>JAVSCE010018644.1:0-74721 GCA_032199065.1 Smutsia gigantea | reverse complement strand
TGTGCAGAAACATTTCTCCGGAACCTGGACAGTGTTAGTCATGGGAGTCAATGTTTTAGGTTTCAGGTTGCACTGTGCCAGTCTGAGCATTGGATTCCTTGTGACAGAAATGCCTAAGTATTCAATACTTCTTTTTTGGAGGAAAGGATTTGTGATATCTGTGGCTCTCTAAAGCATGGTGTCAAGGATTTTTCTTGCATGGATCTAACAATGTTACTGAGTATGTTTCAAGTATTGCACTCAATGCTACAGTACAGAAGTTAAAAAAGTCAAGTTACAATGGTGGAAGACAGGGAAACTATGCAGTGTGCAATGTGTTACACTAGAACTGGGCATAGGGCCAGTGGGCAGGAGAGGGGGCACCTACCCCAGCCTGGAGGCGGACAGAGAAAAAGGCTGGAGAAGACTTCCTAGTGAAGATCAAGTTCTAAGGGGAAATAAGGAAGATAAAGAGTGAGAGCATTTCAGGTGGAAACAATGGCAGGGGAATGAGGAAGGAAGTGGGCAAATATGGTATGTTGGGGTTGGGCAGAGACCAGAGGCCTCTGAGGTCATTCTGAATGATAGGTTTGGATTTAATTTTGAAGGCCATTTGGAGCCTTGTAAGGAGAGAAGGCAGGGGGATGATGCAACAAGATGTTCATTTCCAAAGGAGTACTTGACAAGAGGCTAGAGGATGGGTTGGGCCAGTGCTGGGATCCTGGCCGCAAAAAAGAACTATGAAAAGTGGGGGGTAGAAATGGCAAGGGGGCAGGCTGACCCTTTAGACATTGGTGGCTCAATATATGTAGGGGAAAGGAAAAGGATTCATCAAGAAAGACAGCTAGGTTTCTGGGTTTTCTGGCATGGTTAACTGGCTGGGCACTGGCACAATTCCTCAAGATAGGGGGTTACAGAGGAGAGAGAGAGAATTTTGTGGAAGGTGAATTCAGTTGCAGACATGCTGAGTGTGGGTACATCCAAGTAGAGCTGTCCAGATGAACTCCATGGATCAGGTCAGAATATAGATTTCAAGAGGGGAGGGCCATCTAAATAAGGGTGGTAGTTGAAATCTTGGTAATGGACTCATCTATGGAGATGCTCATCATGGAATGGGTGTGGAGCAGAAGGAAAAGAGAAAAGTGGAAATGAGGGGTGAGAAAGTGAAGGGAGAGCTGTGGAGAGGGGAGGAAAGGAGGAGGAGGCGACGTGAGGGAAAGACTGAGGACAGGACCTGGGAAAACAGCAGTATTTCAGGAGGGAGGGGCAATCTTGGGAAGCCCTCGGGAAAACAAAGGGAGAGCAATCAAGGATCAGGGGGACCTGCACAGAGGATGGCATGGCGTTAGCCAAGAGAGGAGGGTTCTGAAAGGGAGCCATGGCCAGCACTCCGGTGTGAACAGGATTTGGCAATGAGCTCTCTAGCTGCCTTAGTGTGAGCTGCAGGGACTTGGTAGGGATTGAATTAAATCCAAGTGATTTGAATAATGAATGAAGGTGGGGGGGCGGGGAGAAGGGATGAAGCTCATGATAAAAAAGCTGGATTGAAAGGGAAAGAAAAAGTGGGAGATGGTAAAAAGAGGGTTGGATTTGGAAGTGTTCATATCTTAGGTGAATGAAAGGCGGAGGACATGTGAGGGTTGAAGGTGCAGGAAAATTGGGCAACTGAAGTCCTGGGAAGGGAGGGTGAAACAGAGGCAAGGCTGTGAGGGCAGGCAGGGAGAGCATCTGACTGGTGGGGGTGGTGTGAAGGAGGCGGCCTTCCACTGGGCTTCCACATTCTCTGTGTTGTGTGGGGACGGCACACGCTGAGAGTAGAGGACTTAAAGTGTGCTGTGGAAGTCAGAGTTGCTGTGGACCGTGGAAGAGCGAGAACACGAGCCCAGAGCAGGACTGTGCGGCACAGAACAGTTCAAGGGTCTGCGTGGTTCTTGCCAACTACCAGCCTTGGCTTTCCCGCAAGTGCTACAACATGAGGTCATCAAAAAAGAAGTCAAAGCTACATACCTATATTCTGTGCCTGAGATTTTCCGGGTCCATTTCCTGCTGCTTCCCGCCCATGTCCAGCCATTTAACATAGAGAGACCCGTAGCCACAGCAGTTTGCACAGTCCAACCGAGGGATCAAAAGGGGAAACAACCAAGTGGAGCTCCAGTGTTACCCCCGTCAACCTTAAAGCATGAGTCCCTGAACAATTCTGCTTTGTTTCTTTTGTCAACGGAGTTTATACAATCCAGGTGTCAGCTCCTGAAGGCCATTTCAGGCTAGTCTTAGACTGTTACAAGGTTCTCCAGAGGTCTGCCATGAGTGGTTCCGTTCATTACAAAGATGTTAAGTGCCCTTGAGGTCTGATTTCCAAAGTCACCAATCCATGTAAGGCCCCTCAAGTGCTCACCTAGTTCCAACAGGCATGATATCTCTCAGAGGCACATGATTGCTCCTTGGGCCTCGATGCGGCCAGTTTTCTCAATCTGTCAATACCCTTCATTCCTGCTGTGTACTCCCCCCTTTCCCCAGCAAACCACCACCACCAGGTGGGCTTCACTGGGCATGGTGGCCTCTGGCCTCCTCCACACATAAGATTCGCTGCGACAGGTGCTTTCAGCAGCAGCAGCAGCCCCTCAGAGTTGGGCGGTGCCACACGGCCCCAGTGCACACATGCCGTGGACTAGCATGCCTCTGCCCAGAGTCCTGGGGCTCCAGGGTGGGACCAAGCCTGGAGCAGCCAGGTGGTGCAGCCTCACATCCCTGGCCTCCCAAATGCTCACTTCTCCATTTGTGGCCTCTGGAGACAGATAGACCCATGGCTGTAGACACTTGGCAATGGAATGTCCATTGCTTCCGGTGAGCAGGCCCACTGTGGTACAGGTTGTAGGCCCTCCAACTAACCAGTTACCCCACGAGTAAGCAAAGATCTGCATTTGCAGCAGAGAATTGAAAAATGTCCCTTCACCTCCATGGGTCCTACCCACCAGTCAAAGCAGAGAACAAAAGCCACTTCCTCCATGCAGCCTTCTGTCATACCTGTGAATAAATGTCATTTTTTCCTTCTCTAAATAGCCACAGAGTCTCACTTGTGCTTCAAGTTCATTCATTCACTCATTCAGTAAATATTTATTGAGAATCTCCTGGGCCCAGGCTCTGTGCCAAGTGCTTGAACACATGGTTGAAAACACAAGTCTCCTACCTCACAGAACTTTCCAGAATAATTGGGAAACAGCTGTGTACACAAACAATTTAATATTAAAAATCATTGTGTCATGGCAGTGTAGTTATTAGGAGTGTGGGCTCTGAAGCCAGACTGCTTGGATTTGAATGCCACTCACTAGCTGTGTGAACTTGGGCAAGTGCCTTAGTTTCCACATCCACATAACAAGACAGCAATTGTACTTACCTCATGGTGCACACTACTGAAAGTGTTCCATGATGGGTTCCTATGATGATGATGATGATGATGGTTTTAATGGTTACAAGTTACAAAGGGAAACTGGAGCATGGGAGGAGTGTTTAATCTTGAGTTTATATTAGTGTTCTTTATGTGTGAGTCTTATCTCCCCTACCAAATTCTAGGGTCCTCCAGGACAGACATATTTGCTAACCATGTAACGTTGCACTCAGTTCCTTGCACATAGTAGGTATTCTATAAAGATCTACTGGTTTCATGAAAATGGATTCACCCAGATTTGGGCCAGCCCCTGGGCCACTCCAATTGTGTGTAAAACTAACAGGAGTTGCCCCCTGCCTTCCAGACCCAATCCTGAGGGGCTGCATGGGTCTGTGATCAAAGGGACAATGAAAATGAAGAAAAAGTTGTCCCACCCAGAAATGCCATGTTTTCATCTTGGGCTTTACATTTATTCCCTCTCTGGAAGGCCATCTGGATTTTGGCGTTTCTACTTCCATGATGTAAATGTATTTTCAACAGTTGGTTACTTGGCTCTTGAGTTCACTGGGTGGACCTCAGCAGTCAAAAAGCTACCCTGGGAGCTGTTAGCACTTTCCGCCTCCCTACTCCCTTAATAAACTAACTGAAAGAGAACAAAAAATGTCAGTTTTGAGGTCCGCAAGTGCAAGCAACTTGTTGTTTCCCTAAGAAAGTCACCTCTCTCTTCTTGAAGTAAATCATCCTTGACCTATTATGGGATTTTCCAGAAATTCCTCAAATTTCTTACATTTTGAGTCATGTGGTTCTGAAAAGAAAATAAAACATGCTGGTTTTAATGTCTAATGGTTTTCAATTCGAAGTCCTGGCAAGTTTCTATTCTGAATTGAACCCTAGCTGGACTTTGAATTAATTCTAGCAAATGATGGAGATGGGTAACTTGCCTGTTGCCAACTTCACTGAAGTAAGTTAAGTTGAGTTAATATGTTTTTCTTTCCTACCTTGGGTATCCCATGCCTAACTAATACCTTCATTACTATTATTTCCAGTCTTCTGTAATCTCATTAGAGAAGTGTTTTAAAAATATAATTCCATAAAAGATATGCAGGACACTAATCACAAATTTCTCAAGTTAACTTGTATTATTGTAACTCTGGGAAGAGGGAATCCTGGGGCAAAATGCCTCTAAAACCAAAATCCGTCAAAGGGAGAAATAAAGTTTAAAACCCATTTATTGTTTACAAACTCTGGGGCCATCTCTTTCCTGCTGGGGCAGAAGCAAGCAAGACCTCCCCCTAACCTCTCAGGTTCAGATAAGCCTTCAGTTGCCCAGGTAATTACCTATTGATATGGAGATGAACTAACAGTCTCCACCCCTGAGGAATGCCTGTTGATATGCAGATGAACTAAAGCTAGGCGAGATAGTCTGGAAATATTACAATTTTACCTACAATTATGGAGTAGAATTTTAAAAGGATATAGATTTAAAACTGCAGTTAGATACAGGGAAGAATGGAATGGGTTCTCATAGGCAGGGGGCATATTTTCGCAGTTGAATATATCACAGAATTTAAAGAAGAAAGTGAAATCAGAGATCTTTCCACCCAACTACTTGCTGAGTGCTGACTCCCATCCTCAGTACCCAATACTGCTTGAGTACCTCCAGGGAGAAACAGATGGTGGTATATCAGACTGTTGGTGCTCTAGTCATATTCCCTTGACATTCACCTCTCCAATCCTGGCTTCCTGGGATTCTCTTCCTGAGGACATTTTTTGTTGGAGCACATTTGGCCCACTTGTAGGGCAAGCCTGCAGTGCTGGAGAGTTAGTGCTTCTGGAAGCAGTTCTAAACCAATGATGGATAGGGAATTAGTGAATAAATCCTCCACCTTCCTGGTCTCTTGTGGGACAGCTGGGGGTGTGCTCTCCTGTCTCCCAGAGCTCCCCTGGGGGATTGGCGTCCAGTGGCCCACACCAGTAACTGGCTTGCTAACACACCCATTATTGTCTTCCTTTCTTTCTCTGTCTCACTTCCCCTCTTCACAACCAGTGTTTCCTGGGATCACTTCTCAAAGAGGCTATTTGCATTTGAATCTTTATCTCAGGGTCTGCTTCTGGAAGGATCCCAAACTAAGATAATGCCTAGCTTTGCAACTCCAGTTAGACCCTTCCCAGCTCTCTCCTTGATGATCTGGCCTGCAATCTCTTTCCTTCTTTTCTTGACACATGCTGCTTCCCAGGTCAGCCTTTCTCCTAAAGCCTATCTCGGATGTGTCATTCTGTGCTCTAAATCCTTTACTAATACCTCACCTTTTAAATGGGAACAGAAGTCCAAATTCCTGTCTTAATCTCACCTGTATCCCTCCCCAGCCTTTGATCCACGACACCCTTGAATGTGCCGGGTACTCCTGCTGACTGACCCTGCTCACAGTTTCTAAATATTTGTGGGAACAAAAAGCTTAAAAGAAGGTGAGAAAAGTCAGCTGGGCACTATACTTCTCTCTTTCTCCTACTTGAGAGAAGTTCAAAGTACTTTACTGCCCTTAGAAATTTTCTGTAAATAGATTTGAAACAGCTTTTTCTTGCCCAGTTCTTTCATTCCAGAGATAGGGCTCTTATCAGTCTAATTAGAATAAAATTCCTCATGTGAATGTCCTCCTGTAGTTTTTTTTACTGGAATTTAACTTCAATTCCAGAGGGGAATTAAGCCACTGTTTTTCCAATTGCTTTCTATTTTGCTTAAGTCACAATAGGTACTGTAGTGATAAACATTTCACCAATGCAGAGAGAAAGAGGGAGACGGTTGCTATGTTGGACTGAGCCCTCAGCTGTAGCCTGGCTCTGCCCATAATACCTTGGATGATATTGAACAAGTCGTGCAATTTCTCTGAACCTCAGTTTCCTCATCTGTAAAACAAGGAGGTTGGCCCTAAAACCCATTCTAGAGCTAACGTGATACTAACAAGCTATTATTTGAAGCTGTGGTGCTAGGAATGAAATGGTGGGTAGATTCAAAGGCTCAGAGACTAATTTAAATTTGTTCATGCATCCCATAATTTTACTTTAGTCAGTACAAAAACCCAATTAATTACTGAAGCCCATAAAACTGATCAGTGAGTGTTACCCATCAGGACGTGAACCGAAGTCAGTCTCAGTCTTTGCTTCCCCTAGAAACTTCTGCCTCTCTCTCTCCACCAGTACCTTCCTGATCTTCAGGCTGGATGACTATAACATGCTTAACTTGGTCCTGGCTTCCTCTTGAGAAAAATAAATATTCAATGTGAAATGAAAACCACACATGTAATAACGTTGGGATTAATGAGGTGTTGAATTGTATTCTTTCTTTGCTATTGTTGGCAAGTGTGGTATTCAGCTAAATTCAAAACTAGAACCATTCGTAAAACAGAAATGTTAGCCCAAAATTTCGTGTCCACCATGTGGCTTACTACCGTACCAAAGTGGGAGAGCCAGGCCCTTCACATTTGGGAGCAGGACAAGCAGTACTGGCATGGTGTCGTCTTGAGGTTCTAGGGGTACCCCCCTACCTCCAGCCTCCATAGTCAGCCAGTCACAAAGAAAAGAAGGGAAGGGAAGAGGAGAGGAGAGGAAAGAAAACAAAAGAGAATTGTTCCCAGTTACCTAACTCTGGTGAAGATTGCTGGGAAGCATAGTCCATTAGACCATTATTGGTCATTAAAAGGTAAGCTCTCATTCAGTTCCAAGATTAGTCTCCAAGCAGAGCTGAAAAGGGATGTGAATGAAACCTCATATGTACAATTTCTCACAAATTCAATAGTTCTTTGGGAAGGTATCATTAGCCCATTAGACATATGAAGAAACCAAGTCTTGGAAAAGTGAGCCACTAGGGTCACCCAGTTGGCAAGCCAGGGTTTCTGGCTGTAACTCCAGCAGTCAGTGCGGCTACCACCCATCCTACCCTAAGAAACACAGGAGTGAATTCCAAAATGTGCCTTTTCTACTGCCCTAGGTGGCAGATGGAAGAGTGAAAGTTGGAACCAGCTTTTGTGAAAAGCAATTCACATGTATCAAGACCCTTTGACTTGTTTATACTTTTTGACTGTGCAACTCCACTTTTAGGAATCTTCCTGAAAGAAATGACATGCATTTTTTGTGAGATGTGGATGAATATCAGAGATTAATACAAAAAAAATGCTCATTTCAGTATTATTTATAGTAGTGAAATGCTCCAAAATTCCCTTGCTAGGAGAATGGCTAAATCACTGTAGCACAGGCCCTAGTTAGGCCAGAACAGAGACTCAAATATGTTGGGTGTTCCCACTCACTGAGTATAGGTCTGAATTAACTGATATACATGGGCACTGAAGCAGAAAAAAACATTAATTGAAGTCCACGGTTGGGGTTTAGATATATACAAATGTGTCAGGTAGACTTGGTAAGAAGATAGGGTCCTAACAGCTCAGCGAAGGACCGTAGAGCCCCTGAAAAATAATAATCTTAGAAAAGAAGGGATTTGGTGTTATAAAGTGGATTCAGCAACATAGTTTGAGATCCCAAGAGAAGTGGCTCCAACAGCCCACAGCAAAGCTGCAGGGGGTTAATCTCCTAGAGCAGACCCTCCCTTCCCCAACATTCTGCTGCACAGCTTATCAACCACCAGCTTTGGGCCTGATGACCACCGTGGCCCTGCCACATATCATGTGTCTGCTCTTGGCTTATTTTCAGACTACCGTCCTGCCTTGAGTCTCACTCTGGACTGCCATCCCCCTATTTCCACTGGATACACACAGAGAAATACCTGGTAGCCCTGGAAGTAATGTTAAGGAAGAGTTTTAAGTGGAATGGGAATAGTGTTGGATATAATATTAAGCACGTGGCGCAGGATAAAAATATTGTGTATATGTAGGATGATTTTCATTATAAAAATGCATTAAAAATATTGGAAAGAAATATGTTAAAGCCTTGAAGTAGGCAGTGGGGTTATGGATGACCTATATTTCATTTTTATTTAACTTTACATTTTCCATGAGCAGGAAGGTATTAGAAATATGCTCTTTTTCTCCCTCCTAAAAGGTAGGCAGTGCACAAATCTATTAAATTTGGGTTGAAAAATAGATGGAATTGGCTTGGAAGTGGCTAAAGCAGCCCATCTGGTTTAGCTGTATTGGATGAGAACCAGTTGAATGCTTCATTTGGCATTCGCTTGGGCCACTGGTGCTTTTATGCAACCACAAGGAAAGAACTGAGCTGTTCCATATCTGGAAAACTGAGATGGTATCATCCTGATGTAGGTGGTCCAAGGAGAATAAATTTGTGTGATGTGGCAAGTTAGTGTTTGCAAAGAAAATGCTGTTCTGTTCTTCAAGTACTCTCAAAAATAGCTTATTGAGACTGGATAGCCTCCCTGTCCAATTGCAAAAGAACTGTCAGTTTTCATTTCTGATAAGTGAACCTTGAATCAAACATTGATGAATTAGCCAAATGTGATCATGAGGATTTTTTGTTAGATATTAATACAAGCAAATCATACATTTATATTTTAAATTCAGAATTTATTACTGGAACCTAACCAACTTCTCTTTTCACTAAGATAGCAGTTTGTAACACTGTGCTTTCATTTTTTCTTTAATCTAAGAATCATTAGCACTCATGTATTAACTTTTGTATGGTTGCTTTGCACAAAGTTTGAATAATGTGTATTTTTTTCTTCAACTATTACTGTGATTATGGTTTTACTTGGATGCATTTCCTCTTCTCTGCCTACACATAAAGATTCACTGTACACTGTAGGTACTTACTGCATATATAAGAGCCAAACGATTTGGGGCACTCTAATCAGCACCTCCAGTTTTATGGCACGACATCCCCTCCCTGAATTTTTGCTTCCTTTCATTTCCCCATCCCCAATTTGTTTCATCTTCTGCAGTTTAACTGATTGCAAAAGCAATTTTTAAAAACTCTCATAGGCTCCCTACTTCAGCATATAAACACATCATGTCTCTACAGTCTTAGACAACACTATAACAAAACAGTTCTAGGTTACAATAGAGACTGGATGTTGGTAAGCTAAGGGCAGGTATGCTGTTCCCTGGGCCTCCAAACCTCTAAGCCGGGGGGGAGAGAAGAGGGCCCCAAAGCTCTGAGTGCCCCTAGCAAGAGCCTTCAACACTCACAGCCTCACTGCCACACTCTGCTTGAAGCCCACTGGGGCTTATGCCCTTCTGCCCTCTCTCTGTTATGGGCCAAAGTGTGTCCTCCTGAAATTCGTATGTTGAAGTCCCAGCTCCCAGTACCTCAGATAAGGTTGGAGATAAGATTTAAAGAGATGATTAAGTTAAAATGATGCTGTTAGGGTGGGGCCCGGCTCCAGGATGGCTGCTGTCTTTATGAGACAAGGAAGAGACACCAGACAGGCAACTCTGTGAAGAGGCAGTGAGCAGGTGGTCATCTGCAAACCAAGGGAACTGGCCTTCGGAGAAACCAACCCTGCCAGCACCTTGATCTTGGACTTCCAGCTTTCAGAGCTGGAAGAAAACAAATTCGTGTTGCTTAAGCCACCCAGTCTGTGGTGCTTTGTTACGGCAGCCCAAGCAGACTGATACAGCCGCCATCTCCATTTGTGTCTGAAGCCCAGCGCTCCCAAGTCACCCTTCTTCACTCCAACTCTTCAAACTCACATGGCTCCATACAGACCCTAATCTAGTGTCTTCACACTATGCGCTGGAACCCAGTAGTGGGTTGTGAAATCAATTCAGCAAGTCTCGACCAGCATATGAAAAATTAAATAGAATAAAACAGAAGAGAATAAAATACAATAGAATGACACAGAAGAGGATAGAATAAAACAGGAAATATCAGAATGCACTACATGTAGGGAAGTTAAGCATTGCTCTTGTGAAATCTTTATTTCCTTTAAATATGTGTATACGTATATACTGGGTCATGCTGTAAACTGTATTTCATACTGTGGACCATGGTAAAAATAAATGTGGAAGCAACTGACCTGATTTGAGTCCATATTCTGTCTCTCTCCAACTCCTAAAGCACTGTCATTCTGGTCCATCATCAGCAAAATCCCCCAGACATGTAACTTCCTCCAGATGTTCCGTTAGTCTTGTTCAAAGTGAAACTAAAAAAACACAAGTCTCACAAACATAATATAACTGGCAAGGATAGATGCTCTTAGGTGTGCTCTAAGTGGAAAATCTTCTACTTCATCTTGACCCTCATTGGATTTAGATAGAATAATTGTGTATTAATTTTTGAAGGAAAGAACAAAATTAAAAACTATATATGAAACACTGGAAATATAGAAAATTATATCTAATGTTAAAGTGCAAATTTCATTATCATAATTTTTCACTAAATTTCTTCTTTTCTAAGATACCATTAATTGTAAAATATACCATTAATTTAATAATGGCTTCTCAGGCAAGAAAGAAACCTTATAGAGTTGCACTGCCCAATATGGTAGCCACTAGCCGCATGTGTTTCCTTAAATTAAAATTAATTTAAATTAAGAATCCAATTCCTTAGTCTTACTAGCTACATGTCAAGTGCCTGGTAGCTACGTGTTCTATATTATAGAACATTTCTATCACCACACAAAGTTCTATTGGGCAACACTGCTGTAGAGTTTTGATGACTGAGGGGTGAGAAGGAAAAAAGGTTTATGAAAGCTCTGAAGAGCAAGTTGCTCTGGAGGAAATGGATTTTAACCAGTGGTGTGTGTTGGTTATCACTGGATCTTCAAGAGAAGGAAGTAAAACTTGGAATTGCATAAAAATGGAGTTCTACAACAATAGACATATCAGTACAAAACAGCAATTAAATAATTTTTGTTAAGAGCTTGTTGTACAGAGAATACAGTTAATGATTCTGTAACATCTTACTATATTGATGGACAGTGACCACACTGGAGGAGGTGAGGACTTGATAATACAGGTAAATGTTGAACCACTGTGTTATGTATTTGAAACCAACATAAGATTGTATATCAATGATGCTTTAATAACAATAAAAAAATAGCTTGCTGTGATTACCACCCTAGAAAGTAAGAATTAACCATTTTTATAGATGAGAAAATTGACGGTCAAGGATTAAGTAACTTGTTCAAGGAATGAGTAGAACAAGGATTTGAAGCCAGTTTCCAAACCTCATTCTCCTACTGTTACACCAGCAGTTCTCAACTGGAGGTTGGAGAGGTGGGAAATAGATGTTGTCAAGAGGAGCTTTCAACATCACCTGAACTGATTGGAACACTAGGAACAATTCCTACTCCCAGGAAACTCGTTCCTAAAGCCCTCCCTTCTCATCCGCTACAACTCCCTCTGTAGCCATTCAGTGTCTACAACTCAGAGTTCCATAGTGCTGAGGCCAGAGGGGATCATGCAAAGGCTGTCCTAGACACATAGAGTTAGAATCTCTAAGTGGGATGTGAAGCCAGGAAGTATGAACGACCAAAAAATTCTCCATGAGGTTTTCATTTGCATGCTCTAGTGGAGAAGACTGTACCACACCATAAAAAATTGGCAGCAAACTTGAAAGACAATTAAATATATAGTTAAATAAAAATAATTGTAAATATGGTTAATCAAATGCAAAACCCAAAGTCAAATCCTGAAAAAGAACATTTGTATAATAAATATTGCATAATAATTGTCTGTGTTTTGTGACTCCGGATTACATTAGTAAGGATAGGAATTTGTGGGAAGTAAAAGCAAAATAAAACAAAAACAAATCCACTTAATGGATGATGGAAGGAAATTACTTTTTTACTCTTCATTTAGTCAACCAGGGATATATGGATTCCGGGCTACATTTAATAAACTTAAAAGTAACCACTACTAGATTTAAGAACCACCTTCCAAATTACCATTAAAGAAAAGAAAACAAAACCACAATGCAAATGATAAGAAAACATAAAAATAGCAAACAAGCCTTAAAAGACAGTAGGAAAAAGATTTGAGAAATAGGAGCAAATGCATCTGTTCTTTTTCTTTTTTTCTTTATTAAGGTATCATTGATATACATTCTTATGAAGGTTTCACATGAAAAACACTGTGCTTACTATACTTACCCATATTATCAAGTCCCCCCCATACCCCACTGAAGTCACTGTCCATTAGTGTAGTAAGACAAATGCATCTGTTGTTATGCTAATTGTAAATGTTTTACACTCTGTAATGAAGTGTGATCATCTGTGAGATGATCACAATGGGTTAAAAAAAAATGTGATTATCTGCTACTTATAAAAGATAGCCTTAAACATAATTACACACAAACGTTAAAATTAAAAGGGGAATAAAGACATATCAATTAAAGATGGGCAAAAGAAAGCATCAATGGAACTATTGCTAAACAGGATTCAAGACAAAAACACTATTCCAAATGAATATGTATCAAATACTGGGATAAGAGAGGCCTTTACAAGCTTAAAACAATGAAAAACTTCTCAAAGATCTTTTCATATGAAAAAATTTTACTGGACTTAACTGTATAAAAATTAAAAATGCTTAAATAGTTAAATGCAACACAATCAGTTGAGAAGGTAACACACAGAAAAATATTTTCCACAAATGTAACATAGGGTTAGTATCTTTAATATATGAAGAGTTGGTGTAAATCCCTGAGAAAAAATATTAATGTAAAGAGAAGGAGGCTGCATCAACCTAAATCAAAGAAATTAGACTAGCAATGAAATAATTTGCTTCTCTCACATTAACCATTTTAAAAATCCATCAAGAGCACCGGTGGAGATATAAATTGGTACCTTCTTATCTGGAGATGATTCTGGCTCAAGCTCTCCAGAGCTTTCAAAATATTCATTCCTTTTGAAACAATAACCCCACTTCTAGGAATCAAGCCTATGAACAGAATCAAACTGCCAGACCAAGATTTATGAATGAAGATGTTCAGGAAGGAATTCTTTATGATAGACAGAATTTTAAGAGCCAGAATATTAAATGATGGTGGAGAAGTTTAGAAAATTATGGTCTAGCCATAAGATCAAATATTCTGAATCATCAAAATTATATTTGAGAAGTTGTTATTAAAATAAAGATGATGTATAAAGTAAAAAAAAAAAGGTATGCTCTATTGTATAAACTGGATACTAAATTGCATCATGGAATCATCTCAACTAAATTAGTAATGTTTGCCTTGAGTAATGGGATTGTAATAGCTTTTATTCCACTTTGGAATACTTCCCTGCACTTCCTCAACTTTCTACATTGAGCCCAGGTTACTTTTACAATCAGAAAAAAAACTGACTAGTCTCTTCAATAAATGGTGCTGGGAAAACTGGACATTCACATGCAAAAGAATGAAATTATACTTGTATCTTACACCATTCACAAAAATTAACTTGAAATGAATTGAAGACTTAACTGTAAGACATGAAACCATAAAACTTCTAGAAGAAAATGTAGGGAAAAGAAGGAAGGAAGGACATTGGCCTTAGCAATGTTTTTTTGGATATGGCAACAAAAGCACAAGCAACAAAAGCAAAATAAACAAGTGGGACTACATCAAACCACAAACCTTCTGCAGAGCAAAAGAAACAATCAACAAAATGAAAAGGCAACCTATGGAATGGGAGAAAATATTTGCAAACCATGTATCTGGTAAGGGGTTAATATTTGAAATACATAAGGAACTCATATAACTCAGCATAAAAACCAAATAATCTGATTTAAAAATGAGCAGAGAACCTGAATAGACATTTTTCCAAGGAAGACATACCAATGACTCTCAGGTACATGAAAGTGTGCTCAACATCACTACTTATCAGGGAAATGCAAACCCAAACCACAATGAAATCACACCTCAAACCTGTCAGAATGGCTATTATCAAAAAGACAAGAGATAAGTGTTGGTGAAGATGTGGAGAGAAGAAAACCTTTTGTACTGTTGGCAGGAATGCAGCCGCTTTGGAAAAGAGTATGGAGGTTCCTCAAAAAATTATACATAGGAATACCATATGATGCAGCAATCCCACTTTTGGATATATATCCAAAGGAAATTAAATCACTATCTCAAAGATATCTGCATCCCCATGTTTATTGCAGCATTCTTTGCAGTAACCAAGACATAGAAACAATGTTAAGTGTCCATCGATGGATGAATGGATAATAAAAAGTGGTATATATATATGCAATGGAATATTATTTAATCATAAAAAAGAGGGCAATCCTGCCATTTGCGACAACATGGATGGACATTGAGGCCATTACACTAAGTGAAATAAGTCAGACAAGACAAATACTGTATTATCTTTTTACATGTGGAATCTAAAAAAGCTGAACTCAGAAACAGAGAATAGAATAGTGGTTACCAGGGGCTGGGAGATGGAAGAAATGGGGAGATGTTGGTTAAAGGATACAAACTTCCAGTTATAAGATGAATAATTTCTGGGGCTCTAATGTACAGCATCTAATGTACATCTAATGTGAACCATAGTTAACAATACTATATTATATTCTTGAGAGTTGCTAAGAGGGTAATCTTAAATGTTCTCACCACACACATATAAAAAATGTAATTATGTGAGGTGATGGATGTGTAACTGTCCTTATTGTAATCCTTTCACAATGCATAAGTGTATCAAATTGTTGTGCACACACTTACACAATGTTATATGTCAATTATATCTCAATAAAGCTGGAAAAAGGGGAAAAACACAAAAAGTGCAAGCAAACTAGCTTTAGATTATAAAATAATTTTGGAAAAGAAAAAAATCTGAGTAGAAACAAATTACTCTCACTCAGTGAAATCTTTCATTATAGACTCTTTTATTAGTCAGTATTCTTGGTTGCAGAAACTGCCTCTGGCAATCTTGAGCAAAAGTTAATTTGTTGTAAGGATTTGGGAGACAGAAGGCTTGGGAAAATCTGGTTGCACTGAGAAGCTGTGATAAATGACCCCTAACCAGTCTTCATATTATCATTTTACTCGGGCTTCAGAGACTTAGGAAAGGGTATCCCATGGTCTAGCCTAGGTCACCTGCCTGCATTGGGGTGAGGAAGCTGGCGCATTAATTTCCACCAGGGGAGGCAGATACCATCTCTCTCCAAGACAAGGCAGAGTGGGAGAAAGGTGAGCCCTCAAAACGATTAGGGTGCTGATAGGAAGGGGGATTATACCCCACTGAACTGAAATGTGGTATCACTGCTGTATGTCTCTTCTGTTGGTAACTTTGCTTCTGAAGCGTCTTCTCCATCATTCCTCTCCTAGTCTTTTCTTACCTCCCTAAAATGCGGCCCTCTCCTCCCTATTCCATTTCAGCTTTCTCGCTCAAGTCACCAATTGAGCTGACTGTCAGATCCAGTGGATGTCTCTCAGGCCATATCTTTCTAGATATCTTAGTCTGGGTTCTCCTAAAAACAGAACTTGAGACAAGAATTTGAGTGTAAGTAGTTTATTTGGGAGGTGATCCCAGGAAATACAGGTAGAGGAATGAAGTGAGAAGGAAAGGGAAGGAAGTCAACACAGTGTGTGTTATCAAGCAAGTTACTGCTTGGGCAGCTGGAACTTAATCCTGCTCCGGGGACTCTGGGAAATGGCGTAGAACATGCATGTCAGAGTTATGTCACCCAAGGAGCAAGGGAGTCAGAGTTCTGTCAGTCTTCAGTTGAAGGTTGCTTGATGGGGAGTTGTGTGCCCTAATTCCCTGAACTTCCAGCCTGCCATGTCCACGGGCAGAGCAGGCTCTGGAAATCAGAGAAAGTCCAGAATCGAAGAGACGCCGGTTCTGGCAGTTGGAAGTCTGGCTGCACATACTGGTAAAGGGTTGAGGGAATATGGGCTTGGTTCCAACAGCATTTGCTTTATTAGACATTTCTGTGTGTTGTTTTACCTTGTTCCTGACTCTTCTTGAAAATCTTCCATCCCTTGGATACTGAGACATAACATCTCACTTGTTTTCTGCCCTCTCTTCTTACCACTTCTTCCTATTCTTCTTCATAGGCTCCTTGTCTTTTTTCCTATATTTACATATTGGTAATCAGCTGTTTTCTTCTCACCCCATCCATCTTCTCATCAACCTTAACAGATCCTTGCCACCACAGCCCATCTAAAGACTGACTGATACAGACTGACATTTCCAGGCCTGCTCTCTTTTGTGGAGTCTATACCCAACAGCTTAGTGAATATTTCCACTTGGGTCTCCCATGAGCACCTTAACCCCAATAGATTCAAAGTGTACCTCTCCAAATCTTATCTTCTCCCTAAATCTCTCTCTACCCTGAGTGCCCTCTCTCAAAATGGCAGCACCATCCACCCAGGTTCCCAAGCCACAGATCTGGGATCATTCTTCCTTCGCTCTTCCCTCTCCTCACTTCTGATGCCTAACTAGTCACAAAGTTTTCACAACTCTAACTTTTAATCTTCTCTTTTCTGCCCTCTCTACCTTTAAGGCAGATTACCTTTATGTACCACAGTCAATAAAGGCAAGGTATAGAAGGGCCTCCTAACTTTCTCCCAAAACTTTTTGTTTACTCACTGGGGCTCATTCCAGTTCCTGAGCCTTTGTTGACTTCATTCCTGTGCCTTTGGCTTGGAAAGATCTCAACTTCCCTGGCTCACCTCAAAGTGTTTGTTGCAGACTTAGAGTTGGACTTACCCCAGTATCTTCCCATTCTTGGTAGAATTCTGAAACAGTTATATCCAGTTCAGTTGTGAATTACTGAAATCCAAAATAACTGGGGTTTAAATAGGCTAAAAGTGTATTCATTTCTTACATTAAAAAAAAACATCCAAGGCTGGTGTGGACCCCATAGTGTCCCAGTTTCTGCTTCTGAGGGAACCCAAATTAAGACAAAGGGGTAAAAATTCACTTGGGCATTTAATTCAAAATAAGAATCCCTCTGAGCACAGTTCTTTAACAACTGGGTTAAATTTTAAGTGTACATAAATTTGTGGAGGCCAAAAGCCTTAGGAAGATTTTCACTGAGTTACCTCTCCTCCATGTGGAGCTATTACATGACACTGTGATGCAGCACCCTAGAAGAAGCTCGGTTCTGAGGGGAATCAGAGAATGTGACTTTTTCCTTCTGGGGTTCCCTCAGACACTCTTGCCCACAATTTCTCCACCACCACCACCACCACCACCATCAGGCTTTAACTTCTCAGCAACTTTCTTCCCCTCAGGCATACTTATTATGGAGCCCAGTAACCAGCTCACTGGATTCACCAGGGTCTTGTCCCATCCAGTCTTGGCCAAGGTCCAAAGCTTACCCATTGTCCAAGGGAGGTGTCACTGAGCTCTCAGGGTCAGAAAAGGTGGTAGCTGAAACACCAAGGGCAGTGTTAAGAGTTGATAATAGCTTGAGGGATTCATCCCTCCTAGGGGATATTTACATCTTAATGGGAACAATCTTGAACCATTGTGTTTTCACCACTTGGTTCTCAGAGGCAGTGGCCATTACCTGAACATCACTGTTGGGTGGATAGATGAGTCTGCTCTTGACCTTAGGCTACCAGTGCAGAGGTTCTGGCTACTTGGAGAGGCCCACCCTCTGCATTACACCCAGCTGTCCCCTCCAAGGGCTGAGGGGGTCATTATCTCAGCTACACCTGTAATCCACACAACCACACTGTAATCCAAACCACTTTACACCATTGAGGAAGGGACGGTGCTAGCCTGTTGCACAGGAGACTAAGACAAGATTGAAAATCAGTGCCTAAAAACAGAACAATGTGTTTGTTATTGGGAAAATTTCCAAAACTACGTAAAAGAAGAGACTACAAGTAACCACTTTCGATTCAACAACCAATACTTTGCCATTCTTGTTTTATCAAGCATTCCCCTCCACACCTTTTTTTGTGCTAAGTTTTCACTAAAGCAAATCTTAGTTGTAATGTTGTAGCTCCTGGGCAAATGGTGTTCCCAGCCCAAGGCAAGTCCCCTATGAAGCCAGTAAAACTGGAATAAGTCAAGGGAAAGGCCATGTTGGGAGAAAGGCTTTTATTCCTTATAATTGCAAGCCAGGCTTGGCACCATCCACCTCCTCTGGCCATGGCTTGCAGTCTGCAGCCACTGCGTGCTTTCTACTTACTGCCTGCCCCTTCCAGGAGGAACTTCATGAGTCGGTCCTTGGTAACTGGTAGATGCCAGACCAGTTACATACCAGGAACAGAGGGTAGGAGAGAATGGCTGTTTTCTCTCCACCCCTAGCCCCAGATCAAGGGGAGGCTCTGCAGTGGTAAATACCTATTGCTATGTAAATGAACTAAGGCCAGGCAGGAGATTCTGGAAATTCTGCCATTTACCCCACACATGTACTTTCACTTCAATATGCATCTTAAAAGAAAGGGAAGGAGGAAGGAAAAGATTTATCTTATATAACCACAATGCTACTATCAGAGTTAGCAAAATTAATAACAATTCATAAATATTTACCCCTCAGTCCATATTTAAATTTCAAGAAATTTGGGAAAACAGAGGAGAATTTTTTTAAATGGTGGAAGTTTTTCACATCAGAGCAGCCGATTTACAGGACTAAATTAGGGGAGCAAAGATTGTACCCTCTTAGACCCTCTCAGAATATCCAGTTGACTCACACAAAGGTGATGGAGTCTTGTTAAACTGAAAACACAAATGATCTCCTTATACTTCTTAGTCTAATAAAAAGGAGATGTGCTTTTCCCAGTTTTGCCTTATGAATAATATTCACAGGATTTTGTAAGGAACTAGAAGGTTACTTCTACCTACCTCAAAGGGCTCCTATTAGTCTCCCTCAGAAAAAATGTGAATAAAAGACTTTTTGTACATTCTAAAGGGGAACATCACAGTGTCCACTTGTTGTTCTTATATCAAAGGCTCAGGAAAAAAATGATAAGTATTTGTACCTTTGTACATGAGCCAGGAATTGTCCATTAACTTTCTAAATGATCCAGTCACAGTCTACTGAATTTGGAAGAACTGCCAAAGATGAAACATCTTTTTCTGCTCAACTGGAACTAAGGGAAAGTGGTTTGGGACAGATGGTGACAAGTTGGAGAAAGATAAAAATCAGTGCAACTCCTACCAGCTTGCCTAGATGAGAGTTTGCTTTAATTTTGTCTGATAGAGTTTCTCCTGGCTTGAAAATGAGTGTTTTCTAGTTATAGCTAACATTTTTGAGTTTTCATTTCATCCCCATCACCCTGTGAAGTAAGTATAATTATTCTCACTTTTACAAATAAGGAAACAAGTGCAGAGAAATAAAGGATAACTTGCCCAGATTACACGGCCAGTTATAACTGGAAGAGATCATCTCAGGGCATCTAGCTCCAGCCTGCACTGTTCTATCACTGTTCTACCACCTCTGGGTGAATGCTGTGATTTTTATGCACATAGTCTCTTCTGATATTATTGTTTTCATTGTTTAGCTCTGTCCCAACACTTTTCATGCTGTCCTAATTAATCTCTGCTTACTCTTCTGTTTTTCCAAATAAAGCTGTGAGCATCTTGAAAGCAAAGGCTGCTATGTCCCAAGAGTGCTTAGTAAATAGCAGACTTTCATTAAGTGTATGTAAAAAGACCAAGACTCAGGGGAGGAGTGTGAGGCATTCACTCCCAGTGCCAAATTTAAGAGGGCTTAAAAAAAAAACCTCAGCAATCAAGATGAATAATATTTTAATGCAGTGTTTTTTTTTTAATTGAAATGAGAATCAGTAACACTGCCATGCTGAGCCACACTGGAGTCTGAAACAAAGGGAAAAATCAACAATAGTGGTCCTGTCTCTAGAATATTAATCTTTTGATCAGTATGGATTTTTTCATTAATTTTTATTTCTTAAAAATAGTGCATTAAAATATTGGTTTTTTGGATATTCAGTTTTTTTGGTGTCCCCCTTTAAATTTTGCTCCTGAGGTAAGTGTCTCACTGGTCTCATTGTAGTCTTGGCCCAGGGTATAATTGAATAAATGGTTGAGTTTACATGCCAGTATTTACATTTTAAGATGAGAAAACTGAGGCCAACGTGCAGAGAAGTGGAAAGCCTTATTCAAGGCCACACAACTAATTGGTATTGATTCTTTTGTCATTGGAACATAGAGTTTGTAACTTCTGGTACCCCAAATTTAGTATCTTAAAAATGGAATTTATGCTTTAGCTAAGAACAATGAATGGCTCAAATAAGTGAAATTCACAGGTAGGACAAATGTGAGTTAACAGTTTTGGAGGCTGCCTTAAACAATGCACTAATCAGCTATTTACATATGATAATGTTGAAAATATGAGACTTTATTGCCATCATTTTATAAGAGTTTATAATCAGTAATTTATAACAAACATTTATTTAGTACCCACCATGGAGTTTTTTCCTTTTTTATTTTTTAATAGAACTCTTATTGGGCTATAAGATGACCCCAAAATACAGGCAATCAACTAATTTTTTAGATTAGCCTCCCGATAAACCAGCATTACATGAAATAACCATAGTATTAACAACAACAAAACATATATATATAAATGTATATAAATATATCTTAAAATATATATTGTATGTATGCATTTTATATATTTATATATACATTAAAATATATGAATTTATATTTATAATTTTATATATTTTATATAAGTACATAAATATATATTTATAAATATATAAGGATATATATATCTATAAAGAGCATAGTTGCTATCCTCAATAATTAATGGAAAAGATAAATATAATAACAGCTTAAGTCAACAAAACTTAAAGTTGTCAGAGACATTGCTTCTAGGAAAATCTTTGTGTTTGTCTGAGTCATCTGAAGTTGGCTATCTCAGTTATTTCAAGCACATTGTTAATGAGGTCACAGCCATTGAGCAACACTCTTGAAAAGCCCCTCAAAGTGCATGTCCTGCTAACACTGACTCATTCACTAAACAAACATTCACTGAGCACCTGCCAGGTAACAGGTTGTGTGTTAGATGCTGGGGATACAGAGATGCAGGGTCAGGGCCTGCTTTCAAGTGGGGCAGAGGTAGGAGAAGATCAACAGGTGAGAGTTCAGAGGTTTACCAGGAGGGTTCATGGAAGCTTCTCAGAAGGGCCAGGAACATATGATTTTGGAGTTGGAGTCTTTGAAAAGGCCCAACAGATATGGTCTCCTACACTTGAGATCGGAATTACTTATAAAATAAGATAAAGAAATTGGCAATTAGAGACCAAAATATTAACTTTATCCCTGATATAGTTGATACTGGAGAATGTGGCTTATACTTGCCAACGAGTGGGCTTTCCAGTGCTGAACCCAAGAATTAGACTGACCCACCCACCAAGCATCCCTGGATCAGGGCAGGCCTTGCCCACTAGGAACAGAGCCTGCCCACTGAAGGAAACAGCTTGGCTGGGTAGTTCTGGCTCAAGGTCTCTGACAAGGCTATAATCAAGCTGTCAACTGTGAATACAGCTGTTTAAAATTTGATGAGGCTACAGGATCCCCTTCCAAGAATACACTTGATGCTGTTGGCCAGAGACTTCAGCTCCTTGTCATGTGGACCTCTCCATAGAGCTGCTCACACATGGCAGTAGGCTTGCCCCAGAGCAGGTGATGATGTGTATTTGCAAGTCTTGCCTGAGGGTTTCAGCCCTAGGCAAGTTCACTCTGGATTTGGTGAGACTGAACAACAACAAGGGAATGTTAGGGGTAAAAGGGTTTATACCAAGCTTTGTTCTCATGATGGCAGGTCAAGTGCTGGAATCACATCTGCCTCTGGCATACACAATCCATCTCGTCTCTGCCTCCAGGCAGAGCTCTTTATATAGTAACACCAACAATAATGGCTCATTGCCAATGGGTGTGTAAGCATTAGCCTAGCAGTAGGCCAATTAGATCTTCAAATAGTTTAGGGTCAGGTGAGGATCCTGGCCATAGGAACTTTCATTTACCCTACAGTGCATGTGCACGTGTATAAGAGACAGAGGCTGCACTGCCTTTTATGACAAAGTCTCAAGTCACCATCACTTGTGCCTTCATCTATTTGTCAGAAGCACGTCACTTCTAAATCCAGCCACCACTCCAGGGAATAGGATTAGGATTACACAATGTCAGGGAATCACTGGGGACATCCTAAAAGCTACCTACCACACCCTGGGAATTGTTAACTGTGCAAACCGCAGCCTCCAAACACAACAGAGAAATGTGTTCTTTGCTGTGAAAGTGGTTAGAAATTATTTATCAACCTTTCTCTCATAGTTTTCCAAACATGGTACACTATCACCTCTTTGCTCTTCAGATACAAAGGGTACTCCAGCAGGTGAATGGACAGTAATCACAGCCACTTTTGCACTGCAAAGATTTCAGCTAGGTTAGGATGGATTGCTTTGAGGCAGTTTTGTTTGTGTCTTTGAAACACAAGTTGTTCTTTGACTAGAATGAAAGTTACGTTTGTGTTTCTCAAGCCCATCTCCACCAACTAGGCAAAACTAGATACCAGCCTGAGCATAGAAAAAAAACTATGGACTCTGCTAGTCCATTTCATTTAAAGCCTTGTTCTAGGGTGAACTCTGAAGACCAGCAAACTGTCACTATAATCAGGAATTTTTGAGGGAAAGTAGTCAGTATTTTCCAAAGAACAAAATGTGGATTTGCTTCAGGGAAGGAAAAACAATTATTTCTTGGTTTTAAAACACACACACTATCTCTCTAATGAAAAAAATTAAAGTAAGAAAAATGAAATGCTTTGCTTGTTAGTGAATTTGCTAAACAGAGATTTTGGCTGAGGTTGCCAAAAGCAAAAGTGGTCTCATGTGAGTGTTTTCTATTTGGTTAAGTCTATATGCCATGGTGGGTTAGAGATATAGGCCCTTTGTTTTTACTCCATAATTTCTGTGGCCTCAGCCAGTGCCTGAGCAACTTCATGCTGTGGGCTGAGTCTCTTCGTGCCAATTCCAGAGGAAGCTTCCGAATAAGCAATTAAATGCTCATGGGGAGCACACATGGTAAAGTGAAAAAACATTGTTCCTCTTCCAGGACATTTGAAAAAACCTATCCCAATAGAAAAATGAAATTTGTCCACTTGGTATCAAACAAAGACAACTGCAAGGAAATTTTCCCAATTATTCGCACGGACTTCCCCACCAACAGTTTTGCAATGGGGGCTGCCAAGACTGCCCCAGATGTTTCACATCAGTCTTCTGAGATCGGATCTTTACCTAGGCCAGCAGAAGCTTGGTGTTTGCCTGAGCTGAATTTCCCTAAGCTGTACCTCCAAGACAAAATGCATCTTAGGTCTAGGAGTTTGTACCGCCTTGGCAAGCTCTGTGTGGCTGGTAACCTTAGCCATAAAAAATGCTTTTCAATAATTTCTGTGTAATAATTAGATTAAGATTTGTCCTTTGAAGTCTGCCTCTAGTTGGCATTAACAAACTCAGACTGTTTTTGTGCTCACATGTGGGCCACGTGGCCATAGGCCTATTAAGTTTTCACTTCAAGGCTGGATTAGTGAATAGAAGCAAGTTCATCGTCACCAATATATCTTCAGAGAACAGTGCTTTTGCCAAGTAGCATTTTCTCCTTTTCTCAACCAGCTCTCTTTTCTATCAAATGTCTATATAACCATTTTTGTTGGCCTAGACTAGTGCTTCTCAAACACTAACATGCATATGAATCACAGAATATTTTGTTAAAATGCAGATTTTGATTCTGGTCTGGATTGGGGCCTATGGGTCTACATTTCTAATCTATGTTCACTTTATGCCAATGTTGCTAATTCCAGACCTACTTTGAGTCTCAAGGGCCTAGAACTAAACTAATAGTGATTAGAGGCAAAAATTGCTTTGCTTTTATAGAAACCCAGTTACTCCTCTTAGATGAGCTGTTCGAGGGTAGAAAAACAGCAGCTTCTCTCCTAAAGAGTTTCTCTCTCTCAAGGCAAACTCTTGAATTTCCCTCCAGCTAAATCGGTTTGAAAGAAGAAAATATTGTTTGAGCCACTTTAGATCAATAAACCCATTCCTCATTTCTAATGACTGTAGTAATGGAAATTGGATGGACGTTTTTAGCAATGGTCTTTCTCTTTAAAACATCAGTACATTAGCTGTGGTTTATTTACTTTGTTTGAAGTGACCTCCAATGCTAGTCAGGAAACACTCTATAAGCTACTTTAAGATAATTAATCATATTGAATTAGTGATTGGTTTTTAAAAGCCTTTCTAAGCCAGCGCATTCTCAAGGACTTTCAGTGTCATTTCATCTCAATCTCTTTTCTTCTCTTGCTCTCTCATAATTGGCCCATGTCCTACAGACTCCAGAAAGCTTCCCAAACTAGTTAACTAATACTAATAATTAGAAAAAGCAAGATAAAGTTTCGTTTCTGGTTTTCCAAAACCCTATGTGGTACAGGTCACCCAATAGTCAAGTGTGTATTATTAGGTCTACTGCCCTGAATTAGATGCTATGAGAACTTCAAGGATGATAGAAGACAAGGTTTCTACCCTCAAAGGTTTAGCAGTCTATACTAGATAGTTTAAGTGTCTGCAATTCACCACAAAGATGGGGAGAGGTACCCCAGTACAGATTCAGAACGCCATGCGGGTTTTTGAAATGCTATCATAATAAGAAATATCAACTGACACACTCCTATTTAGAACTCAGCTTTACATCTTAAAGAATTCTGGTTCATTCCCACAATTGCCAAAAAAGTTGGTGTGTTTGTGTGTGTCTTTGTGTGTGTTTGCGCAAATTTGCTGCCCTAGGCCAGTCTAAAGCCACCATTTTTCTTTTTTTTTCCATTTATTCAACAGATATTGATTGAAAGCATATTATCTGTGCTAGGAATTGTGCCCTATTTATTCTAGTCACAACTGTGCCCACAAGTCCAGAGTCCTTCAGGCAGTATTCTTTGCTAGAAAGGATAAATTAGGGTAAAAAATCTTTTGCTCTTCAATTAATCAAAATACCCATGTACGCCAATTTTAAGGTGTATGTTTAGTTTTAGAAACAGGCATCTGGATACTGGTGGAGAAATTCAAAGTCTAGTTATGCACAGATGTGTACAAAAAACCAGAAATAATTCTCAATACCTTTTACAGTAAAAGCAGAGTTTGTTGCCTGTCTGAATGTTCCAGTGTCATCCCGTTGATACTGATTTTATTTTTAGAGTATTAATAACTACCAAAAGAAAATAGAATCAGCCTACAATCCTGAAGGAGCACTGTAATAATATCCCAGTTTGCTGCCTGCTGTGGGTAAAAATCACTGGGCAGCTGAACAGATGGGGCTATTGTATGTTCAGCTATAGCGCACTCAACCTTTGGCGTGAGGTGTTTTGTGAACCAAGAAATGTTAGCTTAAACCCCAGGGCCTTTAAAACGCTTGAGCTCTCTGCTGGAGGATATGTTGAGGCAAACAGTTTAGGAAAGTTCAAAATAGAAATAAATGCTTGATGAACATATCTGAACTCTTGACTTTTCAGCCCTGTTGGTCAGGAAAGATCTTGCTATTTTCATAGGAAAATCTTTTTTCCCTTGAAGTCACTTTGGAGGTAAAATTATGTTTTCCTTGCCACTCAAAAAATGTCCTCACTTGTTGTAAAAGTGAAGAAACTGAGCCCAAGCACATACAAACCTTAACTGCATGAGCCTTATCATTAACTTTCCTGCTGTAATTCTATTAGTCCTCATTTGCATTTCTTTGCTAGATTGTTCCCTTTCTGAGCAATGGTTGCCAAAGTCTTTTAGAATGACTGGTATTTGTTAATTGGATTAAAGGAGAGATAATGGAAGACTTTTTTTTCAATATCCCAGTAACATATCTGGGAAACAGATGTTCCACACCTTTTGGCATCTTTGTGTTCAGTGATTACAGTAAGAAGGTTTCAGAATCTTCCAGATGATTCAGATTCATTTTCCACATAGTTGGCAATGGGAGGCCATGAAGATGAAGGCCTTGTATCATAAATGTAATAAATAGGTGAAAGAAGGTAGAAAAGGGAGGGAGAAGTTCATTGACTTATTCTTGAGTTATTTTCTATATTTTGCTCAGCATTCAAAATCATCCTTCTGTTTAATTCATTTATTGAAGCAGTTAATGCTTTTTATTATCCCATGCACACATATAAAAATAATAAAATGCACTTACTAAATGGAAAATGAAAGATAATTCTGACTTAGGTGGTTACACCACCTTCTTTATAGATAGTCCTGTACCTAAAGCACCATGGAAAGGCGGTTTATCATCTATCCATAACAAAAAATGTACTAAATTTAACACAGATAAAAACTCCTGTCCTTTACAATAATCGTGTCTCTTAGCTTGCTTTTCTTTCATCCAACATTGTTTCTGTAAGTTTCATAGGCCACTGGTACTTGAGAAAATGGGAAGAAAATGGCTACTTTATCATCAAAGTAGAGGTCTTAATTTAAAATGTGATTTCTAATGTTCAAGCTGTGTTTTTAAAAGAAAAGGACACAAAAACGTTAATATGGTAGCTCCTGGTTGAAAGCTTTAACAAATTTAGTTTTTAAAAAAGTTCAGTCATAATAATGATGGGAAAAATCGTCTGGCTGTTGTAACTCCGGGGGGAAAATCCTGGGGCAAGATACCTCTAAAACCAAAATCAGTCAAAGGGGAAAGAAAGTTAAGAAACCCGTTTATTTCTTACAAGCAGTCGTCCAGTCTCTCTCTTGATCCAGCTGCAGCAGAAGAGAGCTCCACCCAACCTCTCCTGTCCAGATAAACCCTCAAAAGCCCTTGTAATTACCTATTGATATGTAGATGAACCACTTCTCTCCACCCCTTGGAAACACCTATTGATATGCAGATGTACTAA
Organism: Smutsia gigantea; assembly: GCA_032199065.1. NCBI lineage: Eukaryota > Metazoa > Chordata > Mammalia > Pholidota > Manidae > Smutsia > Smutsia gigantea. Next base: position 47,637 of record JAVSCE010018644.1, on the reverse strand, counting down.
AAGCCAGGATATTGCAATTTTACCCACAGCTGTGTTTATCAATGAAAGTGATTAATCTGGCATTATAAAAATCTCCATATTTTCCATAACTAGTACTTGGAATCAAAGATGGGCAGGACCTGTGTCTACATGTAATGTTATACAAAGCCTAGGTGTGCATAAAAATGGAGATTCTTGTGTCTTGCACTCAGAGACTCCCATTCATTGGGTCTGGGGGCTTGCCTGGGAATCTGCATTTTAAACAAACACCTCTAGGTGATTCTGATGTTGGTGGTCCAAGGACCATTCCTAGGGAAGAGTGGTGCTGTAGCTTATCTGAGATTATAACAATGCAGCAAAGCCCTGCCTGCCACCCTCTGCTCACACAGCCGTTACCAAATATCCTTCAACAAAGATCTTCAGGGGGATGACTTTCATACAGTTTCATATCTTGAAATACACTCTGAATTATCCTCAGTTATGACAGTTATTGTCAGTTAAACACCTTTGATTTATTCACCAAAATCCTCCTGCAATTAGTGAATATGCAAGGGCATATCTGATAAGTCTCTAACCATGCTACAGTTTTGGCCAGAACTTTCTGGTGAGATAACAGGGATGGGCCTGTCTGTTCACCTAGTTTTGAAATCCAAATGAAATATTAGAATTCAAATAAAGGGCTCTTAGCCTACCACCATTATATATTGGAGAAGTGATCATGTCATTTAGAGCAAATACTCATAGATGGTGCCTATACATTAAAAAGATGCTGAAAGAGTAAAGGGAAGGGGTTGAATTTAGACAAGACCTGATCATTTTACAATCAGTATATAGTACAATGTCTTTCACTGAATTTTGTCAGCTATTGCTTCTGTTTATGTTTCTAAATCAGTTTCGATGTGTTGAGGCAAATGAGATTTAAGACTTCTGGTGAATTCTAGACTGCCTGAGTAATTTATCCCTCACCTGGAGGCAGGGAGGAGCCAGGAAGCTCCCCACCAGGAATGGCTTTTCCTCCCCAGCAGGAGTGATAGATCATCTCCACATAGGGTAGACCAGCTCCCACAAATGAGGTACAAGGCAGAGTTCCTATGGGGGCCAACTATTTTCTTCCTCCCTCTTTACCCCTCTTTCCTGCTCTGTTGGCACCCTGCAGAAGGGAAGGGAGGTGTGAGACTGTATTATTTGTTCAGAATTCTTCATTCTATTTTGTTCACTGTGCCATGGTTTCACTAGGTAGATTATGCTTCTCTGTCCCATTGACTTTGAGCTTGTTCATATGATTTGCTCTGGTTAAGGGAAAGTGGGCAGAAGTGATCATGAATGAGATCTGGTTCAGCCAGTCTCTTATACTTCTGTCATCTACCATGAGGGGAGCATGTGGCAGGAAGCTGGTGATTCCAGAATGGGGCATTTGCAGGAAAGGGGGAGCATGTGGCAGGAAGCTGGTGATTCCAGAATGGGGCATTTGCAGGAAAGGCCTCCATCTGATTCACAGCCTTAAGCAGCTGCCATAACTAACCTATGGACATGTGAGTGAGAACAATAAGTGTTTTAGTAAGCCACTGAGATTTGGAGAGGGAAGTTGTTTGTTATAGAGAAGCATCATAGCATTAGTTGACTAATACAAGAGGGTAATCGCCATTTACTCAGGGCTCACTCTTTGCCAAGCACCATTTACATTAGCTCCTTTAATCTTCAAAATTTCCTTCTGAGGTCTACCAATGCTCCCATCTCTTGTGGAACATCTGCCCAGAGAGGGCAAGGACCTACAGCTAATAAAGGGCTGAGCCAGAAATTCAAATTTACACGTGCCCATGTCTAAATACAATAATTATTCGATTGCTTTTTCCTGCCTTCCTGCAGTTTATGCCACAGGTGATAGCAACAATAACAGCATAACAAGCAATCCCACTCTTTAACTGTCAGGTATCTTTTTCATCAATAAGAAAATGTCCAATTACTAATTAGGATAGTTAGTTCTGCTCTAACTATAGCCTGTGAGATTTAAAATGCTAAGTAAGTCTTCAGTTCGGAAAGTATTGTGCTTTAGAAACCACAGGAAGGCTTAAAATAGACTGGAATATTCTGAGATTATAGGTATGACAGAAAATGTGCTGATAAAAACCAGTTGAGGCTGTGTTTGGAGCTTTTCTTGACCAAAGCAGACGGACTCCATAGAAACTATTCAGGACCCTCCCTCTGACCCCACTGGAGGAGATAACCACTCAGTATTGTCACTATTGGCACTTAGAAGGAACAATATTTTCCAACTCTGGCTGCAGATTAGAATCACTTGGGGAATTTAAGAAAAAGAAACATCTGGACTCTGCTGCCAAACAAACTTAGTCAGAATTTCTGGAAGAGAGGCTGGGCATCTGTAGTTTCTAAAGTTCTGCAGGAGATTCTAATATGCAGCCAGAGTTGTGTCACACTAAACTAAAAGATGGGACACAGAAAATGTATTTGATGACATTTAACATTAAAAACCAACTCCAGGTCAATTGCCCACACCTCGAGATTGGAGTGAAGTTCAGCTTTGTCTTTGAACTTCCAACCCACTGCCTGTGATCATTCTTTATCATTTCCCTTTCCTCCATTGAATATTTACTGAATCCATATTTATTTCCTGAAATCCATATTTGCCAAGGGCTAGACTGTAAAAGTCTATAGAGTTTGCAAGGACTTCACTAAAACTGAGGTCAGCTAACTAGGAAAGATGCCACTGGCTTCACTAGCTAAATAAATAAATAAATAAAAGCAAAGAATGTCATTTATATTGACTCTGTATGTGGTACATACTCTCCTATAAATATTTCTGAACACTGGCATGATTTAATTTGCACATTCAAGTTCCCAAAAATTAGCTTTGATTTTCATAGTCCAAGATTGAGATCAGGTATGCTAACTTGCTCCTGCTATGTAGACTCGTTGGGGCATTTATCTGATTGCCTCCTAGGTTATATAAGAAACTTTCTATCTCTTTTATGGTAAAACACACAACTCCCTTACTGCCCTGGTGGAAATTAATTTCAATACATTTGAATAAAAATAATATCTAAAATTTATAGAGCATTTTCTATGTGCCAGGCACTATTTTTAGTGTTTTATATACATTAACTCATTTAATCTTGACCCTATAAGGTGAATGATTTATTATCCCCCTTTTACAGATGAAAAACTAAGGCACACACAAGTTATGTAACATGCCCAAAGTCACACACTTATTAAATGATGAAGCTAGAATTTAAGCCCAGAATGTCTTGTTCTAGAATCTGGATTTTTAACCACAGAATATATATACCACATCCCCCCATAGGTATGGGACCTGTGTAAGTGCATTTTAGGAGAGGATGTAGAGCAACTACTGTTCTTGTCATTGCTAGTGTAAATGTAAATTTGGTATAACTCAAAACAAATCGTTTGGCAGTATCTATTAAAGCTGAATGTACGCTTCCCTATGACCTAGTATTTCTTGGATTTATGCCCAAAAAATGTATACTTATGCTGATGAAAAGACATGAATGTGAACATTTATAACAGCATTACTCATAACAATGCTGAACTGGAAACTACCCAAATGTCCATCAATAGGAAAATGAATAAATAAATTCTGGTGTGATTACATCATTAGGCAGCAAGGAGAATAAACTATCTATAACTACACAGAGTAATAAGGATGGATCTCACAAATATAATGCTGACTGAAAGAAGTCAGGAAAAAAGAGCACATGCTGTATGATTCCCTTTATATACAGTTCACAGGTGGTCAAGAAGAATCTGCTATTAGGGGTAGGGCTATTGGTCACCTTTAGGGGTGGTTGTGCCTGGAAGGGGTATCTGGGGGTGGGGACTTCTGGGGTTCAGGTAAAGTCCTCTTTCTTGATCTGGGTACTCATCACAGCGTGTGTTTAAGTTCTGAAAATTCTGTGAGCTGTACATTTAGATTAAATGCACTTTTCTGTATGTATACTATACATCAATAACGTTTGAAGAGGTGCTATTTGTGATCAAATAGTACCTAGGGTTAGGAGATTTAGGTAAACATTTTCAAGTAAACAATGCATATTTGAGGAAAACAGTCATTCCAGGCAATCAAAGAATAAGTTCCTGATATTTTCTTCCCTCCTTTTCCATTTCTTATCACAAACTCCAATCTGATGAGTTAATAATAATAAGAGAAAGCAATCACCTTAGTCAGGCATATAAGGCGGGTTCAGTGTGCTCATGCTTGCTTCCTCCAGACAGGAGTTCAAAGGTGAGGTGACTGATGAGAATTGTATGAAGGTACAGGTGGTCGGAGGCATCAGAACAAAGTGTCCTTGGCTCGCTCGCCTTTGCATCTTCTGCAGCACCCACTTACAGGGCTGTGGAGCGCAAGTGAAAACAGAAGATAGGTTTCTTTTGTACAAATCTTCAAGAATGAGGAAATTGAGGTCTAGGGTGAGAAAAGACTCCACAAGACAATCTGTCAAAGGGCAGCCTCTCTTAGGAAGGACTCAATGGAAGTGGATGGGAGAGCAGCCTACCCTAAGAATTCTCGCTACTCTTAACACACCTGTGGAATCAACCAGTCAGCCATCCCCTCCATATTTGAGGGGGACAGGCCAATCCACAATGCCTCATTTATCCCACTTCTGCCTGTGAAGAGAGAAGGACTTCATCAACTGTCACAAAGGCAATGCTTTGCCATGGAAACCACTAACTTTTGTTCGCTTAAGAAGCACATCTATAAAAAAATCCCATCACTCCAGATGCCTTCAGCCAAGTTCTTTCAAATAAGTTCCATAGGGAAGAACTTTTGAATCTAGACCAAAAATTACAATCAAAAGAGCCACAAAATTCACCTCTATCTCAGGAAAGACTGGTTCCCATCCTTGTCCCAGCCCGTGAACCCGGCCACCTTACCAGATAAATAGAAGCCATGAAGTCAAAACCTCTGTTTGCCTTCTCTTCCTCTGTGCATAGCACAGAACTATGGATAATTAAATATGAGATAACTTTGGCAAACACATTTCTTAGAGTTCTGCTGATTACTCTCAGGGGAAAAATCATATTAAAAGGAACTAGGTTGATTTAATTACTGAATTCACTCATCAGTCATTTAGTGAATTTGCTTCCAGGTCTGCTTTCCAGTTGCATTTTAAATCTCAAGCTTTTTTCAGAATCAGATTTATTCCCCCCTCATTCTCCATCACCTCTCCCCTGTGCCTCCCTCTCTCCATCACAGACTCACCACTACCCACCTGCGTCTCTTTCCCCTAAAGACTTAGTGGGGCTGAAGCCGAGAATTCCAACATGGCTTTTGTAGTGGGAAGAATTTCAAAGATTTCCCTGTAGATGGGTCTGGGTACTCAAATATTGTAAAAAAGCCTCAGCTCCCCTTCTGAGCTAATGTCCCCAATCCCTGGGGACATTGATCATCACCTCAGCCTGGTGGTTTGATGCCCTTGGGTTGGATATGAAAATAATCAGCAATTGTTTCAAAGCCTTTTCAATGCCCTTATAACAACAGAGCTGCGACTTCCAACTCCCATCCTTACCAAAAAGAAGGATTACTTACTGGATTCAAGGTGTCCCAGCTGAGTCCCAAACTAGGAGTCAGTGTCAGCAGAACCACCAGGCTGAGGATACCTGCTGTCCTGGTCTTACCTGAATTTATTTGAGGTACTTTTCATTTAGAAGAAAAAAGAAGAGGAAGGACTCCTGGAAAGTGGGCAAGGGAAGACAAATCCTTGGCCTGGTGTCTGCCCTGTGCCTGGTCTAATGAGGGCTCTGAGACCCTAGAAAGGGCGGGGTCAGAGCCTAATGCTGTGGGGCTCCATTCATCAGAGACTCTCTGACATGCTAGGCCCAAGAAGGGGTCATGCTCCCCCAGCACTACTCGGCATGGACCACATAGCATTAGCACCATAGCGCCTTGGAGTGGCCACTAGTGGAGAATGGCACTTCATAGTAGAGAAACAGGTGCCTACCTGGCAACCCTTAGGAACTATGTACTTGGAAATGAGGAGAGCTCAGAAGATTGTGGGCAAGGACTTTCTTAAATACCTGTAAAACACTTGTCCTGCAAAGTTTGGGGCATGAGAGGGATTTTGGGAGGATAGTGATGAGCTAGGGGTCCATAATTTGGGCATAAATATTAGTGTGACATCATTCGTACCCAAAACTGCTAAGATCTGGGAATATTTTTTCTCGAAAAGGGTGTGTCCCCAATCTCCTTGAAAAAGATTATATAGATTGTGTTTTGTCAGACTACCTCCAAAATATTAAGGTGCTCTGTGAAAACAATATTCAATACAGTTTGAGAAACACTGGATTAAATAATGTCAAGCAGATTCCTTTACTGAAAAACTTCTCATATCCTTTAATGTGCTGATGGGGTAGTAAATCCCTGTATCAATCAGGATAGGATAGGCTCTGCTGCAATAAAAATTGACTCCAAAGCTCAGGGGCTTACGGCAGCAAAGGCTTATTATTCACTAGTTCTGCTGCACATTATCTTTACTTCAGGACCTAGACTGAAGGAACAAACTCGATTTTTTGTTTTTGTTTTGTTTGTAGAAAATACTTGTTTTTTTTACATATAATAAAATGCACAGAGTTTATATGTAAAAGTGCAGAGAAGTTAATACCCATGGGGCAGACTTTGACCACTGGGGAGATGGGAGATGGCAGAGCCAACAGGGAAGCTCCCCATCCATTCCCCATCTGATGGACTGTAATGAGGCACGCTTCTTTCATTTTAGCCATGGGGCCATGTGGGCAGACCCAAGACAGTCAGCTGTGTCTTTCATATAGTTTGTTGGAAAGCTTGTTGGGAAGCAGTGGCCAGTGCCACAAGGCATCATCTGACGTTTGAATCTCATTCTTCTCAGTCCTCACTTCAGCTGCCCTGGATTGTCTCCCTTGAAAGCGTTAGCACTTAAGCCTTGCTTTGGGCTCTGTTTTCCAGGGCACCCAGTGTAACCCAATGTGGGAAATAATCAGGGGGTTCTGGTCTCATAAGTAGACCAGTGGAGTTGCTATCTTGGGCCTCCTAGCTATTCTTCCATTTCACGAAGTACAATCTCAGCTTGTGCACATGCTGTTTCTCTACATGGAACAGGCTTCCTTCAGACATAAGCGTGGTTTACTCCCTTTACCTCCTCCAAGACATTGCCCAAATATTACCTATAACTGAGGCCTTCCCTTCCTTGTTCTATTTAAAGTTGCACACATAGTCCCCTGTATTTCTTCACCCCCATTAATTTTTCTCCATATCTCCATATCGTATCTTCATTTATCACGCTCTAAGATTGATCTATTAACTTACTTGGTAACCTCCACGAGAACAGGAACATTCAGTAATGATTTGTGGGTTGGATGGACAGATGAATGGATGGACAGACTGATGGACAGATAGATGGATAGATGGAGCAGTGGGTGATAAAGAACTGGCCCTCGTCATGGCTCAGGATCTCTGTAAGCATGGTTTAAAGAGCATTGAACCAGGACCCAGGCTCCCCAGATCTGGATCTGGTTTGGTTTAAACACCCTGTGTGACCTTGGGCAAAGAGAACCATTTATATTTAAACTGGGCTTTAGACTTTGCAGTGTGTCTTAACTGTATTTTTCCTTAGACCTTGAAAATATCTCTGTGGGGTGGATAAATCTTAGCTTTGTTTGAAAGATGAGGAACTTGAGGTTCAGAGAAGGTAGGTGGCTGTACTTGGGTCATATACACAATGACAGAGAAACATTACATGAGGGAGTAGCCTCAGGCTTTATGACACCTCCTGGGTTCTAAATTATGGGCAGATATATTAAGTGAAGGAGGACACCCTATGCCAGGAAAGTATTTTAGGGAAACAACTTCCATGGTAATTTTGCAAAATAATATCAAGCATTCCATTACCACATTGATATTAATTAAACAAATTCCCAGGAAATACGTGCAATATTGCTAAGCTCAAATGACTTTTACAAGGCAGGAAATGAATGTATTTTGTCTTAACTGTATTCCAAATGCACTCCACACGATATGATGTTGTCTTTCACAAACGATAAAGGTTCTCTTTCCATCAAGTTCATTGTCTTTGAAAGCTAGGACTATCCACGGTCAAGTGCAGAGACGAGAGTCAGCCAGTGGGTAAACACCAGAGAGGATGGTGGTATTTGAGAACCTGCTAGGGGTGGGTGCTGAGACTGAGTAGGGTGTGGGGAGGATATAGGCGCAGGGGTAGACAGAAGTAAAAGCAGCAGCTACCAGGGTCCTAGTGCCGCCCTCTCCTCGGAACACTGGGCCGTGATAGCAGCAGGTACGCTAGAGGCTTCGAGTTATCAAAACTTTCTTTGAACCAATGGAGTCAAAACCCAAAACTCCCCATTTCAAAGGCCTATAAAAAAAAGTTAATTAGGGTCTAGAAAATCCTGCATGAAGAGTACTCAAAACATTTAAGAGTTTATCAGTAGATGGTTTCTTCCCTTCACTCTTGCCAGGTTAAGTTTGGGGCCCAAAGTATGAATTTGAAGTGGGTGAAGGCTTAAATTTTTGCTGTGAAAGATACAGTTCCTATCTGCTAGGAGTTTATTCTCCATTAAGCAAGCAGGAAAAACACGTAGAAACTCAGAAGCAGAAGAAACATATAAGTATGAAGAAAATGGAGCTATGCTGGGACCCAATATTTTCAGCTTTAAATTCCACTTCTGGCTGCTACCTGAGAAGCTGAGGGCTTTGGGAAACTGGTTAGTGTCAGCCTTAGAGGGCTTCCTTTGGGAACATTTTTGGAGGCTACAGCACGGGTAGCTTCATGGGTGTCTGATTAGTGCCCAGAAAGCCCCTGACTGTGGTTTAATGTTTTGTTGTTGTATTGAAATTCCTAATAATTTTATCTTTGAATTTGTGTCTTGTAAGTGAAGCCCTATGGGACAGTGGAACATGGCATTGGGGGAGGCTTGGAGCCCGCACCACCTTGAGTCTATTTCCTGCCATTTTCCCTGGTGGGTTCTTGATCGCCCCCTCTCCTCCATCCACTGGAGCCACAGTCCTGCCTGATGTCCCCTCTCTGCCCTGTGACCACTGCCACCTTGTACCCTGGCAGTGTCCAGGTAGCACTGGGGAGAGGAGGTGGGAGGTGTGGGTACAGTGAGGCAGGGGCTGGGAGGTGGGAGGAGGAAGTACATGTTTTACCTGGCACAGGTGCTGGGAATGTTGGGGTGAGGGTTGGGGTAGAATATGTGCCCCACACAGAGTCTCAGGTGATGCTTGACAGCAGCTGTCCTCACCTGGGCTGGCAGCACCCTGGTGGGTCCAGCAGACAACTTGGTAAGTATGAGCCTCTAGCCCACCCCCACTCCAGGTATGGAAGGTGCAATGCTTTGAGGGATGGCCATCTGCCACAGGTTGGGACAACAGGCTATGGGAAGTGGGAGATTGACTTCCTGGCTGGGGCTGTGGCCCTGCACGTGGGTCCAGTGGCTGGTGGGAGGGGGAACCTGGCAGTCAGTGGACCACATGCACCCCATCACAGATAGGATCACAGGTGGCTATGAGGGTTTAGTGTGACATTAAATAAGAACTAACACACACACACACACACAGATTGAGAGACAGAGAGAAAGCAGAGGAAAGGAAACATATTTTAGTACCTTTAACAGCACTCTTCCTGCTTTTTGAACAAGGGGTCCCACATTTTTATTTTGCACCAGGCCTGGCAAATTATGTAGCCGGCCCCAGACTACAGAACATATTTTCAATAGTTACAATGGAATGGAAAGGGAGCCCTATCCACCATCCTGCCTTAGGCTGGCCTGGAGAGGGAGACAGTGCCCATGCATTCATATATCTGTTACATGTAGAAGTGGCCCCTCTCAGCCCACCCTTATATATTTCGCTCATGTGTCCTATTGGCTGTAGGCCCACATGTTGCTGCCTGCTGTAAGACCTGGGAGCAAAGATTTGGAGTTGTACTTGCTGCTGGTCCTGATAAGAAAACTTGAAGTTCTCAATCTCATCATTTTGTATTTAAACCATTTCAACCATACTGGGCTCTTCTTGCCCTCCTGCCTTCAGAATGTATGTGCCTTGCTTGCCTTCTAAGCCAGTTGGAGTACACTGACTAACATTCAGGCAGAGACTTTCTCATTTTAAATCATTTTGCAAGACAGATGGGTGACAGCAGACAGAAATGTTCATGAGGCTCCCTCCAGTTGCCACGTCGGAGTAGTATTTGGTGGCGGGTGAAGGGAAAGAGGGAAGGGTAACATATTTGTAAAGTGATATATAGTTATTACCTTTTTTTCCTTCAAATGTTAAAATGGAAGCCTAGTCATTCATCTAATGATTGACTAAAACACACATTTCAATGGACAAGCTTGAGTGGAACCTGATGATGTCAGGCAGTGGGAGAAAAAGAAACTTTCTGCTTTGAGAGAGTTAGAAGCATTTCCCATTTTAAATTAAAAAACAAAACAAAACAAAACAAAAAACTCCAAATGAACTTCAGTTTCAGGGTTTGTGAGTGAGTAGCTCAAGAAGGAGCTATTGGGTCATCTCAGCTGTGCGGACCGTTTTCTTTGGTTACTCCCATCAGTGGCTGAGCTCATCCATTTTGGAAGGGATCCTAGTATGTCTCAGCAGGCTGTTTGAAACTATTGATGTCAGAATAGAGCACTCTTCCCCTGCCTTTTTTATTGCTAATTAGTGCATTATAAGTCCAGTATAACAGCGTTAGAATCTATAGCCCAGGAAGAAGGTGGTCCTGGACCGTTGCCTAGTTGCGTCTGACACCGTCCAGTGCTTGCCGATGCCTGGCCATCAGTGTGCATTATAAGGGAGACAACAAAAACCCACTTATAATACATCTGGAGTGGTTGCTAAATTTAGAGGGGTCCATTAGTTGACTCTTGTTTTTAGTGAAATGGAAGTTTGTTATTTAGAATTTTGTTTTGAATTATTAATTTATGTAGAAATAAGGAATGCTTGGGTTTTTAAACGAGATCAGCTTGGGTCCACAAAGTCACTCTGCCTATTTTAAGATGAGGAAAGGCCATCTGTTTGTCTGGAAGAGAACTGACTAGCTCTTGAGTACCTTGTAAAGTAGCAAATGATGGACCATTTTTGGTGGGTTGCTTTAGTTAAGTCTACAGCCTATGCAGTATTTTAACTCTTTATTTATAGGCTTTGCCTATAATGTTGTGACATGAGCATAAGCCCTAGTTCTAGTGGCATCTTGTTCAGTGCCCTTGCTTATTACCTTTAATTCTAACAGTACTGGCTTCCACTTACTCAGTACTTATTATGACCCAAGAATCACAATTAATGCTTTTGATATGCTGTTTTATCTTCACAGCCATCTTAAGAGCTCAATATCATTATCACATTTTACATATCAGGAAAATACCAGTTAACAGGTTAGCAGTTTAGGTAACCTGCCCAGCCATTGAAGAGCAGAGGCATGGCTTTACCATGTTTGCAGACTCATAAACCCAGGCTCTGGTGTTTGAAGAAAAAGGGAAAAGGCCATGTAAAAATTATTGAGTTCTAAACTCTCAAGTGGTAAAATTTAGATGATCCTCATAAGACCAATCCTTCTGCTTTATTTCTAAACCTGGCAGATTCCACCTTGTTCAGGAGGAGGGACACACATACACATACAGATACACTTTTGCACATATGCGCACACATACACACATACACAAAACAGCCCTTGGCCATTCACAACAGGGTATCAACAGACACCCTCTTCTGGGATTCTGGGATCCTGCATGCTCAAAGCCAAGTTAAAAGGCAAGCCAATTGGATAAGTGTTCTGAGCACCAATCTTTCAGGACAATAATATTCCTGATGGAAATCAGAAATATGGTACCACTTAACTCCGATCTCCACATGTGACTACTTCTATAACCATCAAAATATAAATCGGTCCTACTCCAGCCACACAGTGGAAATGAAAAAAATTATCTTGGTGCCAGCTCTGCTCCCCCACTAAATAACTGTGGCATTAATATGGAAAGGATATCATCTGAAATACACCAAATTCTTGGTGCGCCTTGAGTTCCAACATGTCTTGGTTCAGAACTGTTTGTGCTATGGGTGGCAGACCCTGCTTCTGGCCCTGGAGTACTGGAGCTTGAGCTATTCCTTCCATTCCAGCAGTGCTGCCCTCTTGTTTTCCCATGTGAGGGCCAATGCAAGAAGTCCAGGGTTGGTCTCTGCTCTGGGACTTTCCTGCTGATCCAGTATGGAATGTTTGGAGCAGCTCTTGATTACCCTGCTGGCCTTCAAGCTTCTCCCAACTTTGACTTTACATGCTAGGTTTTCATTTTGGCTTAGGGGAAACTACTTTTCTTGTTACATGGCCAGCAGTCATGCTGCTGAGTTCATTCAACCTGGGCCTGGCCTGGCCTTTGGCCACTGGGGCCCAGCAGCCTTTTCCTTCTTGCCAAGCATCCCTGGGATGCCCCTGCTTGCTGCTTGTTCAATATTTGTCCACTCCTCTGAGTGTAAATTCTTTGCTCACCACTCTATCCACAGCAACCTGCGTCGTGCCTGCTGTGTAGGAAGTAATCAATAAATATTTGTTGAATAAATAAATGGATGGATATTTATTTACTTAGCAGGTACATGGCCCTTACTATGTGCCTGGTATTGTTGTAAGGATTTTATACACATTAAACTCATTGAATTGTTTTTAACTTACCATTTCCTACAGTGGACTATACGTTTCTTGAGGACAGAATTTGTGCTGGTCTCTAGCACAATGTCTGACAATAAATACACATTAATTACATGAAGACACCTAGTTTTTGTTTCATTTTGTTTTTGTTCTTTGTGGTTTTCTTTTTTAATTTGAATTCTAAAATTCTGTTTCATTTAAGTATTGCCTGATCAAAACTTAACATAGGCTACAAGATTTACAATGAAAATAGACGGTTGTTCCTCCATACTTCTAAACTTTAATATTTCATAAGTTGAGTTTTTAGTGGAGATGAAGATTTAGCACTCTTACATAATGCCAACGTCCCTGCCCTCTAATGTTATATCAATTTCTGGTTAAACCAGTGTTTAGTATTTACCTTACTATGGCTACTATGATTCACGGCTAAGCTAAGTGGTAAATATGAATATGATTCCTTTTTGGTACTCTTCTAGCCTATTCCTGGAATTCATTTGCCTTTTTTTTTATCATTAATTTACAATTACATGTGCAATATTATGATTATTAAACTACCCCTTCATCAGGTCCCCCCCACCAACCCCATTACAGTCACTGTCCATCAGCGTAGTTAGATGCTATAGAATCACTACTTGTCTTCTCTGAGTTGTACTGCCCTCCCCGTGCCCCCCCAACATTACATCTGCTAATCGTAATGCCCCTTTTTCCCTCTTATCCCCCCCTTCCCACCCATTTTCCCCAGTCCCTTTCCCTTTGGTAACTATTAGTCCGTTCTTGGGTTCTGTGAGTCTGCTGCTGTTTTGTTCCTTCAGTTTTTTCTTTGTTCTTATACTCCACATATGAGTGAAATCATTTGATACTTGTCTTTTTCGGCTTGGCTTATTTCACTGAGCATAATACCTCTAGCTCCATCCATGTTGTTGCAAATGGTAGGATTTGTTTTCTTCTTATGGCTGAATAATATTCCATTGTGTATATGTACCACCTCTTCTTTATCCATTCATCTACTAATGGACACTTAGGGTGCTTCCATTTCTTGGCTATTGTAAATAGTACTGCGGTAAACATAGGGGTGCATATGTCTTTTTCAAACTGGGCTGCTGCATTCTTAGGGTAAATTCCTAGGAGTGGATTCCTGGGTCAAATGGTATTTCTATTTTGAGTTTTTTGAGGAACCTCCATAGTGCTTTCCACAATGGTTGAACTAATTTGCATTCCCACCAGCAGTGTAGGAGGGTTTCCCTTTCTCCACATCCCCACCAACACTTGTTGTTGTTTGTCATTTGTATGGTGGCCATCCTCACTGGTGTGAGGTGATATCTCATTGTGGTTTTAATTTGCATTTCTCTGATGATTAGCGATGTGGAGCATCTTTTCATGTGCCTGTTGGCCATCTGAATTTCTTCTTTGGAGAAGTGTCTATTCGTGTCCTCTGCCCATTTCTTAATTGGATTATTTGCTTTATCTTTGTTGAGGTGCGTGAGTTCTTTATATATTTTGGATGTCAACCTCTTATCGGATATGTCATTTATTAATATATTCTCGCATACTGTAGGATGTCTTTTTGTTCTACTGATGGTGTCCTTTGCTGTACAGAAGCTTTTCAGCTTGATATAGTCCCACTTGCTCATTTTTGCTTTTGTTTCCCTTGCCCAGGGAGATATGTTCATTTGCCTTGTTTTTACTTTTTTTTTTTTGGTCAGTTAAATATTTATGTGCACAGATTTGAAGGAAATAATTTGGAAATCCAACCTATCTTATATGATTTGCAACTTATTATCAGTCATTAGTGGAAGAAAACCATTTCAAACTAAAAAATACTATACTACCATTATATGTTTCAGCTTAAGTGTTGAAACATACTGAGTTTTTCAGAGAATAGTTAGTTCCTAAAAAGTATTCTTTGAAGATGTATCACCCAGACTGCAAAGTAACATTTTCTTATGCTGAATGTCGAAAACTACACATATCAGGAAATATTTATGGTGTGTTCTTTTTCAACAAGAAGGAAGAGAAGCAGCCCTTTTATTCTGGCTTGACATTCATCATTCTCAACATTTCTTCTTTGCCTTTCAAGAGATTCCTTATGTTCACTTTCTCATTAAGACTGCTGCCTTGAGCACCTAAGTGGAGATGTTAGTCTCTCTGGCTCTCCAAATCCGAAAATCTGCCATAACTGCTCATCGCTGAGCATAGAGTCAGTGTCACTTCCTTGGATGTACCAGTATTTTCTAGATTTTCCTTGTCAACAGACTCAGAATCCAAATGCCACCTCTGAAGCCATTTTGTGCATCTTTTAGGTCATTTACATCTATCTGACTTCCAATTGTTTAAAAAACATTTTTATTGAAGTATAGTTGGCACAATATCGTATTAGATCCAGGTATCCAACATAGTGCCACATCTTCCATTTTTGAACTACACTAGCTGTTGCCTGACCCAGCGCAATCTTTCCATTACTCCAGCACAATCATTTTTCCATTTGCAATCTTTTTTCCACAATTTTTTATCTTTGCCATTTGCAGATTCTGGACACCTCCTTCTTCATGCCATACGGTGGCATCAATATTGCTCCTTCCTTCTCCTTTGGCTTATTTTCAAGACTGGCTTGAGTTTATATGGTTTTCTCTTCCTTCTTCCCTTCATTTGACAGTCTTCTAACTTGATTTTCTTCACCTTTGTCCACTGAGGACATCTTTGGAAGGAACTTTAGCAGCCAGTTGTAAATGATGTGGACGCTGGAACTTCCAAAGATGCTATGTTTGCTCCCATTTTGCTTCCATGATTGTTATATACAACTTCTAGGCTCCATCAATCTGGAAAATTATTATTCTTAGAGAAATTTCTCTGCTGGCAAGATACACTGTGCTTCATCACAGGTCAGGTATGTTCAAAATGTGTCCAAAAATATAACATTTTAGGTGGGTTGCTCAATGAAAAGCCAATTTGCTTCTTTTGCAATCTGCCTTGCTAGGGTAATAAACACTATTTTATTCACTTGAAGTTAGGTGTTCCCTTCCCATCCCCCAGAGTATGATTTCTGAGAGAATATGAGGGTGCTGAGTTAATTCATGGTCACTTCTTTGAGACGCTGGAATGAAGGTTAAGGTTTGAAATCAAAGACTGTTTTTGGAAGATGAACTAGAAGCTGCCTTTTCTCTTTCTTTTGAGGAAGAAAGTTTTGAAAGGGTATTAACATCTTATGGGGCCAAGAGCCTTTTACTTTTTGCAGGAAACAAAACTTTCGCGCCTTTTTAAAAGAGAGAATTATAAAAGAAAAGTGAACACGACAAAAATTCCAGCTGTCGTTTGCTGCATAACAAATTACCCCCAAATTTAGGGGCTTAACACAACCATTTCATTTTGCTCACCATTTTGTGGATCAGGAATTCAGGGGCAGCTCAGCTGAACGACTCTCATGGGGATCTCTCATGTAATTTCAGCCAGATGTCTGCTGTGCCCACAGTCACCAGAATCTCAGCTGGGCTGGAATCCCATGGTGGTTTGCTCACAAGTCTGGCAGTTCATCCTGCTGTCAGCTGGCAATGCAAAGGGAGGTGTGCACTGGAGTATCTACACCTGGCCTCTCTATGTGGCCTGGGCTTCTCACAGCATTGTGGCTGGGTCCCAAGAGGGAGGCATCTGGAGAGCAGGTGTTCAAAGAGAACGAGGAAGAAGCTACAAGGTTTCTTCTAACAAGGCCTTGGAAGTCACATAGCATCATTTCTGCCACACTCTATTGCTTCCAAATAAGAGCAGCCCAGATTCAGGATGGTAGAAGGGGAGAATTGGACCCTACCAGTTTATGGGAGGAATGTTAAAGAATTTTTGGCCATTTTTTAATACTTCCACAATAAGGCTAGCAGTGGACTTATGAATGAATGATACCCATCTAGGCATACCTGGAAAACATGCTTTCCCAAACCCTCACTTCTATAAAAAAAAAAGTTACATTTATTCTGAAATATTCTTAGGTCCAAAATTAAGACAGTATTTTGTCATGAGAAAGGGTCTACTTACACTAACTTTTTGGCATAAGGTAAAAGGAAGCAAGGAAGAGGAATAGAATGAGAGGTAGAGCTCTCATCTACCCACCTGGCAGGTGTCCTCTTTCCCAAACACCTCCCCTTTCATCTACTTCCATATCTGAAGTCCCTCCAATAAAGGCCTTCCCTTCTTTTCCTTTCCTTGAGGAATTTCTGTCCATAAAAATCACCCATTAGTAAAGACACCACATAGAGAAGAGTAACATCTTAGTCTTTTTAAATCTTGCCCCTTGGGGGTTTGAGTGAGAGTGAAGAGGAAGTGGAAATATTGGTGGGGGGAGATACTGAAGAGCTTTTCCAACTGTGATGACTGAAAAACAAGAGCCTCTATACTCTGAAAGTGAGATTTAGGACAGGCTAGAAGTAAGAGGAGGAAAATGAATGGTGAGGTAAAAAGATTCTAAATGTTAACTTCGCATTTCAAAATGCCCACAACTGGCCCAGTATGGTGAATTGCCAAGCTGTCGATAGAGTTTATCCTGACCCACCTGGGGAACTCCTAACAAAGGGGAGGGGGAAGGTAACATGGAACACCTCCAATGTAGAAGGTATATAGTCAAACAGTAATCGTTACAACAACCTTTCACAAGAATTAGTGTCACTATATCCATCTTACAAATGAGGAAGACAGAGCCACAGTGTGAAAGTCTGAGTCCCTGAGTAGTCATGCAGTAGGCTGTTGAAGCAGACTGTGATGAGATTGAGACATCCATTGAATAGTTAAGGTTTGTTACAAAAGTATCACTATCTTTAACTAATAAACAGCAGCTTTGGTTAATTCTGCCTCTCCACCAGTGAGACAGATAGCACTCCCGTTGGTAAGAGTTCTCTAGGGGCTGGAGGAGACATGGAGAGGAGGACAGGAGAGAAAAACGTCTTGGGAAAGGGATATGTATAGCGTTAAGGTCACCCACAGTCTAATTCCCCCACACACCCCATCCCTACTCCCCAGGTAACATGTCTCTACCCATCTCTGGGGTTACAAACCATTGCATTTAGGGGTTTAGAGTAGGAACACCACATGATCAGAGGTGTGCAGTTAGGTGAATGAGTCTGGCAGTGGTATTCGGGATGTATTAGGTAGGATAGGAGCAGATTGGCAGAATGGTGGGTGGAAGCGGAACAAGTAAGGATCATCCAAGAACAATTCCAGGGCAACAGTTGCAGGCAGCTCTGGAGTACCAGATGTGGGAACGCTATAAAGGGTGCAGGTGCAGTAAAGATCAGACAGACGGAAACACACATACACACATGGGGGACGTGGGCAGACTGACTGGTCCAGAGGAGAGACAGAACCTTTTGAACCTTGGGGACTGGGAAAATGTAAGTATAATAAGCATTAGAAGAGACATTCTTGCATAACACATTGTTTATATAATATACATGAATGATTTGGGACAGAGATTTTACAAATCATTTAGCTAAAAGGCAACAGTCAGCCTTGACAACAGCTGAAGGAATTGGTCTAATCCTTTCCGCTGAAGAGCTGACAAACTGCTCTTTCCCCAATGGACAGGACCTAAGATGGGCCACAAGGCCTCATCCAATACCCAGAGACACTCCTATATCCCTTAACTTGACAACGTCTGGATTTCAAGCCCCTGCCCAACATAGCAGCCGCCTCTTCACCCAGCCCCCAGAGCCGTGGACCAACCCTTCTCTGGCGCTCTAGATGCCCTGGGCCCCAGCCATCCACTTCGGCATCCATAGATATGAGTTAGGCACAGTTTCTCCGTATCTCTGCAGAAAACACTTTCCAAAGATCCCAAACTGCTCTCCAGATATCTCCCCCACAAGGCTAAAAGTGAAGGAGGTTGTGGTCTTTCCACTCTCAAAGCACAGCAAGGGTTCTCTCAGTTATTAAAGAATAGCTGACATACAATATTGTAGAGTTTCATTGTACAGTGTACAACAGTGATTCAGTATTTTTATACATTATGAAACAGTCACCACAGTAAGTCTAGTTACCATCTCTCACCTTACAAAGTTGTTCAGTTATTATCAACTATATTCCCTATGCTGTACATTACATCCCAGTGTCTTACTTATTTTATAACTAGAAGACTATACCTCTTAATCCCTTTCACATATTTCATCCATCCCCTCTGGCAATCACCAGTGTGTTCTCTGGAGCTTTGAGCACATTAACACATTTAAGGAGAGAATGAGATAGAAAATTCAAATGGTCTTCACAGTGTCGTCCAATAGAAATGTGATGCTAAACACATAGTGTAATTTTTTCTAGTAGCCACGTTAAAAAAGTGAAATGAAATAGGCTAACTTAATTTCAATAATATATTTTGTTTAACCCAATGTATCCAAAATATTATCATTTTAACATGTAATCAATATAAAAATTTAATGAAATACTTTACATTTTTTTCCATACTAAGTCTTTGAAATCTCAATTCAGACTAGCCTTATTTCAAGTGCTTAAGAGCCATATGTTTATAGTGACTACCAAATGGGACAGCTCAGCTCTGTAATCTCAATGATGATCTCCTGATAATAGGTCAATAATAAAAATCTTATTAGGACTTGTTGATTGAACATGTATTTTTTCTTATGTGCTTTATCAAAATTCTGAGAAAATGCAAAGATCTGCAAGAAAAAGAAAAACCACTCAGTTATTTAAGTAGAGCATTCATGTATTTGTCACCCTACAATTGTTGTATTTATGAACTGAACTTTCCATGCCCTTTAATGATTTGTTAAATCCCAAAGCTGTGTCTAGATAAAAAATAAATTGCATCTCAAAAGCATTGAGTAAACCCTAGAGGAGAATGGATGAGTTCACATCATCATCTGAGGTATGGAGACCACTGCTCTCCAATATTTATTAGTACTTATCTCTTGAGGTAACACCTTCAAATCAATAGTTCTTTTCTATTTTTAATGTCCTTCTGCCATTATTCTCTTCCTATGTCCATTTTTCTTGCTCAACAAAGATTTGTGCAGAGGTCTGAGTGTTTTTCTAGCGGTGTTTTTTTTTCCTCCATAGGAGCAGATTGTATTTCATTTGGAGCATAAATATCAGGATTTAAAGATTGGCAGTGTACCCCATTTTTGACAAGAGAAGTAATTCTCAGGTCTGCTGCATAAAAAATAAAACTTGGGTCTTATGTGTCTTTTTAAAAATAGTTGTGGTAAAAACATTGTTTGCCATCTTAACCATTTTTAAGTGTACAGTTCAGTAGTGTCAAGTATATTCACATTGTGTAATCTTATGTGTCTTTGTGTACATTTTTTTGTGCACCTTAGAGAAGCAAGTAGCCTCTCATCCTGTGTAGACAGGTCAATTTGTTGTCTTAGGCTTCAGAGACAGCAAATGGTTGGATAGGGAGTTGAGGCTTCTGTCATGGGTCTGTAAGGAGCCAGGGAGGTGTTAACTCCATCCCACCTGCTGTGTGAAGGAAGCAGAAAAACTGTCCTTTCTCATCATGAGGTTACAGGGTGGGAGTTATCTTTTCTACATTACTGCTTGAGTTTTAGAGCACTCTGCGCAAGGCTCAGGATGGTCACTTTTGCTCCCAATGTTTCTCCTGTGACATCCTCCGTCAGGTTGCACCCTTTTGCTTTTAACCAGCTATAGATGTGTAAGACTCATCTGATGGTTATAAAGCCAGATTATACACACCTAGTTTCAAAAGCTCAGATCTTTCAGGTAAACCACATGTTAAGACCACCTATTCAGAGAAAGTTGAATCTTAATAGGCTCCCATGTTAGACAATATTGGCTTGTGACTCTCCTAAAAAGTACTTTTCACTGCTAGAAACCTTACTGGCCAACAAAGTAATAGTTGTCCTAATCTTGACATGCCAGTGATCAAATGATAGGTATGAAACTATAAATTTTCAGTTGCAGCTGTTGGCTTCAATTTAGCAATCTCACAAAATTATTTCTTGGTTTTTCTAGAGATATTTTGTTATCAAATTTTTACTTTGAAAAAATTTAAACCTAGCAGAAAAGTTGCTAGAATAATACAAGAACTCCTGATGACCTCTACCTAGATGGACCAGTTGTTAACATTTTGCCACATTTTCTTTCTTGTTCTTACTAGAGATATATTTTCTTTATTTAGGTGAAATTCACATAACATAAAATTAACCATTTTAAAGTGAACAATCAGTGGCATTTAGTACCTTCACAATATTGTGTGATGACCATGTTGCAAAACTTTGCATTACCTCCAAATAAAACCCCCTATCCAGTAAGCAGTAGCTCCCCATTCACCTTCTCCCCCAGCCCCTGGCAAACACCAATCTGCTTTCTGTCTCTATGGATTTGCTGATATTGGATATTTCACCTACATGGAGTCATACAACATGTGACCTTTAAACATTTTTTTAATTGACGTAATATGTGACCTTTTTCTGTCTGGCTTCTTAGCATAATGTGGAGTTTCCCCCAAAATGTAGCATGTATCAGTACTCTCACCACAGATACTTTTCACTGAGGTTGTAAACTGAGTGTGAGGGAGCATTCCATCACTTTAAGTTCTCCTGCCTCTACTTTGTTCCACAAACTGGCTGCTTAGGATCCCATAGTTTGTTAAATCCCATAGATCCTTTTAAACCAAACACCTCTTTGGGGAAAAGGTGGGTGTTTATTCAAGTATATGTGCTGTTCACACCCCATAAGCTTATTTAATGGCTTAGAATGGATATGAAGGAGAAAATACCCAAAGATAACTGCACTGAACAGCTGTTACTCCGGATATGCCTTCTAATCTCTCTTGCTCTCAGTTTCTTCATTTACAATACAGACTGGTTCCAAGCCCTAAGAGCCATTGGAATGAAAATTGTATGATTTGATTCCCCAGACAATCCAGCTTACATTTTTCCAAAATCTATTATTCCTGAGAGCTACTTTTCCTCTGCGATATATTAGAGTGAAATTGATATTGATAAACCACTGGGTGTGTGACCCGACCTGCAGGTCAGCAAACGTAAAACCCCCGGCCGCGGGGTTCGCCAACTGGGACCTAAGGAGGGGATGCGCGAATGAGGGACAGAAGACTAAGAGATTGGAGCCAAGACAGGCTTTCTGATCAAGACTCGTTTATTGCAGGTTAGAGCAGAGAATATATAGACATTACAGGGTGTGGTCTTTTCTGATTGGTTGCCCATTATGCTAATGAAGTGATCTACAAAGTCCAATCACGCACCGAGTTATGTGCATGCGCAGTTGCCTCTGACGTAAGAGGCGGACCGGAGTGAGAACATTTGGCGGGAAAATGTGGCGCAAAAGTGATCAAAAAAAAGTAAACAACAAGATGGAGTCTTTAAAACAAAATGGAGTCTTGTTGTTTTTGTGCCCTATGGCTCCCAACAGGTGTGTGACCCTGGAGGCTACAAACTATAGCTTGGAAGACTTTACAGTTCAGTTGGAGCTAAGAGATAGATGAGTGTGTGACAACAGGGATTTTCATAACAAGAGGACAAATCTTGTTAAGAAAGATTAAATATTCAACCTTGAACCGCATACGCACCCTCTAGGGAAACTGGTAAAAATGCGAATGAGAAATATCAGCTCGCCCTCACTCTTCACGTGTCACTGCCCTCTTTGATATGACCAGTCATCTGTGGGTCAAATGGCTACAGATGCTTCTCGAAGTGGCACATTAAGATTAAAGATTACCTAGCTGGTGACCAGACAGAACATTCTCTCTTGAATTTATTTTTAGTGCTGGATTTATTTTTATTTGTTCCAATATTTTATTAAAAAACTTCTCCAACACACAGCAAAATTGAAAGAACTTTATAGTGGACCCCATATACCTACCTTCTAGAGTCTACCATCAACACTTCAACTACACTGGTTTTATCACATATTTATCCATTTTTCTATCCATTCATTGATTCATCTTATTTTTTTGAAGGATTTCAAAGTAAATTACAGACATCAGCATGCATTGTCATTAATGAGAATTCAGTATTTGATATTGATTTTTTCTTTTGATATGTAAAATATATACACAATGAAATAAATATTAAAATATACTTTCATGAAGTTTTGACAAATGCACATATCTGGGTAATCCCAAATCCTATCAAGATAGCTAACCTAGCATTTATTTCTTAGTTTAATTTTTTATATAAATACATTGTTTTAAAAAAGTACAATAGCATGACTAATCTTAACCTGAAAGACTGCAGTCACCTGCCCCTTTCCCAATTTTCTGCTTCTCAAAGGCAGCTATTTTCAAATCTTTCACATGTTTCTTCTGGTAATTCTTTACATATCCCTGTATAGAATCTCATTACTTCTATGTCTTAAGATTTCAGTTTTCGAATTACCTATTGGTTAGCTACTATGGAAGAATAGGATGTAGCTATCTCAAACAACTCCCTAAACATATTCTTTTTCTTCCTCCCACCCCCAATATATTTATAACATAAATTTTGGTTAAATCAATATTCAGTGTTTATATTATTTTAACTATATAAACATTGCTCATAGTAGACAGGAGACTGATTACACTCTATAGCCTATCCAACTTTGGTTTTTCCCAAAGTTAATAATCACCTTTTTTGTTTGCTTTCTAAATATATCTCTCATCAATTCATCTCTAAACTCTCTAAGCTTCAAATTCCTTTCAGTGTAGTTTAACACATTAACCTTGAGCCGTTCCAATTTCTCTTTGAGGCATCACTCTATAGTCTGTATTATTCATTCCCTAGGCTTGCAGTAGGGCCGCCCCTGGGACCTTCCTTCACCTCCGCTGGCCTGTGTTGGATTCCTTATTTCTGGATCCTACATTTTCTTTACGGTTTCTTCTCTCCTTTTGATGGAACATATCCTGCAGTAGTTTCTTGAGCTTGTAAACTTTGAGAAGCAAAACTTTTGAGATCTTGCCTATCAAAAAGTATTTTTATTCTACCATCATAGTTGAGTGATCATTTGTCTGGCTTTAGCATTCTAGATTGGACATAACTTTCCCTCAGAAATTTAAAGATGATGTTCCACTGTCTTCTGGCTTTCAGTATTGCTCTCTGAGGCCACCTGTTTCCTAATACTTTACATGCCCTTTTGGAATGTTTTATGTCTCCTAGTGTTCTGAAACTTTGTGCTTATACGCCTTGGTATGCTCATTCAATCTAGAAACTCACAACCTTTATTCCTTGGGGGATGTTCTTATATTATTTCTTTGATAATTTCCTCTGAGAGGAATATCTTCTCTTTTTTTCTTCCTCTGTAACTCTTATTAAGTGAGTGTTTGACTTCTGATTTGAGACTCCAATTTTATCTTCTCTCTCATATAAAATCTCCTTTTATTAAATAGTGAATAGATTAAAATTTATGTTTATAAAATGTGTGTGTTATAAAAAATAACTACACTCAGTGCCACCATCAATTTTAATAAGAACATCACCAATACATGCATCTTTCATGTGACCTTCCAAGACCCAAATGCCTTCTTCCCCACTGTAGAGGTAACCACTGCCCTGAATTTTGTGTTGACAATGTACTTCTCTCTGTAATTTTATCACATACTTCTGTATTTCTAAAGGATCTATTGTTAAGTATTTAATGTTTTTAAATTTTGAATGGATTTATATTGTATGATTTCTGAGACTTGCTTTTTTTTATTTGCATTTAATTTCTCCCCCATGCTGGTGTATGAAGTAGTAGTTTGTTCATTTTTACTGCATTTATGCATAAACCATAATTTATTTATGCATCCTTGTACTGATTGGCATTTGGATTTTTTCTGATTTTTTGCTATTAAGAACATTGCTTCTATGAATATTCACCAACAAATTTTCTATTTCTAGCATATATACTTAAGAATAGAATGGCTAGACCATATGGTGAGTCCGTCTTCAACTTTATTAGATAATACCAAATTGTTTCCCCAAAGTGATTTACCAAGTTACACTCTCACTGTCAATGTACAAGCGTTCCAGTTGTTTTACATCCTTGCCAACCCTTAATTTCATCTCCATTTTTATTATTGTTAACTTGAGGGTGTGAGTGATATCATATCATGGTTTTAATTTGCACGGCTCTGATTGTCAATGAAGTCAAGCAACCTTTTCATGTTTATTGAAAATTTATATTTCTTCTTCTACAACATGCCTGCTCAAGTCTTTTGCCCACTTTCTTTTATTAGTTCTTTGTCTTTTTTCTTATCTATATCCAAGACTTCTGCATATATTCTGAATATTCATCTTCTTTTCTATACTAATGTTGCAGATATCTTCTAGTTTGTTTTTTTCATGTTTTTTAAAGTGTCTTTTATTGAATAGAAGATCTTATTCTTAATGTATTTTTGGTCTTATATAAGAAATCCATCTCTATTTTGAAGTCATGTGGCTACTTAGATATCTTCCCTGTTATCTCCTAAAAGTTTTGAGGTATTGCCTTTTGTGTTTAACTCTTTCATCCATCCAGAATTTCAGTTTTTCCCATATGGAAAACCATCTGGACCTGTTGTGTTTTCTTGACTGATGATTCAACTCATTTAATGGTTAAAAGGCTACTCATGTTTTCCATTTCTTCTTGAATCAGGTTTGGTAAATTACATATTTCTAAGATTTTGTCCTTTTCATCTACATTTAAAAATTTATCACCTGGAAGTAATTTATAATATCCTTTTGCTTCCTTCTAAAGCCTCATAAACCTGTGGTTAGACTCTTGGTGTGGTTCATTCTTGCCATTTTTTCTTCCTTTATAATTAACCTTGCTATGTGTTTGCTATTTTATTATTTTTTTCAAAGAACTAAATTTTGGCTTTGTCAAAACTCCTTATTTTATGTTTTTAATTTAATTATTTTTGCTATTATATATATTATTTCTTCTTTTTGCTCTCTGGGTATATTCTGTTCTTTTATCATTGCTTAAATTGGATTCTCAGCTCTTTATTTTACAAATGAATTCTACTAAATGATCAAGGAACTAATAATGCTAATCACATACGAACTGTTTTAGATCACAGAATGAGAGGGAATATTTACAAACCCATTCTATGAGGTCAGCATAACCTTGTTACTAAAACTTGACCAAGAGAATATGACAAAGGAAAATTATAGGCCTAGTTCTCTTACAAATATATAGGTACAAAAGTGTTTAAAAATATAGCAAAATATAAAATTGACAAAAATAACCAAGATGAGTTTTCCTCAATAATACAGGATTTAGTTGATTAGAAAAGCAATGAATACAATTCTCCATAATACCAAAATAAATAAGAAGAAAAGGTATATAGTAAATCTCTTTAGATGCAGAAAAGCATTTGTTAAGGACATGATCCACTAATTATAAAATTCTTAGTAAATAAAGGATAGAAGGAATTTCCTTTACCTGGTACAGAGTATCTACAGAAAATGCACAGCAAACATCATAATTAATACTGAAACATTGAAAATATTCCTTCTCAAGATCAGGAACAACAAAAAGTGGCTGCTATCACCACTTCTTTTCAACACTGTGCTGCATAGCCTAGCCAGTGCTGTAAGGAAAGAGAAATAAAAGCTATAAGGAGTAGACAAAGAAAGAAACCAAAATTTATTGTTCACAGGTGATGTTATGATCTACACAGAAAACTCAGAAAAATCTAGAATTAATAAGAGAATTTAGCAGGTTTGCTGTATTGAAAGAAAAAACAACCTACAAAAAGCAATTGCATTTATATGCAACAGCAATCAATGTAAAACAATTGTAGTTTCTAAGAATATAGCACACCATACCATAAACACGACAAAAGCTATGTCAGACCTTTAATGAGAAAGTAAAAATTCTGCATTGTAAATTAGCACAGGAAGTCCCGATAACTGAGGAGAAATACTATGTTTGTGGGGAAGCAAATTCAATATTGTAAGGATGTTGATATATAGGTTGATGCAATTCCAGTAAAAATCCCAGAAGGTGTTTTTCGTGGAACTTTACAGGCTAAGATATTTGTTGATGATAAGAGAAGCAAGAATGGCCAAGACACTCCTAATAAATGGGAACTAAGAGGAAGAACTCATCTTACCATTATCAAGAACTATTTGAAACATATAGTAATTGGGACAGTGTGCTATACACCAATGGAAAAGAATAGACAGCCCAGAAAACAGATCTCTGTGGAGGGAGAACCACTGCAAGCACCCTTTTTGCCTGCCCAGTGCTGTCACATGAGAGGAAATACACTTCCATTGTGTTTCAGCCATTTTATGATTTTGGACCTATTTCATAAAGCAGTTAGCCTATTCTAATACAGCTTCTACGGTGTTAGAGGTTACCCTGTAAATTTTGATATGCAAAAATAACATCAATATTTGAATTAAGATCTTTGCCTTCCTGTTTAAAAACACAAGAACTTTAGAGTATTTTGACTTTAATCACCATCTTCCTGATTCGCACGCTACTGTTATTAGATATTGTGGTTCTATTTTTTAACTTTATAAGACATCATTGCTTTTGTACTCAATGATGTTTTACATTACCCATATGTTTGCTACTTAATATTACCCGTATACTTGCTACTTAATTTGCCCATTTTCTCTTCTTATATCTCCAACCCTGCATATGAGATTACTTTTTTTTTCTGTCCACAGTACATTCTATACAAATTCTTTTATGGGGACCTCTGTTGGTGTCAAATTCTCAATATTTGGAAATTTCTTTATTTCGCTTACAGTCCTCTTTTTTGTTGTTGTTGGGGAGCAGTGAGGAAGTTCAATTACACAGTTTTGAAAGTTCACATTGAAATTAAATGCAACAGTCAGGATGAAATGAGATCTTGGTCAATACATCCGCTAAGAACAAATCTCCTGTAAGCAGAGTGGAGCGCCAGCTTGTCAGAGCGCTCTTTTACCTCAGCGTGAGGCAGGCAGCAGGGGCAAAGACGCGACATCAGCCCTCAGATCTCTCCATGACAAGCCGGGAGTCTAGTGTAGCTGACAGACACATTGCCCCGTGCTAAATCAGGTCACCCAGTCATCCAGGAGTGGGGAAGTACTGTCCATGCCGTGGGTGTGTGCAGACCCCGTTTTGCTTCACCTGGAAGGGAAGAAGAAATGGAGTTTCCTGCCAACCCTTCTGGGGCTTCAATATTGCATGACTTTCGTTTGTCATTTACCTGGTCAGGGGCCAAACTTCTAGGCACTGAGCCATAGCTGACAAGAGCCAGAGGTCGAAGTTTAGAGATGTGAGATATCATTTTCATAATCTCCTAGATGGGCTTCTTGCCTTGCCATCTTATGGTACTGCTGCCACCTAGCTTTAACGAGATATGGACCAAAAGACAGAGAAGAATTTCTCTTTATTCATGTAAAACTAATGATAGGCCACTTAGGAAAGGTTTCTAAAAAAGGCTTCTTACTGCTGAGGAAGGCTTTGCCTTGCCACTCAAAATGTGGCACATGCATGGGCAATGTCAGCATTACCTGGAACTTGCTAGAAACTCAGAGTCTCAGGCTCCACCCTAGACCTACTGAATCAAAATCTGTATTTTAACAAGATCCTCTGGTGATTCATAGGCGCATTAAAATTTCAGAAGTGATTCTAGGAGACTTTTTAGATGGGGGCCTGTTGTAGACTGAACTATGTCCCTGCCAAAATTCCTGTTTAAGTCCTAACCCCCAGTTCCTCAGAATGTGACTGTATTTCAAGATAAGGTCTTTAAAGAAGTAATTAAGGGTAAATGAGGTCCGAAGGGTGGGCCCTAGTCCAATATGACTGCTGTCCTTTTAAGAAGAGAGACACAGGGTGCAAGCACAGAGAGAAAGGCCATGTGAGGACACAGCATGAAGGCAGCTGTCTACATTCTAGGGAGACAAGCCTCAGGACAACCCTTGATGGCACCTTGTAAATGGACTTCCAGCCTCCTGAACTGAGAAATATATAAATTTCTGTCATTTAAACCACCCAGTCTGGTATTTTGTTATGGCATCCCTAGCAAACTAATACAAGACCCCTGCTACAATCTAAACTTTGTGGTATTTTGTCCATTGAAGTGACCCCCGTATCTGGCACATAATACACGTTCAATGAATATTTGTTAAATAAAAAGTAAATGGCAAATTCCCATTAATTTGGCATAATTAATACAGGGATATGTTCATAGAATATATCTTTGAGAGAGAATGATTGTAGGTTATTCTGTTCATCTTTTTAAATAAGTGGTATAAAATACCAAGGTATATCCTTTTTCCAAATAAGACCTTCAAGAAATCTGGAAAATTGCACAAAATCTCCAGTACTTAACTTTTTTTCTCTATACTAACCTTTGCAGCACATTTTGTTGTGTGACCAATACTCTATTCATCTCAAAGAGGACTCTGCATTCCCATTTTTTTTCCAGCTCAATTGAGGTATCATCAACCAAAAAAGTCTTGTATATATATGTGTGTGTGTGTGTGTGTGTGTATTTTAGGGTTTCCCCATTCTTGTGCATCTCAGTGTGATGCCATTGCCTAAAATCCATATTTGAGTTGCCTTGAATGTTGGGTGATGAGTCAATCAACTCATCCTAGCTCATGTCACTTAAAGGAACCCACTGATCCCTCTCTGGCTAGAGCAAGAAAAGGGTGGGTGCTGGCCTTTATGCAGCAGCTGATAAAATGATTGTCAGGTTGAGCAGAGACCGTGAGCCAGTATCTCAAAGCACAGCCTGGTCTGGCTATGCCCCCACTGGATGCACTTTTCCATCAGCAGATAAGTCTTGTATATTTAAGGTAGACTCTGTGATGACTGTGAAATAATTACCACATTCAAACTAATCAACAAATGCATCACCTCAAATGGTTACCACTTTTTGTGTGGTGAAAACACCTAAGATCTACTCATCAAATTCCAAGTATCAAAAACAGTATTATTAACTATAGTCACAATGCTATACATTAGATCCACAGAACTTACTCATCTCATAACTGAAAAATCTGTACACTTTGACCAGCATCTCCTGTTTTCCCAACCCCTAGCCCCTGAAAACCATCATTTTACTCTGCTTCTATGAGTTTGACTTTTTTAGATTCTGCACATAAGTAACAACACACAGTATTTGTCTTTCTCTGTCTAGCTTATTTCACTTAGTAAAATGTCCTCTGGGTTCATCCATGTTCTCTTAAATGTCAGGATATCCTTCTTCTTTATGGCTGAATAATATTCCATTATGTATATGTATTACTTTTCTTTATCCATTCATCCAGCAATGGACAGTTAGGCTGTTGCCATATCTTGGTTATTGTGAATAATGCTGCATGGACATGGGAGTGCCAAGTATCACTTCAAAATACTGATTTAATTTCCTTTGGGTATATATCCAGAAGTGGGATTGCTGGATCATAGAGTTCTGTTTTTAATTTTTTCAGGAACCTCATACTATTTTCCATAGTAGCCACACCAGTTTACATTCCTGCCAACAGTGCCCAAGGGTTCTCTTTTATCCACATCCTCACCAACACTTGTTATCTCTTGTCTTTTTGATAATAGCCATCCTGACAGGTGTGAGGTAATAGCTCACTGTGGTTTTGATTTGCATTTCCCTGATGATTAGTGATGTTGAGCACCTTCTAATGTATCTGAGGGCTATTTTATGTCTTTGGAAAAATGTTTATTCAGGTCTTTTGCCCATTTTTAAATCAGATTATTTGTTTTTTATGCTATTGAGTTGTATGAGTTACTTATATATTTTGGATATTAATCCCTTTCAGATACATGGTTTGCAAATACTTTCTCCCATTCTATAGGTGGTGGCCTTTTCATATTGTTGATTGTTTCCTTTGCTATAAAGACACTTTGTAATTTAATGTGATCCCATTTGTTTACTTTTGCTTTTCTTGCTTGTACTTTTGACATAATGTCCAAAAAAACATTGCCAAGACCAATGTCAAGGAGTTTCCCCCTTATGTTTTTGTCTAGGGGGTTTTATGGTTTCAGAGATCTTGTATGTAAATATTTAATCCCTTTTGAGTTATTTTTGTGTATGGTGTAAGATAAGGGTCCAGTTTCATTCTTTTGCACGTGAATGTCCAGTTTTCCCAACACCATTTATTGAAGAGACTATCCTTTCCCTATTGTGTATTCCTGGTGCCCCTGTCTAAGATTAGTTGACTGTATATGCATGGGTTTATTTCTAACAGTTTGGTGGAGACTTTAGGGTTTTCTATATATAAGATTATGTCATTAGCAGAGGCAATTTTACTCCTTCCTTTCTGATTTGGTTGTCTTTTATTTCTTTTTCTTGCCTAATTGCTCTGGCTAGTACTATGTTGAGTAGAAGTGATGAGAGTCACAGGGCTGCTTCAGGACTCACAATTAGACTGAGGTCAGCAGGCCTTCCTTTGAAGGCATGAACAATATAGTACTGAGTCCCTGAGTGGGCAAGACTGCTCCTGACTTCAGCTGAGAGGGGTTTGAGCTAGGTCCTGGGCCAATTCAGGGTCCACAGCCAGGACTGAGATTGTGAAGGCACAGATAGGATTGGGTCCTCCTGGGTCCCTTGGTAGATAGTGCTGGTGGCAAGACCAAGGCCAGATGGGACTGTTGCCAATTTCTGAGTCTATTTCTGGATCTGTACCCAGGACCACAGTCTGTGGGCCTGCATTGGGTGTGGGCCTGCATCTGGCCTGGGCCTGCCTACTCAAAATAGCCCTCCTCAGCCTTGGGCTCCACCTGGGTTTTGCAACCTCCTATTTGGATCTCAGAGATACCACGAAGGCACTTTTGTCCATGGATGGCTGCCAGATTATTGTTGTGATGGAGGGATATGAGTAGAAGATTTCCTATTCTGCTCTCTTGAGGACATCACCCATGTTTCTCAAAATTTTTTTACAACTGTGGTTAATGCCTTCCTGGGGAGGAAGGTAAGCCCTAAAACTATTTGCTTACCAAATGCCAGGTTATCTGAAATTACAGAGATAGAAAAGAACAGAATATATAGAAGTACATAGAGATTGTTTAACTATAGCAGAAACCCAGGCAGCTTAAATGTTATTTTGTTGAAAGGCTGGAAAAGAAAGGAAAGGACACCCCCTGACCCCACAAACCCAAGTGTAACAAACTTGTTAAATAAATCACATTCCATTCATACAGTGGAATATTATGCAGCAGTTAAAAGACTGAGGCAGCTTTATATCTCTCAGATGTAACAACATACTAGACATAAGAGAAAAAAACAAGCTTTTTTGTGTCAAAAGGGGATATATGATCTTAAATATGCTTGTATATGCATAGAATATGTCTAGATAGATAAACGAGAGTGGCTATCTCTGAGGAGAGAGTCTAGGGTTCTAAGATAGAAGGAAGAGTTACTTTTCATTACCTACCCTTGTGATCTGTTTGCATTTTGTTTACTTTGAATTTGTCTTGTTTTTAATTTAGAATTTACTTATGTGAAAATAAATAAGAATTTGAAAAGTTATTCCAGAGCTTGAAGCAAGGCAGAGCTCCCAAGCTTTCCTTGGAACAGAAAACAAACAAACAAAAACCTTTCTTCTCCCCCAGTTTATTCTCTGTGGCACCTTCCCTGCCTTATAATCCCCAACCCCTGAAGCCATAGTTAGTGCCACAACACCTGGCTTCTGTGTGTTAATAGCAGCAATTTTCTTCCTTCACAGTCTTCTATTCAGTCAGTCCTTTGACCAACACTGTTTAAATGTCTATAGAAGTTGGGGCTCCATGATTGGAATAATTAAAAAGCAATCTAAAATTAACCCTTCATCTACCCAATAGTCCTTCCACCCCCCACCCTCAGCTTGAGAAACTATTATTTTTGTTCATATTTTCCCTCTTCATGAAATCAGTATGTTTAAGGATTTCTTTTTCAGAAAAGATATAAAATCCCCATGAGGCTTCAGAGGGCAGATCTGCAGCAGCCACGACCCCCTAGAACACGGGGCCCTAACTTAGGAAATAAGCAACTGCTAAAAAACCGCCAGACACTTGAAAGAGCAGTTGTCACCAAGCCCTATGTTAACTCTCTGGACTTCATAAACTAATGATTTTCAAACTTGAGCCTGCATCAGAATCAGCTGGAGGGCTTGTTAAAACAAATTGCTCCAGTTCTTCACCTGGACATCACACGCACAGGGCTTCATGGGACCTCTAAGGAGGGGTGTCCATCTTAGCCAATAAGCATGGGCAGGGATGAGTACTTTCTGAAAAAAGGGCCTGGAGCCTCAGCTGTATCCTAAAGGGAGAGTTGGAACTAAGCAGGCAAAGAGGAAGGGGGAAGTATTCCAGGTTCAGGAGAAAGAGGAGCCAAGCCCAGAGGCGCCTGTGTGCAGCTGTATTTCAATCAGAGCATCAACAGAGAGGTAGAGAAAGTTAGAGGAAAAGTTCAAGACGTGAAGGCTGTGTCACAGGGCGCCATACACTCTCTTCCCAAGATTGGGCTTTATCCTGCAGGCAACTGGAAGCCATCGAAAGGTTCTCAGGAAACAATGTGGCATGAACAGGTGCATGTTTTAAGGAGAGCTTCAGTGACTGTGCAGAGTAGAGATGCGGCTTTCCAGTAGTCTGGGCAGAGGTGGTGGTTGGCTCTAGAAATGGGGCAAGGATAGTAGAGGTAGAGATGAAGGAGAGACATACTCAGGTGGCAACATCGGCAGAGCTTGGGGACAGACTGGGGTGGGCAAAGGGAGATGGTGTGGTGGAGGCCACCTCTCCCAGGGGTTGTGTGATTGGCAGTACCTCCCCTGGGCCACAGGAGGATGGAAGTGGAGCTTGCTCTGAGCGGAAGGATGAGCTCATGCTGAGGCACAGTGAGTAGAGATGTGAGGTGATACCCCTCGATGAAACACTTTTCCATATTCTCTATTAAAGAAAACAGTGAGTGTAGACCACACTTCAGAATCATTTCATTAAAAAAAAAAGGAGAAAAAATTGGTGATCCAAAGGAACTAGCTTCAATTTTCCAGAAATTATGGGATGTGAGTTGCCTCATCCCCTGGAAAGTCAGATAAATGAGACATTGCTATGATATAAATATGCTTTCACATGAAGTGAATCACATTAGTCAAGCAGCTTGTCCATCAGTTGTTTATAAGAGTCTTTGTTGTGTATTTTATGCATCTGAATCTCTACAAAACTGTTTTGGAGAAGTTTTAGCCTTTAGCTCAGCTTCTCAGTGACTTGCTTGTGGGCAGAGGTGGATGTAATCATCTTAGAACGCAAGTGGATTTCCTAGAAAAAGAGCAGCTGGGAACACCGTAAACAGAATTGCCTCACGCTCTTGGGACAATCTACTCACCACCCTGGTCACTTGAGAAAAGAAACCAAAATCCACATCCAGAAAGAGCAGAGGGAGGGAAGGGCAGAATCGTCAGAGCCTCCAAGTGCTTTTGCTGGTTGGGGCCACTTCACGTTCTCTACAAACCTTGTGAAAGAGAAAATGGGGCCTAGTTCAATTTGCAATTTTATCGGATGGGGAAAGTCTAAATGAGTTTGCTAGCATACTTACTGGTGTTTTTTACTTTTGGTGACCTTCAGTGAGGTGTTTGCAAAGCCAGTCTACCTATTAGAGGATTCCTTTCAAGAATCCTCTAGATGCACATTGCAATTACCTATGGAGCTTTGACAAGGTCAGGTGCCTGGGCCTCAGGCTGGGAGAATCTGATTATTGATCTGGGAGGCAGCCTGGGCATCAAGATTTTTAAATGTCCCCAGATGAGTTTAATGTACAGCTAGCATTTAGAAGTGGCACCTTCAAGCTGCACTGCTGACAGGATATTTTTATTTTTCACAGTAGACACGTCTTAATGTCCACTTGGCAGAAAGTACAAAACTGAATTTAGAAGATCTGAAAATATTTGGGTTAAGACAAAAGTAAAATAAAAGAAAAACAAAAACTCTCATTTCTGCTCACAGATTCACTGCTATGCTAAGCCCATTAGACAGACAGCTGGGCCATTGGTGACAAGTGTAAACCCCAAAGTCAACATGACAGGCTGTATGTCCAGGGCAGAGCACAGGTAAAGCTCACTGCTTGTGCTTTTCTTTCATTAGTGGAGCTAAAATTGAACTACATTTCAAAAAAGTGAGATTCCATGTAATTGTCACTTGAGTGTATTGCAATTTACTAAGTGCTAGGTACTATTTTAAATCCTTTGTATCTGCAAACTCATTTAATCCCCCACACAATCCCATTTCACAGATGAGGGTGTGGAGGGAGGCACAGAGAGGGTCAATAAATTGTCCAAAGCCACAGCCAAGAAGCGGAAGAACTGAGATTCAAACCCAGAACCTCTGGAGCCTGCACTTGTAACTCCCACAATACGCAGCAGAGACCCTAAAAGAGGAGAATGGGGTGGGGGAAGATAAGGAAGTTCATTCATATTGCGGGTTCCAGCAGGCACTCCTCAGCATAGCAGGGGATGCAGAGATGAGCCAGATGGGCCTCCAGTTCGCAGGTTTGTAAGGAAGGGTAAGTCAAAGACATGAAGAACACCAGCAAAACGTAGAGTGTAAGAGAAGCACAAATGAATGTGATTGAGGGATCAAAGGAGGAGAGATTTCTTTTCTAATCAATAAAAGCTCCCAGGAGGAGGCAGTGTTAGAGAGTAATTCCTTCTGACTGCAGCGCAGGTCGGAGGTAGGAAAGCAGGGAGAGGAGAGGTGGAATGGTGGTTTGGGGCCTTGTTTGAGGGGCATAGTTAACCACCTGGGTGGAGGCCTCTCCCCTCACAGCCCTGGAACCCAGCATGCTCTCGCCCAGAGAAGGAGCTGAGCTGAGCTCTGGAGGGCGAATTTCTAGCTGGGAAAGAGGGCTGTGAATCTTACCTCTCCCAGCTCCAAATCTTACCTCTCCCTTGTGTTTAGCCCCTTGCCCAGCCCCATCTGTGCCCTGACCTTTCTCTTTCTTTATAACTCCGGCCAAGCATGGAGAAAGCCTCTTTCTTGGCTTCTTTTGGCAAATTGGGGCATGCTGTCACTTTCAAGAACTTTGACAAATAATAAGAAAGAATAAAGTAGTTATGTTTAAATAATATATTAGTATGGTAATAGTCAAATTTACAAGTACCAGGTTTATGAATGCATATCCCAATAGAAGGAATCATACCAGGCACAAAATATCCTATCCTCAAATGATAACTCACTGTAGACACACAGGGGTAGTACAATCTTGTATGTACCATGTGGGGAAGTTGGGGTTCCTATGGCCAGGATCCACACTGAACTTAAACCACCTGATGATGTAACTGGCCTGTTGCTAGGCTACTGCTTCCACACCCACAGGCAATAAGCTATTACTGTGCTATATAGAGAGCTCGGCCCAGTGCTCTAGGGAGAGGCAGAGATGCTAGTGCTGAACCTACTGCTGGGAGAACAAGCCGGGTAATAAACCCTTTCACCCCAAAGAACGTTTTGCTGTCAATTTCTTTGGTCACATTGAATCCATAGCGAACTTGCCTGGGACTGAAACCCATTGGCAAGACATACCATCTCTAGCTTCTTTCCCTTGTGGCTTCCTTTGAGTTGCAATCAGCAACTGGCCATTAACTAACTTCCTTCCTTCCTTCTTCCCTCCCTTCCTCCCTACTTCCTTTCTTCTTCTCATCCTTTCTCTACCTACCCACCATTCATTCAACATCAATTTATGGCCACCTACTATGTGACAGCTGCTATTGTAAAAACTAAGTGCTCAATATCTTTCTGTGCCCCTCACCACCAGGAATAAGTCTGGTTCTACCCTGATGTGTTAGATTGGATGATTATCCTTAATTCTTCACTACTTTCTCTGCCAGGAACCTTACTATTCCTCCCAGTAGAATAGAAAAAGTATACTTTCCTGCTCCCATTGACTTTGGGCTTGGCCATGTGACTTGCTTTGGCCAATGCAGTGTTAGCATATGTGACCTAAGTAAAGGCCTTCAGTGTGCTAAATGTTTGGCTTGTGCCCTTGCACTTCTGTTATCCTTCATGAGAAGAATGCATCCTGGGAATCTGCTGCTCCCATAATGAGGAGATATAGGAGTAGACATGACTCAGTCTATAATCCAGAGCCAAGCCCAGCAGAACCATAGCCAATCTGCCAGGAAAAAAAAAAATACATGTTTCATAGTAAACCATTGAGAATTGAGGATTCCTTGTTATGCAGCATTTCTCAGCAGAAGCTTACTAATAGACCCAGGGAAGGACTAGACCAACCAAATAAAAGAACTCCTCAAGTAAAAACGAACAATATGCACAACTTTCTCCAATACTGAGTGTCTGCCTAAGAGTCCATCACAAGTCCCCACACCTTCCAAAGAGTGACTCCTCTGCTTGCCCTCCACCTCTACCGCTCACAGCTCTCCTCTTTGAGTTCCATAAACCTCCCTTATATTATTAATTCAAATTTGTTTACTTTAAAATTGTTGTTTCTTACACACAGAAACATGTTTTCACTGTTCCACTGATACATTTTTCTATCTGCAAAAATCGTTTGTCTCTGGTGTTGTGATAGGATATATCATGATTTTTTCCATTGAAAGACACCCAAGAGAAGAAAAGGTTCTAAACTGCTTATTTGGTTTAGATTCATTAAGACAGCTCAGATTTCCTCATAAATGTAGTTACTCAAGAGTAATTGTGGTACCCAACAAGATAGCAAACATGTTAATAAGACAAAATGAAATAATTCTGAATTACAAGAGAAAACAAGACACTGTCATAGCATTGTTATTCCTGAAAAGACTACTTGAGTTTCCTGAGGTTGCCCAAATCAGATTTCATAAGTCATTCTGTATTTACACTAAGTTTAAGCAACTGTTACAATTGAAGAGTCCATTGAGTATGATTACTTAATGGTCTATTGGTAGACATTCAACCAAACCCAATTTCAACAAACAAAAATTTGGGGGCTTTTTTTAAAGGAAATTTCACTGTCTTGTTTTGATTATCTTTTGACAATAAGAAATCATTTAGATAGGTCTTATTGTGAAAACACTTATTAAGATTATTTCAAAGCCTGTGTTTCTGAAATCTCATCCATTATAGTTGAGAAGTAAACAGCTGAGCAAAAAAACTGAGGATTTAGAGGTTAAACCAATGTACCATTTATCGATAATCCTACAAAAAGTAAAGCCTTGGGTTAACGAATTTCCCTAGTATTTTATATCAGAAAATCACTATGCTTATGCTATAGAATCACTGGAAATAAAAAATGGAGACACACTATTCTACAGTGTTCCTAAAAGCAATCAAGTGGCATAATAATACAAATCCAAAAGAGATTCTCCCCCCGCAAAAAAGCACCAAGCTGCCTCTAAACCTTGCTTTGGCCAGTTTAAATATCTATGGAAAATGATAACCACAGCTAATCAGAAATAACTCCTGACCTGGATATTTGCACACTTCCCATTATGGAACAATCGAGACAACCTATTCCTAATAAGTCAGATGGAAGTTCATGGCTCTATTTGTACCTTTGTCTCCATGATCTTTTCCACTCTGGCTGCCTGCTTTGCTTTCCTGTTCAGCATCTCCAGTGATGGAAATGTACCAGAGAAAGGAAAGGGAAAAACCTGAGACACATCTCTGAGTGGTTTCACAGGTTGACTGAAAGACTTGCTCAAGAGGAGGTGGCAAGAGACGGCCTTTGTACGCTGCATGTGGAGCTCACATATCTGTGTCTTCCTAGACTATTCTTGTGGGACTTTGGCTCCGTCTTCTGTTGGTTGAATCTCTAATCTTCAGGATTCAGAAAAGATGAGGCCTTAGAGGTTCACATAGAATTATCAAATACTTGTATCTATTGTGTATCTGTCATGACATCCTTCAGCCTGTGGGGGATGTGGGGATGCAGATACATAGGACTTGCTTCCCTATCCTCAAAAACAATCCAGTTGAACACACTGAGGTTTTTGCTTTTCTTTTCTCCGCAAATTTCCTAGCTTGGAGAAAGCTTTTGGCCCACTGAGTTTAGCTGTCCCCTTCTACAGATAAACTCTTTGGGCCTTACTTTCATTGAGACTTACTGAGGGTCTGTCTCACAGATGGAAAATGATGGAAATTGCACCCTGGGCAGTTTGGTCCTTAGGGCAGGCTCCCTTCTGTCCCAGCGCCTGTCAGTGAATAACTCTTTGAAACATTTTTTTTCAGTGCAGCCTCCAGATGCCAAACTCTCTTGACTTTCCTCTTATCTCACTGAAGGTTCTTCTTGGTCACCCCCACTGGTTGCTTTTCAACTCCCCGAATTGTAAACATTGGAGGACCTCAGGCCTCTAGCCTCATACTGTTTCTCCATTTGCTCTCCCGCCCCTGGTATCTTCTCCAATGCATAGCTTTAAATATCATCTGTGTGCTGCTGTGTCTCCCCCTTCATTCCTGATTTGCATAGCTTCTATTCCTACCTGGCATCTCTATTGGATGTCTGAGAGGCACCTCAAACTTAACAAAGCCAAGTGACCTTTACCAAACTAACCTTTGATCTTCCCCCTCAAAACTACTCTTGATAGAATCTTCCCCCGTTCAATAAATGGTAACTCCATTCTTCTAAGTTTTCAAGCCAGAGGCATGGGCATTATCCTTGACTCTTCTATTTCCCTTGTAGCCCATGTCTATTGCATTAGCAGCTTCAAAATACAACCAAGATCTGACCGCTTTTCACCACCACCACAGCTGCCATCCTGAACCAAGCCACCGCCATCAATTCTCAACTAGATTATTGCAGTAGCTTTGTAGCTGCTCTCACACTTGCACCCTTGATCTCCTAGAGCATATCCTTAACACTGAAACTTGAAGGATCCTGTTAAAACAGAAGCTAGATCAGTTCTTGCTCTGGGTCAAAGCCTTCCAGTGATGCCCCTCCCCACTTAGATTAAAAGGCAAAGTCCTCATAAGAGCCCACCAAAGACCATCTATGATCTGCTTCCTTGCCCCCCTCCTCCATCACCACCTCTATGATTCCATCTCTTGCTAGTCTCACTCACTCTGCACCAGCACACTAACCCCTTTGTTCCTCAAATACACCAGGCATAGTCCCACCTCAGGGCTTTTGTACTTGCCATTTTTTCCACCAGGAACACCCTCCTGCAGATATCTGTACTGCTTGATTCTCTCAGCTCCTTCACACCTTTTCTTAAATATCATCTCAGTGAGTCCCTCCTCAATTTCCATATTTAAAGCTCCTCCCTCATCTTGGTATTCTCTATTCTCATTACTCTTTAATTTTTTTCCATTGCATTCATCCCATCTGACATATCATGTTTTACATATTTATCTCTTTATTACATTAATTAAGGTATTACCCAATGGCTATAAACAAGAAACCCCAGAATACCATGGTTTGAAGAATACAGAAGTGAACAGCCTAGACCACTGAGTTATCTCTGCTCCAGTCGTTCAGAGATCTGGGCTCCTTCTGCCATGTTGCTCTGCCACCTCCTAGGGCACTGTTCTCATATGTGTGGCTGACCCTGGGTCTCTACCAGGTCCAGGTTCCAACTGGCAGAAAAGGGGGAGAGAACATGAAGGAAGAACAACCAAAGTCTGAAAGCCCAATCTAGGAAGCAGCATAAGTCATTGTCACTCATATTTCATCAGTGAGAACTTAGTCACATGACCACACCTAACTGTAAGGGAGGCTGGGAAGTGTAGTTTAGCCAAGTATCTATTTTCCCAGGAAGAGGTGGAAAATAGATATTTGGTGGACAACCATTAACATTTATTATCTGTGTCCTTCCTCCCCATTAGAATAGGAGCTCCGTGAAGGCAGGGATTTTTGTTATTCATTTCTGTATTCTGACCAACCAGAATAGCCCCTGGCACATGAAAAGAGCTCAAGAAATATTTACTGAATAAATGAAGGAATTGTGGTTGTGAAGGCTTTCCTCCTGGGGTTTACAACAGCAAATTGATCTCCCCTAGGACGACCTGTTGTTGGCTTTTTTGACTTTACCACATGAGAGCTTAGTAGAATTCTTCATTCAGGGAAACGGGGTCTAAGATTCTCTTAATGTATCTCACTAATGAAGTCAGAAGTTTCTGCATCAATAAAGGACTGTTGGTTGAAATCTTTATCTGTTCCAAGTTTCCTAACATGACAGTCTTGTATTACAAATACAGCTCCCTGCCCCTAACTATCGGGGGTATTTGCATTGCTAATTAACCAAAACTGAAGGGGTCCTAAGAGACTGGAGAGTGGGCAGAGAAAGCCTCTGATGGTCTGTGAACATGAGCTCCTGTATCTCACACCCACTCTCCTTCCCTGGCAGACAGAACCATTCCTCAACACACTGCCCTTCCCAGACAGAGCATA
Organism: Smutsia gigantea; assembly: GCA_032199065.1. NCBI lineage: Eukaryota > Metazoa > Chordata > Mammalia > Pholidota > Manidae > Smutsia > Smutsia gigantea. The sequence continues at coordinate 6,780 of JAVSCE010018644.1, read as the reverse complement.
TTTACACAATACTTTTCCTCCCAATGTTCAGAATATAGCTTTTTAAAACTTACTGAATAACCCTAAGCTTCTTGCAGCACCTTATGGGGCCAGTCATATTTTACCAAAAGTTTCCTAGTGCAAACAGATGCCTCTGATGTAAGGGTTGGCTCTGTTGGACTCCAACAGTGGAAGACAGGAAATAACCTTCTGGAAAAAAAAAAATCCCAACAACATTTTCAATTTAAACTAACCAATGAAATAAAACATGGGACTGCAAATTTTGTCTGTTAACAGTCTTTATCTAAGGTTTGTATTAACATTCTCAGTGGGTGTTGTTTTAGTGATCAACTCAAACCCAAAGAATTAAAGCTCCAGGGTGTTAAGCTGGCAAAAGTCATTTAAAACAAATAATGGTGAGGTATTCGGGGGTTTTATTTTTGTTTTGCTATTTACATCTCAAAGTGCAAAGATTGAAACTCCAAATCCTCCAAGTAATTTTTATGAATGTAGCCAAGATTGAGGCATCATTCCACCCGCTTTTTGGAGAATATGTTGCCAAGTCACAATATGTTGATGAGCTCTGGTGCAGGATCCATTTTAATAAGAAGACCACTTGCACATTTTTTCTCGGAAATTACTCTGAGATACTATCTATGGTTCTAAAGCCTTCTTTTCAGGTCTTTTGGAAAATGTTAAAGGCTTTAAAACTCTTTAAGATGCTGACATTTTTATTTGTATGCTTCCCTTGTTGAATATGCTGGGGCACTGAACAAAAATATAGAAAGGAAAGTAATTGTGAAAAAATAGAGATTCAAGACAGGTTGTTAAAATAAAGGAGAAGTTATACGCACACACACATACACACACGCAAGTCAGTAGATCCATTATCTGTGTTTAAAGTTTGTTTCCATCCACTTCCAAATGATTATCTTTTGGCTTGTTTTTGCATTATGCTTGTTTAGCTATTATTTTGAATTCATGATTATCTATTATTTTAATTCATTCTTTCAGGTGTTTAAAAAGACTCATATTCTTGTATGAAAATATTGTTTCACTTGTCTTTTCATTTGAATTTCATGAAGGCCCTAGATAACACCACTACCCAATTTGGAGGAGCTGAAGGCAGAATCTGCAGTGCTGACCCAGATGTATGTGGAAGCGTTTTACATTGGTTCCTTGTTTAGTTAGAAATTTGTTAAGACTATTCGGAAGGGGAAAAAAATCTAACAGCTCCTACTGAACATATTTCTATTTTTCTCCTGGAAATACAATTAACCTTACCTTTTCTGTTTCCTTTTCACACTTCTGTTTAGATTTTTGGTGGTAAAAGCTGTATGTTAGACATCAATGGAAAGTCTAAGTTCCCAATTTCTAAGGCACATCTACAAGTTGAACCAAAAAAAAATCACTCATGAAATTCCAGAATGGGCAAATCTATAGAAACAGAAAGATTAGTGTTTGCCTCAGACCACAGGATGCAGGGTTGGAGGGAGATGGGGTGTGACCACCACGAATGGGTACATAACTTCTTTTGGAAGGGATGAAAAATTTCTAAAATTCCATTGTGGTGATGGTTGTGCAATTCTGTGAATGTACTAGAAAACTTTGAATTGTCTACTTTAAGTAGGTAAATTGTACGATATATGAATTATATCTTAATAAAACTGTTTTAAAAAAACATGGACCACAACAGGCTTAAAGCAAAGCTTTGGACAGTGCCAGGCACACACACACACCTTTCCTGCCTCCCCACCTTACCAACTCCAGCCCCAGCGCCATGTAAGCAGGACAGATGTAGGCATCCACTAGGCTGGCCTGAATGGAAAGAACAGTCTCTCTTCAGCAAGAGAGACTGAAAATAAAAAAAGGAAATTTGGATCTTTATTGTTTCCATTTGTGAGAAAATCTTTGTTTTCCTAAGTCACCACATGTATTTCTTAAACACTGAAAGCAAAAGTCTGTGAGTCTCCTCAGAAACACAAGTGATAAAGTTTCATCCCATACACACTTGTTCATGCCTCCATTTGAGCAAATGACAATGTCATTTATCTTCAGGGATGGACAAGACAGAATTTCAAAATGTTGGGAATATGTTTTATGAGAGAAACTAGTGTGTGAGCAGGGAAGAATTCTACAAAAATTCTGTAGAACTTCCTGGGTATGAAATGAAGAAAGTAAAAAAGGAAGCAAAGGAGATCCTTAATATCTGATCTGCATAGAGCTGGTGGGAGTTAAAGGAAGGTTCAATGGCCATGTTCCCCATCCCCCACCTTCTTTTCCCCCTTCAGGATCCTATTTCTGGAAGTGAGGAAGGTTAGCTGATATTTGGGGTACAGGAGGGTTTGTTTATGTGGGGAGTGTTGTTTAAGATGGTGTGTGCAAATACATGTTAGTTCTGCTATCACCTAGTGCTATGACCTATCACTCTAGTCATAGCCTGCCTCAGGGAGGGAATGAAAATCATAAACCACTCAAAATATTTGAGGGTAAGATAATTTTTAAGAAATTTTTCCTTGAACATTGACTGGACATTGGGTAAGGAATTAGTGTTAAATATTTTTAAGAAATGATTTTAAGTGTTAAACATTTTAAAAAATGGTATCATGATTATATTTTTTAAAAAGAGTCCTTATCTTTCTGAGATACATACTGGAAAATTTATGGGTGAAATATTGTATTTGGGATTTGCATCAAAAAATTTAGGTGAAGAGGAAGTAGGCGGGTGTAGAGGATGGAACAAGATTGGCCGGGAGTCAACTTTTGAAGGCCATGCTGCCAGTGAAGGCGTTCATTATGCTATTGTGCTTTTATAGACTGTTGATGTTTTCCATGAGGAAAAGTCTAAACATTTTAGGAAAATTTTCACAAACATTCAGACCAAAAGTTAGGGCCCATAGCCAAATATGCTAAAAAGGGGCATGTAGTAGAAATGAAACACTTGCCAAAATAATATTCTAACATTACAATGAAAGGACTGTTGCCAAACATGAATGGAAATGCTACTGTATAATCAAGTTCAAGTGGACAACACTATCCCAGCAGTATCTACCTCTGTCACCCATTTCCAAAGGGAGTTGACCCAAATAGGAAGGGGCCCAGCTGAGGCTAATTAGGAGTAGCACGCTGACTCCAGGAGGCCCTGTGGACAACACACACTGCCAACCCGAGAGGAGTTCCCCAGATGAGAGCAGGAAGAGGGATTTAAGAAAAGAATGAAAAACAACCTTCTTTTAGGCTGGAAATTATTATGAGTTTCTTTCTTTTTTTTTTCTTTTTTGAGAGGAAGGAGATTAAAATTCAGTTTCTACCTACCTCAACAAGCATAAATGTCTTCTCCCATATAATATTTTATTCCTTAACTTCACTTTCATGCAGTTCGATCTTTTTATAGCATGACACACATTGGAATGTCAAGTTAGTAGCATGAAACTGATCTGGGCCAGTTCACTGGAATTTTGCTATATTCTCTGTTCAAGAGAAAATTTAGACTACTAACCAAAAGTGTAGGAGGATTTGTTCTTTTTCACAAAGAAATTTTGTACATTTTTATACCTGATTTGCATCCATAGTTACAGTATTTTATTTATAGCTAGCTATACTGTGGATCAGGGGCCTCTTTCTGTACAGACAGTGAATAACTTTGGCTCTGCAGGCCCAGTGGTCTCAGCTGCAGCTGCTCAACTCTGCCATTTTGGCAGCGGGGAACATAAATATGTGAACAAATGGGTGTGGATTAGTTCCAGTAAAACTTTATTTACACAAACAGGTGGCAGGCCAGATGTTGCCTACAGGTCATTATTTTCTGACGCCTGATAAATTTTATCAATAAAGGACCTGTATTACTTTCCTCTCACTGCTGTAACAAATTACAACAAACTTAGTGACTTAACACAAATTTATTTTCTTACAGTTCTGCAGGTCAGAAATCTGAAATGGGTCCTACTGGCTAAAATCAAGGTGGTGAGAGGGCTGTGTTCCTTCCAGAGGCTCTAGGGGAGACTCTCTTTCCTTGCCTTTTCCAACTTCTTCAGGCTGCACGCATTCCTTGGCTCATGGCTCACTCCTCCATCTTCAAGGCTAGCAATGGCCATCAGTCTTTCTCCCAACACTGTGAACTCCTCTTTAGTCTCCCTCTCTTCCACATTTAAGGATCTCTGTGTTTACAGTGGTCCCACTTGGAAAATTCAGAATAATCTCTGCATTTTGAGTCATTTGATTAGCAACCTTAATTCCACCTCTATCTTAATTCCCCTTTCCCACATAACATAACATATTCACAGGCTCTGGGAATTAGAACATGGACAACTTGGCAGGGTGCCACTATTTTGTCTACCACAGGGCCTAATAGGAAATAACCCATTCCCTGATCACACTTTGGCAGTTTGCTTATGTCATCATCAAGGATGATGGTACATCAGCAGCAGAACAATACCAATTCTGGTTTTAAAAGGAGGACAACTAGTTCACTGTAGTACAGAGGACTATGTGTGCATGGGTGTATATCAGAGCACACATGGGAAGCTCTTGAGGGCAGGACTCACATATCTGCTCCAGCACTTATAGAACCTTGAATCAATTACTTGCCTTCTTTGTGGCATCAGATTCCTCATGTATCAAATGAGAATAATAACCCCTACATTGCAGGGTACTGTACATATTAAATAATATAATGAATGGGAAGCAACTAGCACAGTGCCTAACCTGTAATTAATACTATCTCTGCAGAACTATGTGATTCTACTTTGAGTTGAACCATTTCCCTTTGGATATAATAGCCACATGGAGAAAGCATGCTACAAACCTAATTTCCCTGCAAGGCAAATTTTGGTTCTACCCCCACTCTAGCATTATAACTGGATCCTAATTCTGAAGTCTGAAGCAACATTCAGAGGGCCTTAAAATAGCGCTATACCTCAGCACCTACTTAATAGAAACCTTCTAAGGGTGCTAATACCTCAAAATATTTACTCTCAAATTACTCTGGCAGACCATTCACTGGGGACACTGCGGAGGGCTTGCCAAGTATAGTGCTTGTCATATGTTAAAAATAGATGTCAGAAAGCTATTCAATAAATGCAGCAGTTTTTATAGTCTTAATAGATGGTATTAAATTGCTTTAGCGAGAGTATGGGATAAAGCTTGTTCAAATATAAAAGCTGAATTCTTTTTCACATTTTGAGAGTCAATCATCAGATATTTTCAGTAAGCAAAGTTTCAGCTGCTTAGTTCATCATACATGTCCTCAGCCAGTAAGGTATTTGTAAAAATTTTCTGGCATCTCTTAATTATTTGTGTTTTAACATTTTACAGAACCTGAAACAAGGGCAAAATCAGTTGCCCAAGGCCACCAAACAAAATGAATGGCAAACCGAAGAAGGGATTCCTAAATTCCATTTTGATGCCTCAACCCTAACATACTTATTTGTAGGGTTAAATGGAAACAAATTGTTCCTTCACAGAGAACTTCCATAATCTCAGGAGAAATGTTGACATATTGCATTTGAGGCATTTTACTGTGGTCTGTCAGAATATCAAAACCTGAAGCCATCCAAACTGCTCCAGATGCACACCTATTTTGTTTTTATCCAGAAGGGCATCCGAGTGAAGAGAGAATTCTCAAATGTTTACTAATTTCAACATTCCGATGGTTTCAGAGTGGTTCCTACAGAAAGGAATTCTATTCTTTGAAAAAAAAATATTCCAACTACTAATAGTTTTCTCCTACGCCACCCCTACGGCTTCCCCTGTTTTCTGAATTCTCCACTTCAGAGTAAATCCTTAAAGAGAAGCTTACACATGTATCCCATGATTAACTCTAACTTCTTTTCCTTTCTATCTTCAGATCCTTTCCACGATGTGAATATTTCCTGTGGTGGCTAGCCGAAATTCCACAGCCAGCCAAACTAAGTGAAAGATGACCACTTTAAGCAAGTGAAAGGTCTTTGAAAGCAGCTTCAAGATCGCTAATACACTTGGAGATGGGCTATTGTCTAATTATATTTTTAAAAATCTAATTATAATAACAATAAAATTAGGAAAGGGTATAAGTGGATAAAGTGGTGGTTCATACTCAACCTAGCTATTTAAGCCTGCATCAGTGGGTTTGATAATTTGTTTATCAAAGTAGATTTATTAAGTATACTCAAAAATTATCCTATGTCCAAGAAACATGCAATTCAACCAGATTCCAAAATCTAAGCCCTTGGAAGAGCTGGCCATAGGCAAAAAAGAATGTCATTTCAATGCTATGAATATTGAAGAATTTGTTCCTTTTTCACATTTATCACTATTGTTTTCAAGAAAAATTCTTACCCTTGTTTCCTTTTTTTTTCTTGGTATCATTAATGTACAATTACATGAGCAACATATGGTTACTAGACTCCCCCCATTATCAAGTCCCCACCACATACCCCATTACACTCTCTGTCCATCAGCGTGGTGAGATGCTACAGAATCACTACTTGTCTTCCTTGAGTTGTACTGCCTTCCCCGTATCCCCCCCCCTACATTATATGTGCTGATTGTAATGCCACTTTTCTCCCTTATCCATCCCTTCCCACCCATCCTCCTCAGTTCCTTTCCCTTTGGTAACTGTAAGTCCATTCTTCGGTTCTGTGAGTCTGCTGCTGTTTTGTTCCTTCAGTTTTTTTCTTTGTTCTTATGCTAAACAGATGAGTGAAATCATCTGAAACTTCTCTTTCTCCACCTGGCTTATTTCACTGAGCATAATACCCTGTAGCTCCATCCATGTTGTTGCAAATGGTAGGATCTGTTTTCTTCTTATGGCTGAATAATATT
>JAVSCE010018640.1:0-41188 GCA_032199065.1 Smutsia gigantea | reverse complement strand
GAGAATAAAATGTTATGAGGATTTAAAATGCATAATGTGGGGCCTGGCCCACTGTAAGCACTCAGTAATCATTAGCTGTTATTATTGCTGGCTGAGCCTGCTGGAGGGACTTACACAAAAGAGCATATTAGTTACACTACAAATCCTTGTTTATAAACCTCAAGTGGAATCACAACATGGCCCAACAAGCTCACCATCATCCTCTGATCTAAGTATTCTCTAAGAATTTTGCAAAGCAATTTCAAACTCTTTTTACCTTGCAACCCTCTAATGCACTGTACCTCTACTTCAGCACATGACTTTGTTTTCTCCTTCCAAAGGAAAAAGTAACCATCACACAGAACTGTTTCATCTTCCTGTTACCAAAAATAAATTTTACCAACATCTCTCTCTCTGTTATTTACAGATCTGTCCTTATAACTAAGGTCAGTGCCCACCCCCCACATCACCTCTTGCCTTCTCAATGACTTTCATTAACTACCCTCCTACCTCTCAAGTATATCCAACTTGTCTTTATGGAAAATTCTTTCATCAGATTTTCACATTCTCAAGTCTCTCCTATTTAAAAAATCCATACCTGCTTTACTCTACATTCCCTTTCATCTCCTGTCCCATCTCTCTCCTTCCAAGACAAACTGCTTGAGAGAAGTGTCTCAGCCCCATGTGTCCATTTCCTACCCTTTATTAAATGTGCTTTCACACTCTTATCAGGGCAGATTTGAGCTTTTTTAAAACACCAACATAACTTACATTCTACCATTTTTCCAATATACTTATAATAAATAAATAACAAAACATTGATACGTTTCTGTCCTTAAACCAAATATTTGGATAAGAATTTAGTATAACCACAATTACATAAATATTGTTCACAGATGATCTATATGGCATTCAAGGGATGCAATTCCATTCCTGTACAGGTTTCACGATTTTCTTAGAGATGACAATTGCCTACTTTTCTATGTACCTCTCGGCTGCCTAGTTTTCCTGGTACTGATAACTGCTTCCTCACCCCAGCCTTGAGAGCACTGCAAAAGCCCTCCTGAGATGGAGGGATACTCAGGTGCTCTGCAGATCTCACTTGCATTCCTCCTGGAGCCTCTGCCCTCCTACTCTCTGGTACTGTGGCACAGATACTGCTTTGATTGAACTCCCTTCACTGTAATCCAGAAAAATCCTCTTACTTCTTTGTATGACGGAACTCGTATTTCCAGGCCTCATGGCCTCTTGTGTTGGTTTCAGTGGAATGTTTCATGCAGTTATTAAAGAAGGGAATTAGCATGGCAGGTACATTTTTTGAGAGCTGGAATTTCTGAAGATGTCTTTATTCTACACATATAATTATAGTTTCTCTGGGCATAGAATCCTAAATTCCACAACCCTTCAGCATTTTCAGAAAATGTTTCATTTTTTTTTTTCCTCTGATATGGCTGTTACATTCAGTGCCATGCTACATTCTGATTGTCATCACTGGTGGACTTTTCTTTCTCTCACTATTCCTCCCCAACGTCCAAGTTTTAAAAATTCTCTCTTAACCTATAATGTATTCAGATTTAATGAGAGTGGATCTTGGAATGGATCTGACTTTTCAGACTGTTATGTCAAATGCTCAGTGGATTCTATTTATTAAGTCAGACCATTCAGTTCTGGGTTTGTTTGTGTTTTTTTGTACTGTTTCTTTAATTGTTTCCTCTTTTCCATTTTATTATTTCTTAGAAATTTTGTTAGTTAAATGTTTGATATCCAGGTATGATAAATTTTATCCTTATTTCCATGATTGTTTTGTTTTTGTTCTACTTTGGGGACTACTTCCTTAGCCTAATCTCCAAACTCTCTATTGATTATTTTAAATTCTACCACATGAATTTAAAGTCTAAGGAATCTTATTCACTCTTTGCTTTCAATACCAAGTTTTTCATTTTTCTAAAGATTATACTTTTTAGAAATTTGTCCTTGTTTCTTATATTGTCTCTATTTCCTGTGAGTTCCCACACAGTCGTAATTGTTTCAGTATGTCTTTCCAAACAGAAGCTATCCTCAAATGCCAGATGATTATGGCTCTCCCTTCATAATTAACCATCATAGACTAAAAAGACTGGAGCCCTCTGGATGACTCACAGCATGTTAACTTCTGGCTTCACTCTAGTGTGGAGCAAAGCAAGGTGGGTCGTCCCAACCCTTTCATTGGAGACTTTTTGAAAGTTGGTATGTGTAGGTCTTTTCTCACCCATTTGTCCATTTCTTAGAGTGAGATTCTCTAATCTCATGCCTAGGAGATACAAACTTAGCTTCTAGCATTCTGGGAATGAAGAAGGGAACTATTTAGTAAGCAGATTCTCATTCTCTTGATTTTTCCTATGGCCACAATTTCTCCTTCTTTCACAAGCCAGTCCTCAACTTAGCCAAGTAAATGAAGTTTCTCACAGTTCTGTCATTGGCTTTGTCTTTACATTCTTTATATACCATCTACCAGTACAGCCTTATCTCTAGTTATATGTCATTTAACATCTTTAAGAAATTTATATTTCAGTCCAGAGAGCTAATCTAGCTCCTGACTTATATCCAACAATCCATTTGAATCCTACACTTGGACTTCTCAAAAGTACCACAAATTCAGTATATTGGAAGCCAAACTCACATCTGTTCCTTTCAAACCTGTGATGCCCTGGTGATCCTTATTTCAGTGAATCCACTTCACCCCAGAAAAGTGTACAAGTGTGGCTTTCATTCCTGACAGCTGTTGCTCCTTCAGCCGTCATACTGATCCTTCCAGCTTTTTTATTTTCCCTCCCAGTGGTGTCAACACCATCCACTTCCTTCTTTCTCCACATCCCCACCTTGACCCAAGCTCTCATTCTCTTTCACCAGCACTCCTAATATAGCCTACACCTGGTCTATTTAAACTACTCCCTTCTCTGATCTTTTGTACATAGGACAGTAGGATCTTCTTGACACAATACAAATGCGATCTTGTTATCAGCCCCTTCCGAAAACCTCTGGCCTAATGAACGAAACCCTCAAGGGCTCTTGGGTCCTGTAATGTCTGGCCCCATCTTTCGCTCTGGGTTCACTTCTACCACATTCCTGTTCACTCTCATTGCTTGAGCAACACTGGCCTTTAATCCTTTCCAGGAACGCTCCCTTCCATCCCGAGGCCTCTGCATGTGCTCACCGCTTTACCTCCTTTCTTTACCTACTCCCATCTCAGATTCCAGCTCAAGCACCCAACCTCAGGAATCTTTGCCTGATGTCCTTGACTCAGTGACTGGACAAAACGTCCCCTAGTAGTGCTGTTACACAGGTGTTTGGATGGTAAAAATAATCAAGCAGAATTCTTATGACACATATACTTTTCTGCATGCATGAGAGCTTTCAATAAAAAGATTTTTAAAATCCTAAGCACCACAAAACTCCATTAAGAATACTTAAAGCCATAATGGCACATGCATTTGTTTATACTATCTATCATAAAAAAACTCCTATTTTTCTTACCCAACCTACTGTAAGTTCTTAAATGGCAAGGACTTTCTCTAGTGCAGTTTAACACAGTGCCTAGCATAAAGCAGACACTCAATGAATATTTTTGAGTGTAAAGATGAATAGAGGTGAAAATAAATTGTGCTGCCAGAAAGTATGCTTTCTTTTTCTAAACAGGAATGTTTATAAACAAGCAGGTTTCAGAGTCCCCATGAACCTTGAAAATCATATGAAAGTTTGTATGTGTATTTAATTATGCACTTTTTACTCCCTAGGGAATGAATCCAACATTTCATCAGATTCGCAGATAGTTCGGTCACACAAAAATGTTAAGGACCAATGTGTTAGACTCTGCCAGAATTTTATAGATACAGAGGCATCTAATGACAAACAACTGGCAAAATATGAAATGTTGACACACTTTGCAAAACATGCTATTCTGGCACCCACTGCAAAATAGAATTTCCTATTACTACATTTCAGTCCCTGAGATTCTTCCATGCTGATGACAAATTTTGGTTTTAAATGTCAGAAATTAATCCAGCTATGTAGGTATTCACGCCCAGGGGCAAGGTAAATGTGTGTGATGATAAAACAAGACTGACAAGGACAGGGACATTCACAGGTCATTTATAGTGAAAAGAAACAAAGAATGAGCTTTTGCTGTTCTATGCCAACATGCAGCAATGGCTAGTTTCCTTACAACATACGTGCCCAATAAGAGACCTTTCAAGTGACTCACCAACCAGACAGAAAGCTCTGACTGCCCAGACAAAAAGACTCTTTTCCCCATAAATCAAAACAGTCCCTGGACAGTGCCAGTGAAAGGATTATGTATCCACTTATCACAATTACTTGTCTGTATTTCACAGGAAGCCAACATAAAATGGATCTCAAATTAGAAGTCATTAAGTCTGGATTTGGGGATGTATGGGCTCCAAACTATGTCAAGCAATGAGTTTGGGGAGAAAATAATGTAAATTTTGGTATATTTTAGCAAAACTTGGTGAATCGTTTTCAGATACATTAAAATGAAAATGATCAGCTGTTGAACATGTGTAATAATTTAGGAAATGTTGACAAAGCACACTAATAATTAAGGATGAAAAACTATAAAGCCTATTTAACAATACTCATACAGAGCCAAATTCTTAATATATTTAATGATTCCTACTACCCATACATGTGCGCTCTCTATCTCTCTCTCTCTCTCACACACACAGACACACACACACACACACACACACACACAGATCCACTTGGAAGTCCTTCTCAGCCCTGTTGCCTTGGTTTTCAGCGCTGTCCAGGTGGACTAACCCTTGTCCTGACGGCTCATTATCCCTCACTGCCTTTTCAAGATGTCCAGCCGTAGATCCAAACCCCAGATGTGCCACAGAGACAGTTACCATCCTTTCTCCGAGCCTCAGTTTCCTGATCTCCTGAGACAGGTGCTTTCCACTGGTGCGCCGTTCATCCGGCCCCATCTGTAGTCTCCCCCTCTATTCCCAAGACCCGGAGCTGATAAGTACATTCTCCGGGATTTCCGTGCCAGCGGGGTTTTACTCAGGGAGGCATTGGGCAGGCAGAAGGGGGGGGCACTTCTGCCTTTGGAATGCAATTTGCGGGGCTGGGGGGGCCTCCACGCCGTTAGCGCGGGGTGGTGCCTCTAGCAGCAGCAGCAAGAATAATGCCGACTGCGGTGGGACCCACGCCAAGTCAGCAGCAAGCACAGGACAGGAGGGCCCGCGCAGAGGGAGGCGCCTTTTGGGTCTTTGGGTAACGCCCCCTTCTTGCCTTTTATCCCTACAGCCCAGCGCCAGGGACAGTACCCACATCTCAGAGTGGCTCCACTCTCTGCCTTTTGCTCCTTCAGTCCTGCTCACCCTTGTGCAGCAATTCCCTGCCTGAATCCCTCCCTGTTGGAAGTGCCTAGAGACTGAATGATACAAGTGCCAATCTCCGTAGGGTTATTATATTACAAGGATCAAATGAGATATGGCAAGCAATTTGATCAAAACTTGGAATATGATAAATGCCGACTATTATTCTGTTATTCTATCTAATCACTCTTGCTCATGATTTAGCTTCCCCTTTCAGTTCTACTAGGTGAAAGTGTTGTAGGCCTTTCTCTTCTTAACCATCAAAGGATTTTAGTGAAGTTGGACCTGGTTTGAGAAAGCTGGGAAACAAGACTCTGGGAAACTGGCCGAAGTAGAAGGAATCAAACAGGGATGGACCAGCAAGTAATAAACAAGGGCACATGGAAGAGCGCTTCTGCATTCCAAATCCACAGTGTATATCAAAAGAATCTTGGTGATTACATCAGAACATGATCTGAACTTGTCATAGTTGTAAACATCACTCATAAAACACCACTGTCCAGGTACCCAAAGTAAAACACAGTCACCATGATGTAGGAATGAAATGAATTTCACTGGCAAGTCATTTCTAGGTCTTCTCCTCTTGGACTGGCCACATTGCCTGCCTGCAATTTCGTAGAGAGACCAAAACCTGCAGATACGGACTTCTTAAAAAAATTAAGCACACACAAATATAATCACACAATCTGGCCTGCTGTGTAAAATGTAACAGGATTCATTTTCTCCATGCTTGAAAGAGGTTTTACTCTAGTTCACACAAAAATGTCAGTCTGGAGAGCAGAGCGCTCAGCCTCAGCCAAGATTTATCTATAAACATAATTTTGTTTTCTTAGGTCAAAACACTTCATCTTTTACATATTAACATGTACCACTGATATAATACATATATGCTACATGTATGTATTATACATACTATATATGTTGTTGAAATGTATACATAACATATACTTTTTAACTTATCAGTTTCAATTATAATAAGCAAGTTCCTGTCAATATTTTATGAAATTATTCTCTGAAACTCTGGCTATTTAAGAGAAATGCTTTTAGGATTCCTAGCTTATTTTGTCTCAAAAAAATAATTTTCTGTTATTTTGGGGATATAAACAGTAATGATATCATAAGAACAACCTGCAAAAAAAACGTGATGAGACGAGAACTTCCATGGAAATTTAAAAACTGAGCAGCTGCATTCAGCTTTCCTTCTCCTCATTGGCTGTGCAGAGTCATTGTCACTCCCACAGGAGGGGTTTCAGTGGCATGTGCAGGGGAACTTTGGGGATTTTGTGCACTCATTGGGAGAGTTGTAGAGTCCACTAGAGTGGAAGAGAGATGGTCAACAATGCCCACAGAGGGCCAAGAGGAGAATACCTTCACCCAGATCTGGGGAAGGGTTCATGACTACACAGTTGGTACTTGCTGGGGACTACCGGATCTTAGGCACACAGTTCTCTTTGTTGACAGGAGTTATTGAAAGAAAAGAGAGGTAAGATCTGGTAAATCAGATCATAAAAATCTTATTTTGCAGTGACAGGTTTTCCTCATTGGCCTTCAACAATAAGAAATGAACACACACAAATGACGGCAATAATAACAAAACTGGCTTGCATTCATGACAAACCTATTCCACACCAGGTGCGGACTGAGCTAAAGGCTTCATAAACATTATCTTAGCTACTCTTCATATCAACCCTAAGCACTGAAGTACAGTTATTAAGCCCATCTAATGAAAAGAAAATGAATATACAGAATGTTTAATTAAGTGGCCCAAGTAAAGTAGCTAGGAAGTGGCAGAGCTAGAATCCGAACTCCTGGGTAGTCATACCTGGAACTATACACCATACCAACTACATAGTCCAGAAGCTGAAATGCAGGGCTGTTACTGCTTTGGTAGATGTGCACAGAAAGAAACTATAAAAGCCAATATCTCTACCAAGAAAGTCTTCTAGAATGACTATTCATCAACTGAAGTTTTTACAAGAACTATGAAATAGGGGAGATATCACTAATATATAATTTGGAGTTTTCAGAATTATGTTACCTTACTCTAAGTCATCATAGTGACCTTTCAGACATTTTTTTAAGATAGCCTCATTTTCCTCTCTGTTCATGTTTGGACATATCCTGTTGATTTCAATTCATAAATTCTCTGCCATGCTGGTTTAGGAATCTGACTGCCTTGTCCACCACTAGTCATGACCAGCCACAAAGCAACTGGACTCTATTATTCAAAGAACTGCAATTTCTAACCCCTTTGGTACTGTTCTCCTTCAGAAAAACAATGATACCCTTTACCTCTGGGGGCCATTTTCTTCCCATGGAGCATGAGATTTGCTTCTTTGGGTATCAGGGCTGTTTTCATTTTTGCTTTCTCACAGCTTTAATTTTTTTTAAATGTATGGAAAGAAATTAGAAAACAAAAGGAAGTTAACTCACATAGTCATTTCTTCAGTAAAACTATTTAAACAAATGTTTTAAAGTGTGTGCATGTTTTTATTTATACCTGCGATTCATTCCATAAAGAATATGAAGTTGTTGCCTAAAAAATACGCCTCCAGTAAGTACTTTTGGATATTTTCCCCCTTCCTTCTTTCTAGTTTTACTGCTTTAAGTCAACAGAAGCCAGGTCACCCTCTGTGAAGAAACTTTCAGAGAGTCCACCACAGGACTGGAAGCTAGGGCAACCACAACACTGGAGGCAAGAAAAGAAGAAAGCAAACAAGCAAGGAAAGCTAAGGGATCTGGGCTTGTGAGCCTTTTCAGCAGTGGTGACAGACCCCCTGGCCCTGGACTTGAGCCCAAATGTGTGTAAGCCAGTCAGCTCCGGACAGGTTCACGATACCCCAAGCCGACCTTCCCCTGCCCCCCAGCTTCTGTCATATCTTGGCTTCAACCTTTCAAATCAGAATAACTCCCAAATGCTATTTCCTGACTGAGTATCACCTTTCTGCCCTAAGAATGTAAATATAACTGAGTTGTTATTCAATCCCAACAAACTGTTTTAGAAACACATGGGGAGACACAGAGAACAGAACTCAACAGCAAACTTGGGCCACCAGTGGGGTAGGGGAGATGTGTCACCTCTCATTTCCCAGAGAGTCTCAGCCCCAGAAAAAGACAGAGCTACTTAACTCCTAATCCACTTTTAACCCTGCGTTTTTGAGGCATTCTCTATATAATTACCATGAACATGGTCATAGCACGGTTCTTTTTAACAGCCAACACAGAAGAGAGAGAAAAAAATGACAAGGTCATTTCAAAAGAAGAAAATAAACTTGCACCCTAGCATACTACATAGGATTATAGCACTATATAGGAATCAATATAAGCCTCAAAGCATTAGTATATAGTAGATACATTTTATATGTGAACAATACATTATTTTTATAAAGGTTAAAAAATCTTTCAAAGATCAAATTACCAAAGTAAAAGCTTACATCTCAAATCAGGAAAAGTAATGAATATGGAAGGTTTTTAATACAAGAGTAGAAAATGTGTGCATGCTTAAAAAATCAAAGAAAAAGTGGAAAGAGAAGTGGGAGACTGAGAAATCCAACAGGAGCTGATAGGAAAGGGGCACAGAGAGAGCAAGCAACATTAAAGAATAGTGAAATCTGAGTGGCAAATGAATTGCAGTCACTCCCTGAGTCTTTTCTCATCTGGAGCTTGCATGGAAATATTTGGTGGTCCTTCAGGTGTCAGTCCTACTAGCAAGAATATAGTTGCAAAGGGGATCGAACCTCCTCTGTACATTTGGTAAAAGCTTGGGATCTGAATTTCATGGAAGATTCCTGTTCTTATGCTGGACTTAACCATAAGCCTGCCCTATACACACAGACTGAACTGACTCAGTCCTCAGCTGTGAGGTTGATTAAGGGAAGTGCAGTGAAGTGTGTGCAAAGGCAAAATGTGGTCATTCCAAAAAGAGTCTGTAAAGAGAATATCCTGGAACTACACAGAAGAAAATGTAGGCAACACCCTAGGGGAAATACCACAACTGTGAGAATCCTCATATCTTCGAATGATTTTTCTGGGGAATTATAAGCTATATTCCTCCAAGTAATCACAATTGAGCTGAATGAAAACACCATTATTTGCTAACAAAAGATGGAGCAGATGATCTAAGAAGTCTTTCAAGCTCACGTATTTCCGACTGCTTGGACTTCTCCATGATGTACACAGAGCTATCTCTATAAAGAAAGTGAGCCTATGAAAGCAGCTCATTGTATTTCTAAAATGCTGTTCCAGGAACAAAATTGGAGATGGGAAAAAATGACGCTGAAATAGTGTCTTAACAGAAAACAAGGCTGATCTTTCAGGGAAACAATCCATGTAATATATTAAGAGAGGGTCTTTCTGCTGAGAATGCTACTGGGAACATTGACGCAGAGGTCCATGATAACTTCATGCATATGCAGTCACTGGTTTCTGCAGCTCTGTACCTCTAAACCCTCCTTTCAGGGCCACAGTTCAATGCACTGCTGTAATGAACATAGTACATTAAACATGAATATCATCTACTTTATTTCACAGGTCCCTCTGACTTAGTCCATTATATCCTGCCATTTTAAAATCACATGGCATTTTCACTTTGCTACAAAGAATGCAAACCACAGACTGTGAGTTTGTGCACCTGTGACAGCAGGAGCATTGCCTTCCAATGAGAGACAGGTCCTGATGGTTTATATTTCACTGGCATTTTAAAGAGTTCTTTGGCTCACAGACTATTTTGATCAAAAGTATCAGTTAATTATCAAAATGAAAAGATTCTTAACCTTGCCAACAGGAAAAAGCATTTTTGTGACAGCATATAGCAGTATGTTCTTTCAGGTAACTGACTGACCTTTTTACTGGTGAAGGGGCAATAATTTTAGTTGTTCCTTCATTTTCTCCATTTTCCATGTTTGCAGTTTCCCGATTTACGCTGTTTGAGCCTAGTAGCAAGAGGGGAAAAGAAAGACAGAAGAAAGGAAATAGTGATCAGAAAAACACAAAGAAGTAAAAAAGTTATTTTAAAATGCAATTTTAGGGACATCAGGGCACATTTTGATAAATTATAATTCCAAATAAATAATGAATCATCCAATAAATCTAAGGTACTATTTTCTGACCTGTCCTAAACCCTCAACGTAATATCCAAGGGGGTCTAAGCCATGACATGACTTTAAAATGGGACCTTTTGAGATTTCAAGAATTAGCTAAGTCTCCACATCATAGACATTGTTTACTTTAGACTATTAAAATAAGATTCTAAGATATTTAGTACTACATATTGGAAAGTAAGACATACTAATCCATCCTTAATAACTATGTTGTGAAGAAGTTACTAAGTCTTGGCATACCGTGATTACCCCCTTCCTAAGTCAACAAAAATATATATGTACTTTTTCAAACCTGAAAATATTCTAACTCATAATGCAAATGGCAAAAAAAAAGTAATACAGATGTGATCTGTATCTCACATACAAAAAGAAAAGTCTTCAAATGCATTTTTTATGCAAACATCCCTAAAGTCTAAAACTGACTGAAGAGCAGTTACTCCGCAGATGTGATACATGCTAGATGGGCCAGCAGAGGGAGCCCCCAGCAGGCATAATGTTGGAAATCAGGATCCAAAAAAGGGTAAGTGAAGTGGCCAGGCCCATCCAGGAAGTCTGGGCCCCATTCTCAGGACAGAGGCTGAGAAGCCTGCAGGGGTGCGGCACCGATGATGACTGTGCTAAGAGGTGTGCGCCCACCCTGGAAGGTATGGGAAACAGAGGAGATGCCCCAAGGCCCGTTCTCTTGCTCTCTGTGTAGCATGCAAGCATGTCTTCCTCAGAGAGGCATCCTGCAGGGGTAAGGTCCACAGTTCGAGTCCTTCAACCCAAAGTGTGATCCCCACTAATCACTGAGAGTTTAAGGCATGAGATACATTAGTAATACTATAAGAGAGCTAATTCACTGAATACTTACTTTGTGTCTGGTGCTATCCCAAGCACTTCACATCTATTTATTCATATAATCCTCAAAATAACCCCACTAGGTAGATGCTAATATCATCCTCCATTTCAAAGGTAAGAAAACGAAGGCTTTCCCAAGGTCCCAGAGCTCCTGAGTCTTGGAAATCCAGCAGTCTGGCTCCAGAGACTTAGCTCTAGTCCACCACAGAACTTGGCCCTCTGTGCGCACCCATGCCCCACTCTCAAGCAGCTCAAAAGTCAGTCTAAATTAAGGGCCCACGGGGAGAGGCAGACTCTTTAAAGAAAGTCCAGTGAGTACATTTAATAGCCAACTAAGCAAAAAATTCTTTCTCTTAGAGCCAACCAACACTGAGAGACAGCAAGAGAAATATCTGAGCACCCCCGAAGATAGCAGTTTCCTTCAGAACACGGGCAGGCATGCCTGGCTGCTCATCAGGAAAGGTCAACATTAATGAATACATCCTGGACAGAGAAAAAACAGTGGTTTCAAATAAGAGCTCCAAAAACTATTACCATAAGGAATTTGGCCTGGATTCAGTATCTGGATTTTGTTCCTATTTTGGAATCCTGAAATAGAAAGGTAAGCCTGAAGATAGGTGTGGCATTAGAAGTAAGCTCAAGTTGGAGCAACATTCAGAATCCAGGCATTAGAAAAAAACAACACTGGTGGAAGTTCCCAAAGACCCCAGGTATGGAAAATGGGACACAACCAATTCGCTTGAACTACTCCCATGTAGATAGCGGCAGCGGCTCTTCACAGGCTATTTTGCCGTAATCATTAATAATAATCTGCAAGAGCAGACTCCCAAAATGCAGGCCCAGATTTGAGATGGAGTGCTCCTCAAACGTGAACCCTATGTAGCCTGCCCAGGGGCAGGGCAGGGCAGGGGGTTCATTCATCTGTGCTCCAGACAGTAGGTGTGCCCCACCACTGACAATTGTTCCTAACAAACTTTTTAAAAATGTGGTATTGTTCTCAGCAGGTATTACTGATTCATAGTATAAATGCAGGGGCCTTCCTGTACCCCGGGCTTTTTCTTCAGGTTGGGGGCAGGAGGGATCATGGCAGGGAAACGAACACCCAGGGCCGGGAACACCAGTCCAAGAAGCACTGAGTGCAGGTGAACTTCCTGGCGGCCAAAGCCTGTGTAACTAGCTGACAAATAAGTGTAGGTCTGCTCCAGTTCTCATCTCTTTAGGCTGACTAGTCTTTTCTTGTGAACTGGACAAGCACAGGGTTTCAAGCCTTCCCAGGAAAACAGACCACAGAAGGAAAAGCTGCTTACAAGCATTAACCTAACTGGGAGCACCTCTGAAGTATCCCCTCATGTAACATCATATGCTAAATATAAATTACTCTCTTCTATTCATGGATGTAGGTTTTTTTTAAAGCCCTAATTAGGAAATATGTACTTATTAGCTTTCTTTATGTTACTGAATGTGTACTTAAAATAACTATACCTTTTAAACACTGTATTTTACCCATCATCTTAATTAGGTCAAATTAGTGTGATTTTATCATACTACCCTTTGGGAAGAAAGCTAAGGAATTCAGTAACGCTAAGGTTCGTGTGGGTTATTGAAATCTGCCAAATAAAGATAGATTATGCATCATTTAGGTTACTGACTGTATTTTGCTGAAGCACACCATCTCCTTCCCAAGCTCTTCCTCCCTCATCACACCACCTTTCACAGTCATCCCTTCTACATCAGCTCAGATTTTGGGGCTAGAGAGAAGAGGGGCTCTGACAAATGATCACACTAAAGGGCTCCTGTCTTCGCATAGTACTGGCCACCAAAGAGTTCCATTCTAAAGAGGAAAAGAAGAAGCCAAATATTAAAAAGGTAATTAGTTGATCACAGTGGAATTCCAGGCACTGCTCCAGGAGATATTTTGAGCTTGGAGAAATCTTTTTCCCCATTCTTTTTTCATTGTAAATTATAACAGACCTCCAGAAAATAATATGACATGCATATATGAACAATTTAGCAAATTACTATAAAGTGGACAGCTGTTTAACCACTACCTGCTGCAAGAAATAAAACACTGAAGGCAAACCTCCTACACTCCATTTGGGACAATTCTTTCTTTTAGTTAAAGCCAAACAGTTGTGTTCCATCTAAAATAGCTAGAAACATGAATTATCATGTATATGTTTCATAAAGCATTTATAATATATACAATAAAGTTATTAATTTTAAAATTATTAATAAAAGCTAATAAGGTCTCCAAATCTTAATGAAGTGGAAGAACACATCACTGTACCACCCCCACCCCCATGGCTGCCAGCACAGTGTTTGACTCATGTAGGTATTGCAAAGGTCTGTTACCACAATGGATGTATTTGTTTCTACAATTTTTTTCACGAGAAAGCAAAATTCAAAATAATGATATTATGTTTAAAAAGTATCAAAATTAAGACAAAAAGGCTGGATGTGGTGCTCTAAGAAATGTGGGTAAGAGGACATGCAGACATATCCTACAGGACTAGGCTTCCTCCCAGAGCTTTAAAAGCGACCTTCTGCCATCACTCGCTACTCTTTCAAATTATAACCACAGATTATCTATAACAAAGATCAGTTATTAACATATGGTTATTAAGGCTCCTAAGTAAATCTGTATTTTAGGTACTATGTTAACTCTAGCAAGATCATTGAGAATTAGGACCATCCATGTCATTTTACATATCATTCACATTAAGTAAACAAAGGACTTCAAATGAAGAGGCCGGTCACATTTGGAAGAATAAGTTTATCAGGAGATTGCCACAGTTTATTAAGGAGCCAAGTCTAGTTCAGGACCTTTGGTCAGTCCAGTTCCTGGACAGGTAGTCACTGTAGCTTACTACGGGCCCACACATTCCCCTCCGGTTTAAACAGTACTGCCACCTGTGTCCAGCGCTCCATGCTCTCCTGCCTGTTCATTTCTTAACACCTTATGTGCAAATGCTTCCAGCCTGTGTGCATCAGCCCACTCCCAGGCTTTTGTGTGGTTTGGCTCTGGTCACATCCGAGTGCCCTCTGCTTAAGTGACCCTCGCCCTCAGTCCCGGAAGAGTGGCTGTCAAACAGGATCGACTTTCCCAGGATCTGTTTAGCAACCTGATCTGGGGGCAATTCTTAAAAGTCATCCCTGAGATGTCAAGGTTTGGTGATGCTTCACATTTAAATAGTAGTATGAGTCTCACAAAATTTGTAGTTCATTTTGATACCTGTCAACCCAAATTAAATCTTTGATGTTACTTTGATGTTGCCATTGCTTTTAATTTATAAGGTAGGCATGGAGGATGAAATGTGTGGCATTAAATGAAAACAATGTATTTGGCAAGTGAGAATGCTTTATTCTGTTATATGGGGAACAGGAATGGCCAATAAATAAAACAAGATTATAATACACAAATGATTTCATTTTAAAAACTCTCAAATATAATAAACTTGTAAGCTTTTAGGTTAAATTTTATCCCACTTATTCACATTTTCTTATCTATACTTAAAATTTTTTTAGAAACCTGTATCTGATGCTTAAGACAAATAATCAAGACAAATTATAACTATTCCCAACACAACACATTATTAGTTTCAGTAAAGCCAATCTGATTTTACATTTTTTAAGCCCAGTATGATTTATCAGAAGAAATGTGGTGGTCATGAATTAAGAATGAGCTAATAACAGGAAATATATTTGAGATCTTGTTCTCACACTGGCAGTACAAAGTCACTTTGCTTCAGTTTCACCAACTTTAGACTAGGTAGTATGGAAAAAATGGCAGATGACATAGTGAATTAGCAAAATAAAACATTTTTCTAACACCACAAATTATGGTCCAACTGTAAATGGCCAAGGAAACCTTTTTTTTTTCCCCTATCATCATGAAGTTTTATATTTGGAAGAACAGACACTCACCAAATTATGTAAAACAAAATTCAATTTCAAAACACACAATTTGAAAAATGGAGGTGTTTCAGCATCCAATGGCTAATTCTTCAAAGTTCAAATGCCTAACATCTGCCCATCCATCCCAAAAAGGCAACCAGACCCCTGCTTTTCTCAAGAGTTACTGCGTTCAAAAGGACCAGGGGTGGTACTTAAGCACAGTTACCTCTTTACCACAAATATACAGACTTCTGAGACACTGATTTTGCAAGATCAAACAAGGCATTTTGCTAAAAAGCTGGAGGGTAGATTATAAAGAATGGGTGTGGATGAGAAAGATGCTAGGAAAATGTCTATGCATGAAAGTCCCTTCCCTGGTTGATCTGCTTCCAGTTTCTTCTTCCCTGCCCAGCTCCCTCCTGGATCCCTCTGCTTTCCTCATTATAAAAATGATCAGCCTGGGAGTGTGCACCAGATGGAACTGAAAGCACTTCATCCTCCACCCACCACCAGAGCTACAGAGGCACACACACACAGAAGTGGTCACAGACATCCTTCCTTTGGGTCAGAATGCCAAGTTCAAAAACAAGAAAAGCATTTCTGAGCCTAGGAAAGCATCGGCTCATTCCCTGAGGCCCTCAGAGCAGAATGAAAGGGCTCTGTCTGAAGAACTTGTGATCTACCCTTGTGTGTGCTGGAGGGGGCTGCCAGATAGAGTAACAGCAGAGGGGCCCCATCTCTCAGCCATCTTAGGCCCAATGACAACAACTATCTGTGAACACTTGGCTGGAATCAAACAGTGTGGCAATCACCCCGATACCAAGTGTTTCTTCCTGTGATTTTGAGGACACAGCTCAAGGAAACAGAGTTGGGTAGCAACCAGGTAGCACTCTTGCAGCCCACCCCCACCCCTCCAACAGGGCCACATGATTCAGAGCAACACAGCAAACCTTCTCCATCCATCTTTATGCTCACCTGATATAGAGCAGGTGGACAGCTCCACACCCAATGCACATTCGGTTCTGTTTCAGAGGAGTGTGCTAGACCACTGCTTTAGAGGCTTTTATTTGATGCAATTGTAAGAGTATATAAAGTATATACAAATACAAAGTTTATATAATTGTATATAAAGATTACTTTAAAAAGGCTTATTTAGCTAAGGCAAAATCGGGGAAATTTTTTTGTTTTTCTTTGCTTCCAGATTTGAGCTTGTATCTAGGAGCATCTCCATGTGTTCACCAAGCCTTCAGAACTCTGTCTTTTTGGGGTTTATGGAGGCTTCTATACATAGGCATGATTGATGAAATCATCGGCCGTGGTGACTGAACCCAAATGTCCCCCTGGAGGTCAGGGGTGGGGCTGAAAATTCCAACCCTCTAATTGTGACTCGTTCCTCTGGCAACCTGCCATCATGCTTTGGGGCTTTCCACAAGGCATCTTACCAACATATACTCAGATGTGTTTAAAAGGGACTTGATATGAATAACAAAAGATGCTTCTTTCACCATTTGTGCTATCACATAGGAAATTCCAAGGGTTTTAGGAGCTCTGTGCCAGAAACAGGGATGAAGATTGTTGTTATAAATCACCATATCACAGGTCTTATGCCAATGAGGTGCTCAATAAATTCTTGCTGAATGAGAAGAGAAAGGAAAAAAGAAAGCCTCACTTAGAGTAACTCACTAAAGCTATGGTATTTAACTTGAATAAACCTGATATTTAACTTGAATAACTTCAAGAGGCTTCTAGTTTTGCTTGCTTTTCTAATTCTGGTAGCTATGCATAGAATGCTAAACACTCGTAGGAAGAGTGGAAACATCAACTTTTTAGAGAAAATCTACCCAAATTTGCCATTTATTAAGAAATTTTTTAGAGAATGAAAATAAGCATCAGCTTCAAGGCAGAAGAGAAAAGGTGTCAGCAAAGGAAAACAGTCTTCAATGTATACGTGATCTACCCAATACTCCTTGCAATTAACACTGTTACTTTGCTAGGGAAAATGTCCCAAAGAACTTAAACCTTTTCTGAAAAAAAAAAGACTTGATGTAAAGGCAGGCTGGCTTGCTGCTCCTCTATAATTGAGCGTAATGTACTGTCTTAGGGAGTGCTTTCTGAAACAAGATGATCTAGCGACGTAAGGAAATCACACAACTGTAAGGAAGACAGAATATGTATATTTTCAGATAATTCTAAGCCTTTCAACTTTTTTTTATTTTCCATTTACTTTCCAAGTGTGTTCCCTAATATTCCAAAGACCTGAGCTAACATCCTGCTGCTGGTCTATCTGTATAACCTTGAATAAGTACTTAGTGTTTCTGAGTTTCAGTTTTCTGATGTGTAAAATGAGAATACCACCCACCAGCCTCATGGGGTTACCCAAAGCAGTAATTAATTACTGTTATCAGATGCAAGAAAACCATCTCAGATTGGGATTTCTTCCTAAAGACACAGCAGACTCTTACAGATGGGAATTCATGGCTACCCCTGTTTCTCCTCCCAAAGCTGCACGGTCCTTCAGTGTTTTTCAGAGAGTCTATTCTTTCTCTGCAAACCAGCTGCTTTTCTATTCAAGGCTGTGCTGGGAACCTGGCAGCTGAGTGACTCAATACCCCTGGGCTGCAATTCCAGCTTCTCTCTGAAAGAAAGTAACTAGGCACTTTCCTCAGGCACCCATTCTCACCCCAGGAGGGAGGGAGGGAGCAACGCCATTGCTGCAGAAGACTGTCTCCCCACCCATACAGGACCAGATCCCGAGATCAGCGCAGTGCCCTGTTCAAAGTCCTGACCGGGGCCCCTGCTCTGCAGCACAAGTACTCCCTTGGTTCACCTTGTCTCCCTACACTTGCCCACATAACCCTGAACTCCAGGAATTCCAAACATTTTCCACATTAATATAACTATGCAGGGAAGGCAATCCCAGATTTCTCAAAAGTCTGAAGAAAATGCTGGCTGAGAAATTACCACCTTGAATCCTGAATATGATGGTGAAACAAAGGTGCGGACTCCTCAAGGACATCTGCTTAAGAGATCTATCTCAAAACAGAGTCTCAGTTGACAGACACATTCTCATGAGTCTGTAAAGAAAGGGAGGGGTGAAAAAGCAGAGAAATGTGCCTAAATGGTTATTAGTAAAATTAAGAGCGATGACCAGGAACAACTGCCAAAGTGGAGGCAATTCAGTGCTGAGTTTTCAAAGTACAAGTAGGTTCATGAAAGGACCAGTCTATGGCTATGTTCACACAGTCAAAGGCAGAGACAAATGCAAAAGCCTGTCCAGAAAGGTTTTTTGTACCCAGCAAGAAAGCATGAGTTTCTAACTAGGAGTTAACCAATGAGGTAAAAATCCATTCATCTTGTCAATTTGGACTAAAAGAATAATTTAAAAATGGTATTTATGCAAAGGTTGTTGCAATTAATTTCATTCAATTTGTCAATAAGAGTTTCATTTGAACATAACTTTTGAAGAATCAGCTAAACTTTTATAAAGTATAAAAAAATTTATACATTTCCAATGAAAAAAATGTATTTTGCCCTCTAGGGAGATCATTTCTGACAAGTCTGAAGTGATGATTAAAAGAAAATACTAAAAAACAAACAAGAAAATCTTTGCAAAGTCTTTTTTTTTTTCATGTGTGGTCCTTTCAGCTCTGTGACAAGGAAGCCAAAGAGAAGAAGAGAGAAATTTAGGAAAAGGAGGCATCCTTAAATTTTAGGTACTCAGTTCCTTTGGTTTATGGATGATGAGATGAAAACTCAGATCAGGGAATGACATGCACATGTCACAGCTACATTAGACCAGGAGTTACTCCCTCCAGGTACAACTCTGTTTTTCTCCCTCTGTACCACATGCCTCCTCAATGCTCTTAGAGTCTGGATGAAGAGAAAGAGGGCTCACACATTTGGAATATATCTCAGTACAGTATCTAATTCTAATTTGTCACCTTATAGAATTAAAATCATAATCACACTCTCTCTAAAACAAAATTAACACTCTGGTAAATTTTCTGGAAATCATCTCCAAACTACCCACATAACAATCCTTGTTAGCCCTGCTCTAATTCCCTTGTATAAGAATTTATACTCCTTTCCTGTCTTCATCTGACCCAGAGAGGATAAATAAAAACTTCACAATACTCATCAAGTGCCCAACAAGTGTGAAAGCTATTATGTTACTGTCTTTTTCCAGACATTCCTCAAAGTGCCTAGTGATTCTCATTCACATACCAAGGCTTCCAGAACTGCTACACTTACAAATCGCTTTATCTCTTTGGCCCTCAGTTTTCTTACCTACAGCACAAACTGACTGTCCTCTACTTCATCTAACTCAAGGACTCTGGGTCCTACCTTGAGTCTTCCTCCTTTGAAACAAGCATGCTCTGACTGATAACCTATAATGCAATTTCACATACTGTAAGGCCTAGATTAAAATGTACAGATATGAGTAAGTTTTATGTGTTTTTGCCTTGAAGACTTGGGTTGTATCTGTTATAACATTAGAGATTCCTAACATTTGAATTTTGTATGATCAGTCTTCTATTGTGTCATTACTTTCTCCACCTCCATAAATTATAATGAGCATTTCCTAGCATAATTATCAGGTTCCTCAACTGAGCTTTCAAAAATATACCCATTTGAAACTTGCATGTGCATTTCAAATCACTTTGTGAATTTATCGCATTCATGACAATTATCTGTAGGGTTTTTTAAAAGTACAGCATGGTAAAAATGCAAAGGCTATTAAAGACTACACAGTAAAAAATCTCTCTCCCACTCCTGATCCCCACTCTTTCAGAAACTTCTCCCAGAGCCACTGCTGTTACTAGTTTCTTGTACTTGTCTGCAAGTACATATGTACACATACACACCTCCATTCCCAATTTTTGTTTGTGGTTTTATGTAATGGGAGCACCTTATACACTGCTGGCCCCACCCACTTCTACTGCCTTTTTCTCTTACTGATACTATATCCTGGATGTCATTCCCTATCAGCACAAATTTATCATGTTCTTTTTTCCCCTCTCTATACTGCAGACCTGGGTTCAAATTCCAGCTCCAGGGGCCTGAAAAAGTCCCAGCCTCTGTCTTCTCACCTGTACATTGAGAGTCAGAGCACCTTCTAAGGGAAATGAGTGAGATTCTACCTGTAGAGCGCCAGGCACAAAGTGATGCTCAATGACTGTGACTTGCTAACATTCCTCTCCCTTGAGGGGCTCCTTGGCGGGCTGGACCTTTGTGACAGACGCTGTGGGACTACAGAATCAGACCAACACAAATTCAAATCCTGCCCTCAGATTTCTTGTACCAGAGACATGGTATTTCACAGCTGTACACATACATTCCTTTATTACGCCAGTTTCCTGCTAAGGGATATTTAGGAAGTTTCCAGTCTCTGTGATACCAAACACAGCAATAGACCTGCTCGTACTATAGAAGTGTTGTTGATCTAATAACATACCAAGGTGGGGACTGAACTTGTGAAATCCTCATCCAGAGCCCCAGCTTGGTTTACTCATTTAGCAGCTCTGCTTCCCTCTCTGAGCCCTTTCAGCCTTGCCCTTTCTTTGTCTTCTGTTTCCGTTGTCTGCTTGACATGGAAAATGCTCTTGGGTAAGCCTAATAGCTCATTGCTTCAAATGAAGAAAACCACCTTACATAGATGATGACATGATTAACTGTGTGAACTTTAAGCTATCATACAATCTCATCATTATTATGAATTACACTGTAAAGAGTTTGTTGTTCCCAATTCATAGCCTAAAATATCCCAATGGGGCTGGAGAGTGGTGAGCATGGGATTGGAGGTAAAAATCAGAGAAGAAAAATGACCACTCTGAGGATCAGGAGCGCAGCAAGCCAGACAGCTCACAACTCCGGGGCACTCACACTGCTACAGCTGCCCTTGGGGGTCCAGAGATCTGTGTGCAAGCAGAGCAAAAGAAATTTGAACATAGAGGGCACTTTGATTTGCCCACTTCCCTTGTACCTTGTTTATACCGAATCTTCTAGAATAAAGCAAGACTAGTCAATTTCCTTCTGAGCCCCATCCACTGTATTTGAATGACTCGCTCCTTGCATCACTCTCAAAAGGCCACACCTGCTCCATGGAATCATATTGCCCTTTCTAGATGAAGCTGATGCTATGCTACATGGTAAATATAATTTGAAGACTGACAGGTGGACTTACAGACTGGTCCACACTGTGTATAGAAAGACTTCCTTTTGGTTTAAGAGAAAGAAACAAGTATATCAGGCTCCTACATGTGCTCAGCATGATGCTCTGCCCATCTCAGACACCATCCCCATGACAGCAACCTGTCCCCATCTGGCAGACAACAGCATTGAGGCTCAAGCTGAGTAAGTGACTTCCTGACATTGCACAATTAGTACACGGACTACTTTGACTGAACCCGGATTTATCAGATGTGGTTCACTAGGTCACACTGCGTAGGTCTGACATGCCAGTCTCTACTCACATAGCTTGCCTTTCATTTGTCTTCAGAAAATTTTTAAAAATATATCTCTGATTGCCACAAGCCAAATTTGGCTTCTGCTGATATCACATTGGAGGCAATGTGCCACTCAAAGGAAGTGGTCAATAAGTGATTATTACTTTCTCGACATTACTATTCCTCAGCAGCCTAGACCTATGTACTGCATTAAATGAAATTGTTCTTCACTATATTAAAGCATTTCTCTGTCACTCTTTTGGGCTGTACCCTCTGCAGGTCACTAGTAGATGCTGGTCAGCGGCCTACATGTGAATCACTAACTATAGGGTCCAGAGCTGTGGGGCACCTTCATCCCCTGGAGTTGGCCGACTGACCTACTAACTGCAGAGTGCTAGTGCTGGGCATCATGGTGTGTTGAATCCGATTTAGTGATGCTCAGAAGGAATGCAGGAGAAACTCTCAGTGCCCCAGCTCAGGTGGATAAGCCATTCACACCAGAGCTGTCCATCAGATGTTCCAAAGAGTAGCCCTCAAGCCATATCTGGTCCTCAGGAATGTTCAATTAGCACACAGACATTTTCTTTAAAATGGAATTCCCAATATTTAAAATTCTGGAAAGTTTACAAAAATATCCAAATTTCATGCTTCCCTTAACACATTGGAAGATTTGGCAACACTGCGTCCACTCTTCTGCATGGACACAACTGGCTTGGCCTGAAAAATAGCTATTTGCTGACTGGCATGAACCACCCTCACTTAGAAGTCATTTTCATGACCCCCTGGGCATTGTGTTTGCAGTGTCTTCTACAGATTCAGGGTCAGAACGCCAAAACATCCCCCAATCTTGCTTTTCACTTCTCTGAAGACTACACTGCAACTATTGATTTCTCTGTTCAGCACTGTGATATCCTTAAGAACTTAAAATGCTGCACCAGACAATCCTAGCATTGTCTATCCATTGCAAATGGCTTCCCTCCTTACCTTCCTTACAGCTAAGTACAGGTTATAGTCAAATATTCTGTCTTTACTGCCTACTTACAGCAAAGACTCTCTTGTGACAGGAACACACCTACATGAGTTGCCAAGACCTTGTCAGAGAAAGGGCTGAACAAATGCACACTTTTCCTTCCTGCCATCTCGTTTGCTGCCCTGCCCCCATGCCCCTCGGAGGCACTCAGATTCGCAGGAATGCCCTGACTGCCTGCCCTGGCGCTGTGCTCCTCTGGGTGGGCCAGCAGGCAGGCGGGGTGCAGGGCTCCTGACTCCGGAATGCACTTCCTCATCCAAGTGCTAAGCCCAGCCCTGAAGGATTCTAAACACAATAGGTTTTTAGCTACCAGGACATTTATTATGCCTGATTGAGAGGTGCAAAAAAATTCCTTTTAACTTTTCAGAGAACTGAGATACAGGTCAAGAGGACTAGTCACTGAGTTTGACTGAATTATGTGAGCTTCAGAAGAAATAAAAGAATGTCCCCTAAAGTGACAAGTCATGCACTATAAATTAAGGACATCAACAAAAAGCAAAGCCTTCTTTTCTAGCACAACTTGTTTTTTATTATACAGAAATGTTGAATGAGGTGAGAATTTATGCTTATAACTCCTGAAACTGTAGTTCCTAACTTTTGTTATAGAAAGAATACTAGAATTCAATCCATGAAAATTAATAACTGCCCTTATTAAAGGAAAAAAATAATCTTCTATTTCAACCATTACTCCAATTTTGCTAAATACAGTACAACCTAATAAACTTTATGTCTTAAAACCAGCTTTCTACCATTTTAAATCATCAAAATTTTGAAATAAAATTTAAGCAATACAGCAGGGTAATTAAGAAAGGTAATACTTCTGTTTCCCTTTAGTCAATAAAAATATAATTTTTTTCTTAAAAAAAGAGAGCACTTGTTGCTTTCCTGCCTGGGCACCCATGAATGAGTGTCAGTGACCGAGAGCTTCTGAGGAAGCGGGCAGCCCTGGAGCTGGGAGTGTGGGAGAAAGAAGTGACAGGGCTTGAGGACCTACCTGTGGTGGGGGAGTAAGGGGACAGAGGCCTGGCAGCACAGTGACCTAGTGACCTGCAGGCACTCTGCGGCCCCCACCTCTAGGCAGCAGCCTTCTAAAGGGAGACCAGCAGCATTGTATCTCTAGGCAGGCTTGACCCCGCACAAAGACTCCCAGGCTCACAGCCCCTCTGCTCTCACACATCCCAGCCTGGCCTCAAACAGAGCTGCCCACACCATCTGCAGTCTGGAGGACCTGCGGCACTGGGACAAGCTGCACAGCAGGGACTGATGTAGGTGAAGGTACGACGGCCCTCTTCAAATACTCTGCTTCAAGTTAGAACCTCATCACGATCTTACAAGTAGGGGATGGCTGAGACTGGGTCTCTACCAGCTGGGTTCAATTAAGGCTCAAAGCAGAGTACATCTGAATTAAAGAAAAAAGAAAATGTGACATAAAAAAAAAAAAGAACAATCTCTGCCCCCACAACATCATTCATATGTGCGTAACCACCTCCGTGACACCACATCACTGGCATTTGCTAAATGGTCTGTCCCCTCACGCTAACACCCCCACCCCAACCAGGATAATCACACTGTCAAGGGGAGGGTCATTTCTGGGTCCTCAAACACAGTTTTGTGGAACCCACATTCAAAAAGTCACACTAAAAGTAATTCAAAATCAAAATGAAATGTGAGAACAGCAAACTTGTCTTAGTTTTTAAACACAGCATTTAATTCTTTTTAGAATAAAAGTGATGAAAACACACCACTGTTAGCATATAATAAATTAGCATGAATGAGGCTTAAAGATAACCCTACATTCACTTTAGTTATATTATAGTCTCCAAAATTTGACACAGCAAAAATATCCAAGAACTAGATTGGCTGAATAAATTAGGTCATGTCTATATATCTATGCAACAGACAATTAATTATACAGATCTCAAAAAATGGTGCTGTATAATAAAATCTAAAATGTTATTAGAATATATCCATGATATACAATTAAATAAGAAAATCAGGTTTTAAACATAACTATATCACTTTTGCAGAAAACATAAACAACTAGAAGGCTATATAACAGTGTTAATACTAGAACAGAATTGACTATGAAAGATTTTTTCTTTTTTGGAGGGAAGGTTCTAAGGTTTCAAAATTTTCTAAGAAAAGCACATATTTTTTAATAATAAAAGCATAATATATATTGCATTCTTAAAAGATCCCTCTGCTGCTAAGAGGCTGTCCTCAGAGAAGCCTGGGTTGTATATACTCCATGCCCTCCTCCCCTAGAAAAAGGAAGTGTTTTACTACAACAAAAAGGAGTTGGGGGTGGGTGTGGATCAGTACAGGTTGCTCTGTGAAAACTGCATGTCACTGCATTGGAAGCCAAGAAAGGAAAAAAAGAAAAAACAACCTTTGTCCCTAAATTAATCAGCTTCTAGTATTTGGATTTCCAAGGAGAAAGAGACAGACAGACAGACAGACAGACAGACACACACACACACACACACACACACACACACACACACGATGTTACAGAGGCAGATGTTATCATAAGAGCGTATGAGGAAAAAAAAAAACAACCTAAGCAGGTTGTATAAAATGCGTGTGTGATTCCTGCCATCTCAACTGGAATGAAATGTTGATTTGAAGAAAGGATTTAAAAAAGAATTCCTTTTGATATTCTCATTTGGTCTTGGAATAATTTCATGAGGATTTGAAAGTTTGCTTATTAATTATACCACACTGTACTTGACATAAATGGGATTTAAGAGTGCTCATATACCAAGATAAATACAAAATATTAAGATAAAAATATTAAATATTAAGGCAGTTTTTTTGTCCTACACCACCTACTGATTATGCAGTCTTGGCCAAATTATCTTTTTTTTTAAGTTGAAGCATAGTTGATATACAATATCATATTGATTTCAACTATAGAATACAGTGGTTCAACAGTTACACTCATTATTAAATCCTCAACCCCTCTAGTGCAGTTAGTATCTGTCAACAGTGAAAGATGTTACACAACCATGTATTCTCTAT
Organism: Smutsia gigantea; assembly: GCA_032199065.1. NCBI lineage: Eukaryota > Metazoa > Chordata > Mammalia > Pholidota > Manidae > Smutsia > Smutsia gigantea. The sequence continues at coordinate 15,501 of JAVSCE010018640.1, read as the reverse complement.
GCTGTACTTCCATCCTCATGACCAACCTATACAATGATGGAGACTTTTTTGCCCCTTTATCCTCCTCACCCACATCCATCCCAAACTCCTACCCCATGGTAACACCAGTCACTTCTCAGCATCTATGAGTCTGCTGTTTTGTTCATTTTGTTTTGCTTTGTCTTTAGATTCCACAAATAAGTGAAATCATATAGTATTTGTCTTTCTCCACCTGGCTTATTTCACTCAGCATAATGTCCTCTAGGTCCATCCATGTTGTGGATGCAAATCATGCAAATGACAGGATTTCTTTCTTTTTTAGAGCTGAATAATATTCCATTGTATATATGTACCACATCATCTTTATCCATTCATCTATTGATGGAAACATACGTTGCTTCCATATCTTGGCTACTGAAAATAATGCAGCAGTAAACACAGGGATGTATATATCTTTTCAAATCAGGAATTTTGTTTTTGTCAGGTAAATTCTTAGAAGTAGAATTACTGGGTCATATGGTATTTCTATTCTTAGTTGTTTGAGGAACCTCCATACTGCTTTCCATAGCGGCAGCACCGACAATGTAGGAAGGTTCCCTTTTCTACACATCTTCACCAACAGTTGTTATTTCTTATCTTTTGATCAGTGGACATTCTGACTGGTATGAGATGGTATCTCATTGTGGTTTTTAATTGCATTTCCCTAATGATTAGCAATGTGGAGCACCTTTCCATGTGCCTGTTGGCAATCTGTATTTCTTTGAAAAAATGTCTCTTCAGGTCCTCCACCATTTTTTAATCAGGTTGTTTTTTCTGTTTTTTTGGTATTGAGTCATATGAGTTCTTTACATACTTTGGATGTTAACCCCTTATCAAATAAATCATTTATGAATATATTCTCCCATGTAGGTTCCCTTTTTGTTTTGTTGATGGTGTCCTTTGCTGTACAGAAGCTTTTTAGTTTGATGTAGTCCCACTTGTTCATTATTCCTTCTGTTTCCCTTGCCCAGGGAGACATGTCCAAAAGAAAATTCCTCATGCTTATGTTCACGAGATTTTTGCCTGTTTTCTTCTAAGATTTTTATGGTTTCATGTCTTAGATCTAGGTCTTTAATCCATTTCAAGTTTAGTTTTATATATGGAGTTAGACAGTAATCCAGTTTTACTCTATTGCATGTACCATCCAGTCTTCACAATACCAGTTACTGAAGAGACTCTTTTTTTCTCATTGTATTTTCATGGCTCCTTTATCGTATATGAATTGACCATATATTTGTGGGTTTATTTCTGGGCTCCAAATTACCTTTTTAAACCTTACTTTCCTCATGAGCCAAATAGGTGTAATGATAATACTTCTCTTACTTTACAACCATGAGAAACGATTTAATTTCCTCCCAGCCCAGTAAAAGGAGAAGACCTACAGTTGGATCTAATGTGACTTAATAAACAATAAATCAGGTGACATTCTCTAAACCAGGAGCAGTATAACAAACTCAAGCACTTCTTCATAGTCTTGGCATGAGGACTAAGTGAAGTAGCGGATGTCATAATGCTATGTCAATTGTTGTTAAATGTTCAGCTGTTAATTACTGTTATTAAGAATTCCAGGACAGACTTCCGGGAAGATGGCGGTGTGAGCAGGGTGGCAGAAATCTCCTCCCAACACTATATTTATCTACGAAAACACAGCAAATACATCTATTCCTAAAAGAGAGACGAGAATACACAGGAAAGCGCACAGCGTGCAGCTACACCCGAGAGGACTCGGCACACCAAGAGGCGGGTAAGATACGGAGCCGCGACCCGGCGGGACCCGAGCACTCCCCCACCCCAGCGCACCGGCGGGAGGAGAGGATTCAGAGCCGGGAGGGAGTGGAAGTACACCCCACGAAGTAGCCAGCCCCGGTGATGTGCGCGGGGAGCGCTGACCCAAATCGCGCAGTGCAGAGGAGATTGGAGAGACAGGGGGGAGGATATGAGCGGGGAATGTGCCAGGGTGCTTGCAGCCGGCTCCCGGGAAGGAAAAAAAAAAACTGCACGCTTTCCTCAGTGGTCTTAAAGAGACAGGAGCCCAGCGGAGGAGCCGGATCGCCCCAGGACACTCAGCCCAGCAGGCTGGGAGTCCTGGGGAGTTTCAGACGCCTTAGCTGGTGACTGAGGAAGCATGGCCATACTTACACTTCTCACTGAGATCAACAGCCCCCTATTCGTTCCCACCCCTGCCAGGGCGATAAAGGGCCCTGCGGAGTGGCGCAGCCACGGCTGCGGAATAGTGGGGCAATAGCGCCACCTACAGCATTCCCACAGAATCTACGTGCGGTGGGCGTTTCTTTTGTTTTTTTTGTTTTGTTTTGTTTTTGTTTTTTCTTTTCTTCCTTTTTTTCTTCTTTCTTTGTTTCTTTCTTCCTTTTTTTCTTTTTTTTCCTCTTTTTAAAGTCTTAAAGAGCCCACCTGACATACATGGCAACTACCAATAACCAATTCTATAGCCATGAAAAGACAGAGGAATATGGTTCAGACCAAAATCAACCAGACAACCCCAGAGAGGGAGTCTGAAGGGATGGAAATACACAGTCTTCCTGAAAAAGAATTCATTCAGAATAAAAGTCATAACCATGCTGATGGACCTACAGAGAAATGTGCAAGACCTGAGGGAGGAAGTGAGGGAAGTGAGGAAAGACAATGCAGAAATCAAACAAGCGATCGACGGGCTTAACAGCAGACTGGATGAGATGCAAGAGACTGTTAATGGAATAAAAATCAGAGAACAGGAATACAGAGCAGCTGAGGCAGAGAGAGATAAAAGGATTTCTAGGAATGAAAGAATATTAAGAGAACTGTGTGACCAATCCAAACGGAACAATATTCGCATTATAGGAGTACCAGAGGAAGAAGAGAGAGAAAAAGGGATAGAAAGTGTCTTTGAAGAAATAATTGCTGAAAACTTTCCCTCGCTGGGGAAGGAAGTAGTCTCGCAGTCCACCGAAGCTCATAGATCTCCCAACACAAGGGACCCAAGGAAGACAACACCAAGACACATAATAATTAAGATGGCAAAGATCAAAGATAAAGACAGGGTATTAAAGGCAGCTAGAGAGAGAAAAAGATCACCTACAAAGGAAAACCCATCAGACTATCATCAGACTTCTCAACAGAAACCTTACAGGCCAGAAGAGAATGGCATGATATATTTAACGTTATGAAACAAAAGGGCCTCGAACAAAGAATATTGTATCCAGCACGATTATCATTTAAATATGATGGACGGATTAAACAATTTCCAAATAAACGAAAGTTGAGAGAGTTTGCCTCTCATAAACCACCACTACAGGATATCTTAAATGGACTGCTCTAGATGGAAACACACCTAAGGCTAAAAAGATGTCACCAGAGAAAATAAAATCATAGCAAAGAAAGCAGACCATCCAAATACTAACTAAAGGCAAAGAATAAAACACCTATTATAGAAAGAATGGAGGAGGAGGAATAAGAAGGGAGAGAAATAAAGAAACATCAGACTGTGTTTACAATAACTTAACAAGAAAGTTAAGTTAGATTGTTAGATAGTAAAGAAGCAACCCTTGAACCCTTGGTAACCACGAATCTAAAGCCAGCAATGGTAATAAGTACATATCTATCAATAATCACCCTAAATGTAAATGGACTGAATGCACCAATCAAAAGACACAGAGGAACAGAATGGATAAAAACGCAAGACCCATCTATATGCTGCCTACAAGAAACTCACCTCAAGTCCAAAGATATACACAGACTAAAATTGAAGGGATGGAAAAAGATATTTCACGCAAACAACAAAGAGAAAAAAGCAGGTGTTGCAGTACTTGTATCAGACAAAATAGACTTCAAAAGGAAGAAAGTAGCAAGAGATAAAGAAGGACATTACATAATGATCAAGGGGTCAGTCCAACAAGAAGATATAACCATTATAAATATATATGCACCCAACACAGGAGCGCCAGCATATGTGAGACAAATACTAACAGAATTAAAGGAGGAAATAGACAGCAATGCATTCATCTTAGGAGACTTCAACACACCACTCACTCCAGAGGACAGATCAACCAGACAGAAAATAAGTACAGACACAGAGGCACTGAACAACACACTAGAACAGATGGACCTAACAGACATCTACAGAACTCTACACCCAAAAGCAACAGGATACACATTCTTCTCAAGTGCACATGGAACATTTTCCAGAATAGACCACATACTAGGCCACAAAAAGAACCTCAGGAATTTCAAAAATATTGAAATCCTACCAACCAACTTCTCAGATCACCAAGGTATAAAACAAGAAATAAATTTTAGAAAGAAATCAAAAAGGCTCACAAATACATGGAGACATAACAACATTCTCCTAATTAATCAATGGGTTAACGACCAAATCAAAACAGAAATCAAAGAATATACGGAGACTAATGACAACAACAACACAAAGCCACAACTTCTGTGGGACGCAGCAAAGGCAGTTCTAAGAGGAAAGTATATTGCAATCCAGGCCTATTTAAAGAAGGAAGAACATTCCCAAATGAATAGTCTAAAGACACAATTACTGAAATTGGAAAAAGAAGAACAAATGAGGCCCAAAGTCACCAGAAGGAGGGACATAATAAAGATTAGAGAAGAAATAAATAAAATTGAGAAGAATAAAACAATAGAAAAAATCAATGAAACCAAGAGCTGGTTCTTTGAAAAATAAACAAAATAGATAAACCCCTAGCCAGACTCATTAAGAGAAAAAGAGAATCTACACACATAAACACAATCAGAAATGAGAAAGGAAAAATCACGATGGACCCCATAGAAATACAAAGAATCATAAGAGAATATTATGAGAACCTATATGCTAACAAGCTGGAAAACATAGAAGAAATGGACAACTTCTTAGAAAAATACAACCTTCCAAGACTGACCAAGCAAGAAACAGAAAAACTAAACAGACCAATCACCAGTGACGAAATCGAATTGGTAATCAAAAAACTACCCAAGAACAAAACCCCCGGGCCTGATGGATTCACCTCTGAATTCTACCACACATATAGAGAAGAAATAACACCGATTCTCCTTAAAGTTTTCCAAAAAAATAGAAGAGGAGGGAATACTTCCAAACTCATTCTATGAAGCCAGCATCACTCTAATACCAAAACCGGGCAAAGACCTCACCAAAAAAGAAAATTACAGACCAATATCACTGATGAACGTAGATGCAAAAATACTCAACAAAATATTAGCAAACCGAATTCAAAAATACATCAAAGAGGATCATACACCATGATCAAGTGGGATTCATCCCAGGGATGCAAGGATGGTACAACATTCGAAAATCCATCAACATCATCCACCACATCAACAAAAGAAGAACAAAAACCACATGATCATCTCCATAGATGCTGAAAAAGCATTTGACAAAATTCAGCATCCATTCTGATTAAAACTCTCAACAAAATGGGTATAGACGGCAAGTACCTCAACATCATAAAGGCTATATATGACAAACCCACAGCTAACATCATACTTAACGGCGAGACGCTGAAAGCTTTTCATCTAAGATCGGGCACAAGACAGGGATGCCCACTCTCTCCTCTGTTATTCAACACAGTACTGGACGTCCTAGCCACAGCAATCAGACAAAACAAAGACATACAAGGCATCCAGATTGGTAAAGAAGAAGTCAAATTGTCACTATTTGCAGATGACATGATACTGTACATAAAAAACCCTAAAGATTCCATTCCAAAACTACTAGAGCTAATATCTGAATTCAGCAAAGTTGCAGGATACAAAATTAACACACAGAACTCTGTTGCTTTCCTATACACTAACGATGAACTAACAGAAAGAGAAATCAGAAAAACAATTCCATTCACAATTGCATCAAAAAGAATAAAATACCTAGGAATAAACCTAACAAAGGAAGTGAAAGAGCTGTACTCTGAAAACTACAAGACACTCCTAAGAGAAATTAAAGAGGACACTAACAAATGGAAATGCATCCCATGCTCTTGGCTAGGAAGAATAAATATTGTCAAAATGGCTATACTACCTAAAGCAATCTACAGATTCAATGCAATCCCTATCAAACTACCAACAGCTTTCTTCAATGAACTGGAACAAATAATTCTAAAATTCATATGGAACCACAAAAGACCCCGAATAGCCAAAGCAATCCTGAGAAGGAGGAATAAAACAGGGGGAATTACACTCCCTGACTTCAAGCTCTACTACAAAGCCACAGTAATCAAGACAATTTGGTATTGGCACAAAAACAGACCCACAGACCAGTGGAACAGAATAGAAAATCCAAACATTAACCCAAACATATACAGTCAATTAATATTTGATAAAGGAGCCTTGGATATACAATGGGGAGATGACAGCCTCTTCAGCAGCTGGTGTTGGAAAAACTGGACAGCTACATGTAAGAGAATGAAACTGGACTACTGTCTAACTCCATACACAAAGGTAAACTCAAGGTGGATTAAAGACCTGAATGTAAGTCATGAAACCATAAAACTCGTAGAAAAAAATGCAAAAATCTCTTGGACATAAACATAAGCGACTTCTTCATGAACATATCTCACCGGGCAAGGGAAACAAAAGCAAAAATGAACAAGTGGGACTATATCAAGCTGAAAAGCTTCTGTACAGCAAAGGACACCATCAGTAGAACAAAAGACATCCTACAGTATGGGAGAATATATTCATAAAAAACGTATCTGATAAAGGGTTGACATCCAAAATATATAAAGAACTCATGCACCTTAACAAACAGAAAGCAAATAATCCAATTAAGAAATGGGCAGAGGACATGAATAGACACTTCTCCAAAGAAGAAATTCAGATGGCCAACAGGCACATGAAAAGATGCTCCACATCACTAATCATCAGAGAAATGCAGATTAAAACCACAATGAGATATCACCTTACACCAGTGAGGATGGCCAACATCCAAAACACAAACAACAACAAATGTTGGCGAGGATGTGGAGAAAAGGGAACCCTCCTACACTGCTGGTGGGACTGCAAATTAGTTCAACCATTGTGGAAAGCAGTATGGAGGTTCCTCAAAAAACTCAAAATAGAAATACCATTTGACCCAGGAATTCCACTCCTAGGAATTTACCCTAAGAATGCAGCAGCCCAATTTGAAAAGGACAGATGCACCCCTATGTTTATTGCAGCACTGTTTACAATAGCCAAGAAATGGAAGCAACCTAAGTGTCCATCAGTAGATGAACGGATAATGAAGAGGTGGTACATATACACAATGGAATATTATTCAGCCATAAGAAGAAAACAAATCCTACCATTTGCAACAACATGGATGGAGCTAGAGGGTATTATGCTCAGTGAAATAAGCCAAGCCGAAAAAGACAAGTATCAAATGATTTCACTCATATGTGGAGTATAAGAACAAAAAAAAAATACTGAAGGAACAAAACAGCAGCAGACTCACAGAACCCAAGAATGGACTAATAGTTACCAAGGGGAAAGGTACTGGGGAAAATCGGCGGGAAGGGAGGGATAAGAGGGAAAAAGGGGGCATTACAATTAGCAGATGTAATCTTGGGGGCTCACGGGGAAGGCAGTACAACTCAGAGAAGACAAGTAGTGATTCTATAGCATCTCACTACGCTGATGGACAGTGACTGTAATGGGGTTGGTGGGGGGGACCTGATGAAGGGGTAGTTTAATAACCATAATATTGCACATGTAATTGTAGATTAATGGTAATAAAATAAATAATTTAAAAAAAAAAGCATTCCATTTACTTTACACAGTGTGGCAAAAAGATCCAGGAGACCTGGGCTCTTGTCCCAGTCCTGCCCCTGTCCAGTTGCTGGGATCACGTCATCCTCATCTGTGTAACAGGAACATAATCTTTGTCTTGCCCTGTCTCACACAGATATGGTGACACTCAAGTGAGACAATATGTGAGAAAAGTCTGTGGAGCATATTAGACAAGGTTGATCTGTGAGAAAGCTACGGACTAAAGTTAGTAATATCACTTTACAGTAAAATTCTGTAAGCTCTGACCATTGAACATAGATTAAAACTGATTGACTAGGTGGTTTCCTTAAACTAGTGTTCATTAAAAACAAAAAACTCTTAATAACCCAGACATCCATCAACAGGTAAAATTTAACACATACAACAGCGAGAAAAATGAATGTACTTCAGTATACACTACATTAACGATAGAAAGAAGCAAGACAAAGACGAACACATACTATGATTCACTCATGTAACATTAAAAACAGGCAAAATAAATTAATTTGTTCATGGAAGGCCACATAAATAGTAAAATGATAATAAAAAGTAAAGAAGCAATTATCACAAAGTCAGAGGAGGGAGGAGAGGGTGAGGAGGGAGACAGTAACCATATGATCAGGCAAGGAAGAGGGCTTCCGGGGCTGCACTCTGTTAAATTGTGTGTGTATGTGCCTACATGTGTATATATGTAGGAATATATGTATACATACACAATATACATTTATGTGTACTTATGTATGTAAATTTAATGCACTTTTTTACATGTATATTTCACAATAAAAGAAAGACCAACAGAAACAAAAGCAACTGAATTCTGTCCAGATCATGTTTCAACAGTGTCCCTTTTTTAAAATACTTTTTCTAAGAATTTGTTTCAATTCTAACCTCAGATAGATCAGACTAAGAAATTACTCAGTTGAGATTTTAATCCCATCAAAAAGAAAGTTTGTCATTAGACAGGTTATGGTGATTCAGGTTGATTACCTGTGTTCTTATAATTTCTGATTGATCATTTTCAAGGTCAAATTAAAAATTCTACTATTAACAATAAAAAATCTACAGGGCTACAGTCACCACCTGAGCCTATCTTACACCAAAAACCTGAAAGGAAATGCAAGGTGACATCAGTGACTTACCAGCTGGCTGTGTTTGTGCTATTCTCTTAGGATAAGTCTTACTTCGACTTCTTGCCACATTCTGATCTGGCCGTGGAAGTTGAATAGAAAGATCTCGACTCATCTGTAATGCTGTCCTGCCACTTGAAAAAGCAACATTTTGGTTAACACAGGTAAAACCACACAGCCACAAAATTAAACAACAGCTCATTCAGAATATATGCAAAGTATGAAGAAAAGCAAAACACACAGACTCACACAGGCCATAAGTATATAAGAGTTTTCAACTGAGTCTCATTGCAATATTAACCAAGGATAGTATTAAATTCTAATAGGAAAGAGGTTAGACAGAAAGATCTTTCAGAGAAACAGGGAAAGTGTTTATTAAAACAGTTACATTTTGATTGAAGTAGAATGATAGGCTAGAAATAGAGTATGCTGATGGCCTTTAGCTCTACAGCTACATAATAAAGAAATTATGTTGGGCTAAATTACACAAGGGCAATGATTCTACATAAACCAACATGTCCATGTTTTATTCACACAGCAAGTTATAAAGCATCCCCATGGGACCACTTGATGTGAGTTTACTCTGAACTCTGCTATGGCACAAATAACCACTTACTAGGCCACCTCACCTGGGCCAGATCAAGTGCCCAGGAAGGGTGAAAGCAAGCCTACAGCCCACACAAAGCTGCTTCTCTCAACAGTCTGTGAGGATTCAACAGGGCAGCTTTCCCCGGGGGTGGACTAACTTTCAAGTAATTTTCTCATGGAATTGTGTACTTCCATTTGCTCGATTTCAGCAGCATTCATCTTATTAAAAATTTATTCCACAGCTGCTGAATTTGAGCCAGTGAATGATCCTGGCTTTCACACAGAAAAATATCATTTAGGTACAGGAAAATGCATTTCTATGCATCTAATCTGATTCACTGCAAGAGCCACCTATGGGAAGGGGAAAAAAACAAAAGAAAACAAAACAAATCCTATTCAACCTAAATTTATAGCATAAGTATTGGTGACTCTCTCCCCAAGAGATGAAATGAGATTTGTAAAGCAAAATTCACCTCCTCCAGGGTTCTGTGAACGTTTCCTATCCTTAGTACCCCATCCACCTTTATGTGAAATAAAGAGATGCTTGAAAACACTCAAAAGAAGTGGCTCCTCATCAGGATAACTGGGGACACCACTTGATGTGAACGACCTTCGGAGTTATGGTGACAAGTCCCCTCTGTGAGCCCACCTCACAGTCAGTCATTCTGGGCACCAGGCAGTGGGGAGGGGAGAGCATGCGGAGCACACTGTGACCGGTGTTTTTCATTTGAACCTTCATTATTTGTTTAAAGGTAATACACAAGGTAAAACAAATAGCAAAATCTCTCTCCTGAAAAGCTAAAAGAAATTCCATAGAGAGAACAAACTTCCATTATTGTAAGTGCTTTGGAGTATGAAGATAAGTCTACTTACAACAGACTTTCTCTGTTATCAGGAAGACTTGGGTACTGTGTACTTCACTGCACAGAGGAAAAAATGTTTGCCCTAAAAATATAACCCAGTATGGGGACCACTGAGGCATTTTATATGAGATTTTGTCTTATTATTCCATTTTTCCTCATGGCTTCTCTCTCAGGGGAAAAGGAAAAATGAGAAAATCATATCATAAGATTAACAAAACTAAAGTCCATAAACATAAACTGATCTGCACAGGCTGCAAGGGACCTTATCCCAGGACTAGAACAAGCTCTCTGACCTCCAGCTGGTCAGTATGGCACAACCAGGGGTGTGGGAGAAAGGAAAGAACACTAGGAAACTTGGTTTGAAGTTATAGGCCGGGTGTTTCAAACTGTGATCTTCATCAGATTGCTTCTAAAATCTCCTGGAGCCTCATTTTCCTCACTGATATGTATCTCCTCTTATTCAGGCTATTTCCTAGCAGAAATATTCTTGTACAGTATTCTTACTACTTCCTTATGGCAGAAAGTATCTGACAACAGTAGAGAGTTACAGTGTGAGGAGTAAGAGTTCCCAAGCATATCTGGTGGCTCTCTGCAGCCACAGGACAGAGCTTTATTCCCATGACCCATCCATTTCCCTGCCTCGCACACTGGGGCACACACATTCCCATTCTATGATGAGTGACAGTGCCAGCAGCCCTTCAGCCCTAAAGTTAGGGCACAATCGGCACCCATGGGGTAGAAAAGATCCTCAAGAGTAGAGACACCTGGGTTCAAATCCCAGTTTTGCCACTTACTGCTTAAGGGTCTTTAGTTCAGTTACTTTACTTTTGGTGGGGGGGGGGGCTTAAATTTCTCATCTGTATAATGAGGCTATGATATCTCATTCAGCCCGTCATTGAACAGATTAAATAAAGTAACACAGGGGAAAGCACCTGACACAAAGCAGGGCTGGGGCAGATGTCAGGAGAACTTGGTTTCTCATGCACTCCTTAAGAAATGTGGAGAGCTCCTGTGATTCAAGTCCTATAAGAAGTTCAGCTGGGTTCCCGGGGGGGTTCTCAGTTCTAATCCCCATTTCTGGAGTATAAATTCTACACAATTCAATGATTTATCAAAATGAGTTCCCTACAAACTGAACAACAGGCCAAGGCAAGGTTACCATTGAAGGGGCTAAGAGAAAGCGTTATCAGTGTATAACAAAATACTTAATCAATCTTGATTTCAGATTAATGCCATCTGATAATAAAACAACAAAGAATTAGCTTGCCGGATTTCAGCCCAGCCTTTCCCCACAAATTTAATTTTGAATTTTTTGAAGGATTGGCTTCACATATCACTAAAAATGTCTAGTTTTTCCCTTAAGTAATGATTAGTTTTTCTAAGAGAAGTTGGAATTTCTTCGTATTCTGCAAGCCCTAAGATGCAGAGAATTTTGTCTTCCTCCATGTGGATAAAGTGAAGGTTCCTATGGCCTGGGTTCTCACCTGGCCCTGGTTGGCTGTCTCACTACACACGTGTGGGCAATACATTGTTATTGACTCTATATAAAGAGCTCTGCCAATGCTCTGGGCAACATGGTGGCAGGGCTGCAAGGCTGCAGGAGAGTAGAGGCTGGAGTGGTGGCAGTGCTGAGGACAGAGACTGGGACAGCTGCAGGGGCAGAGAGGCCTAGAGGCAGAGACCAGCTTGCTGCATGCAGACTCACTCTGAGTTGACAGGATTCTAGTGATTGACCTACCATGTGGGAATAAAGTTGGGTATAAACCCTTTCACCCCAAGAATATTCCATTGTCATTTTTCAGTCTCATTGAATCCATAGTGAACTTGTCCAGGGCTGAAACCCACTGGCAAGACACTCCATCACATACATCTACACACACACACCCATTATAAACACATACACAGCTATATGCACACAAATACATATAGACACCACATTCACACATCACAGCCACTTGTTTTACTGTTCTTTAATCCCCATGTTCTAAGAGCCCGCAGGGTAGAGGAGGGGGCTGTCTGTATTCCCAGAGCTCTGCTTTCATTGCATGATCCCACCAGAAGGTCTCAAAAAGGAGTAGACATATGATGTTTGTTAAAGGCTGGTTGTTTTCCCTCTTTCAGCAATTAACAATCCCTGTGCTGGTTGACTACCCAGCAGTCAGAAGCCCATCCCTGCCTAAGCCTAGCTCTTAGCAGCAGGATGAAACATCGTTCCTCCAGGGGTGGTGGAACAGTAGTGCTTTCTACACACAGACATGGAGATTCAGGTTTCATTAAAACTTACAAGGCAGTTAACACCAGTCACAAAATTAGAACAGATTTAGCACAGCTTCGAATTCTGCAAAGGTTACCTTTAATTACTTTTGTGGAAGAAATGATATTTAATATGCAAAATCCAATAACTTTTGAATAATTCCCAATAGCCAGAGCATTTGCATTTCAATAAATTTGAGAAGTCAGGTATGGGTAAATTTGTGGACACTAACTACAGCATATGTTAAACAGCATAATTACAATTTTTGTAGTAGGAACATTAAGACAGATGGCTTTTCACTAACTTCATTTTGGTGACGAAGAAATAGATTTAAACATTCTCTCTATAACCCTCAAAATATTTTATGCCTCAACTGGAAGAACAGCTCAAATACTGACTATTAGCTGTTCTCATTCTTTCCTTAAATTCCTGATAATTTTTCACTGTCTGGGGAAGAACCTTGGTAACCCAAAGGTTAAATTTTTAGGTATCAGTGAATACCCTCATACAAATGCTAAGAAAATCTATATTAACCATTAAGTTTTATTTTAATTCATCAAGTGAGCAAATAGCCAAGTGAATAATATGCAAAGATTAAAGCACTGAACATTTAATATTAATCACTCTTTTGCTGATTATCCCTGGCTTCAAATTCAAGACAAAAAAAAGTAGGTTATAAAAGAGGAATTAAAATTAGGCAAACACTTGACTCGGCTTCATTTTAAGTCTCCTAGGTAAGGATTTCACTCAGTGATGTCCTAAAGCAACTGACAAAACAGTGTCACACCTCCTGAGTGGCATTTCTGCACCCTGCTTGGTTTTTAAGGGGTGGGGGGACTTGCCTCCTGCCTGCATAACATTGTAGCTCTCTGAAGGCAGAGGTGGCTAGATCTGACTCTGTATCTCTGGGCACCCAATACCATGCCTTGCACACCATAGGCTCTCCACTTAACAGAACAAAATTAAAACAAAACAAATTATTTTTCAAAACATAGCAGGCTTCCAATTTTAATGCTGGTATGAGAAAGACACAAAAGCACCTGCCTGGTTGCACTACAATCAGGCTTTCCCTGTAACATGCTAAGAGTTTGTCTAATTTAAAGTACAGGCTCTGGAGATGGAATGTCGGGGTGGAACCCACTTTATTGCTTTCTAGCTGGGTTACCTTGAGAAGTGACTAGGCTTCTCTGAGCCTTAGTTTCCTCACATATTGATGAGGATAACATTAAGAAGAATACAATGATTAAAAGAAGCAATAAATAGAAAACATTTAGCACAAACTTGGCACTTAATAACTGCTCAGTAAATCTTAGATACAATTGCTAGCATTACTACATATAGGCTTCACATGGCAGGAAACATGATTTGATCCACTATATAAAGCATACATTTTTTTATAATAGTGGAATCAACTGAATGTCCTAAGAACAGCAATCAACTACTATTCAGAATAGCTATTTTGTTTCATAATTACAACATAATTAGAAATAAATATAATTGTATCAAGATGAATTTCTTCAGAGAATAAGCTACACCATACTGTAAAAGCCCTAAGCCTAACATAGCTAATGCAGCATTAAATATACTTAAACATGGAAAATCATCTTTGTCAAGAAAGTTTTAATAAACTGCTATGATTTGAGTCATTGGCACTGTGGAAAAATCAGAAAAAAACATTTAATCACAAACTTTACATGCACATATGTAGACAGCTGAACTAAATATTTATTTACACACACACACACCAAAGGAAAAAACTGCCATTTACCTATAGCGGTGCTTGTAACTCATGGATCCAAACTTGCTGAGTTTTCTTGACAATGAATTCGATTCATTTTCTGGCATTCTAATGCATTTTTTAAAAGAAAATTAAAGACTCATAAATACAGATGTTTATGAAACACCTGAGCAAAAGCTATGTAGAAAATAGTGCAATATTTTTTAACAGTGAGTGGAAATATTTTATTTATTCTATGTATTGCAGGAAATAGTTATTTTAAGCTAATATTTGAAACAACCACATCCTAGGATTTTATATGTATATCAAAATACCCATACTTGCTGAAAACTATTATACACATCATATGCCTTAGAAGCTTTAGTTGTGAATCAACTTACTTTCGCTACTAAAATCATTTTGGAAATTTTGACAAATCATTGTCACTGTTGATTCATCCATGCCAGAGTTTTCATGGCAGTCAATCATATCTGCTGTGGTGGGTCACTCCTCTTTGTACAATAAACTCCAGTACTTCCACTCCAGGACACCTTCAACAGACCTCCCTGGGCAGCTCCTAGGCCCAGCCCCACTGAACCGGAGGCAATGTCTCAGACTGTCTGGGCCATATCCCACCTCCTAATCCAAACTCAATAAAGGACATTGGTCATTTTTTAAGACTATTTCTCCAACATCATACTATTTGGGGAAATTGTTCCTTGCAAATCAAATAGGAATAACAAGAAGAGTTAATCTAGTTTTAAATTTTAAAAAAAATGAAGCTTACCGTGTTAACCTGATAAAATTTAGTTTTACCTATACACCAGAAGGATATGAAACAAAAAGTGTCCCCACAATCCAATGTTCAATTCTCTACCTCATCTCACTTGACCTCCCAGGAACGCACAGTGCAGCTGCCAGCTCCTTATTAACAATGACATTTTCCTCCCTCATTTCCTACTTTCCCACACACTCTACTGGTTCCTCCTTCTCATACTTTTCACTGGCTTTTCCTGTTCCCTAAATGCTGGGAAGGTCTAGCTTAGTCCTTGGCTTTCCGCTTCTCTCTCTTCACATTTTCCATCAGTGACCTCATCCAGTCTCCTTTGTCTTAAATACCCACTAAATTTACATGGTCAACATTGGTCTTTCCAGTAAGCCTTGTACACCCAACTGCCT
>JAVSCE010018639.1:0-73939 GCA_032199065.1 Smutsia gigantea | reverse complement strand
TTTTTTAATATAATTTATTTTATTATCATTAATTTACAATTACATGTGCAATATTACGATTATTAAACTACCCCTTCATCAGGTCCCCCCCACCAACCCCATTACAGTCACTGTCCATCAGCGCAGCGAGATGCTATAGAATCACTACTTGTCCTCCCTGAGCCGCACTGCCCCCCCCGTGCCCCCCCAACATTACATTTGCTAATTGTAATGCCCCCCCTTCCCTCCTATCCCTCCCTTCCCGCCCATCCTCCCCAGTCCCTTCCCCTTTGGTAACTATTAGTCCGTTCTTGGGTTCTGTGAGTCTGCTGCTGTCCTGTTCCCTCAGTTTTTTTCTTCTGTTATGTTTTAATTAAAGGCCTGGAAAACCTTAGCAGAATGACTTAATGAGTTGCCCTTCTGTCGCTTTTTGTGACCCTGAAAGAAATGGCAGAGCGTGCGTTATGAATTTGCTTTCTCTTCCTAGTTGGAATATTCTCCTATTTACTTCCCTAGAATTAAAGTTTCTTTTACAAAAATCTGAGTTTGGGAATTAGTTTTCAATATTCAGCTGTGATTTCAAAAAACAATGATAACATTTCAAGTCCATAAAAATGTTACCTTTCTCTTTCCCTTTTGGGGAGTAATCGTCCCAAAGTCAAGCCCACCGTGTTGGTAGAACTGTATTTAACAAAAAGATCTTGGTGGGGGAATTGCTGCTTACTATAATTTTCATTCTTCCTGTTTTCAGTCATTTTTTTTGGTCTTTTGTTCTTAAACTCTGCTGCCCTTGGAAAAGCAGAGCCCTTTCCTTCTGAAGGTTGCATCCTCCACTTCTGTTCATAGGGAATGACCAATAGCATCAACTCATCCAACTCCACAGACCGACCTTTAAGTAATAATATTTGGAGGTTTCTGAGACTTGTTTTGCCTGGCAGGGGTATTTCTCATTTCTGAGCCGGACTGTAATCTGAAGATTCATATCATTGCAGTCTCCCACCCGTGGGGCCTTCACAAAAGGAGATGAAAGGGCCAAGGACCAGCCCTGAGTGTGTGGGTCACAGCTGGAAGCACACAAGCCCCTGTGCTCTGGGCCTAATGGGCAGGATATTCCCTTTAGCTGGGAGGAAATGAAATTGAAAATACAAGGCTGAGCTCATTTCTTTCTGGTACCTCGTGAGTCGTATGAGATGTCTGCAGTCTCACCCCAGTGCCGCGTGAAGAAAGGAGGTTGTTGAAGGAGGCCCCGGCCAAGGCATGTCTGGTGGGCGTCTTTGTTCCATTTGGAGTGGTTTCTAAACAGAGTGGGTGATGGCTTTTTCTTTTCTTCTGAGAAATGCAGAAACAAAGGGTCTTTGATTTAAGAGCTCAGGCACCATGTGTATGGAATATAATCACTAAAATCACAATGTTTGACAAATAATTTTCTAAACTTTTGCAATCCACATCCTTGGCTTTTTAGAAATTAGTGCTGGTCCTACGGAAGGAGGGTTTGGACTGAAAGTGATGGCAACAGTGTGCTCTGAGGATGTGCAGCCCTCGCTCAGGTTCTCTTGAGTGGGAGGAACTGTGACTCCTCTCTCTGCCCCCACTTTTCCCCCAACCCGGGCAGCACAGCCTGTCACAGGTGCCTGAGGGAAATCCATCTTCTTAAAAAAATCTAAGGGTAGCCAACACATGGCTTTCTCTCTGTGGACCATAAAGTGGTTTAACTGTTTATAATGAACAAATAGGAAACAAAAATCCACATTTCTTAGTTTTCTTCTCATGGTGGCAGACAGCATTTATTAATTTGGAGTGAAATTTAGTTGTCTCTCTGCAGCTACGTCTGCCTCACCATGCTGCAGCCTGTGACTGCCACTGTCTGGCTGTGAGCAGTGCTTTTCAGAGGCCCTGGGGAGGCCCTGGCTAGTCAGCTCCCCTGGATATGTGCTGCCTGGTGAGATGGAAAGGCTTGGGCATCTGCCTGGTTCATGAAAGTTAAAGCAAGCAGCTATATCTGGTTTTCTCAGCAAACCTAGTCATATTTAAAAGAAAAATTTTCTGATTTGTTTTGTATTTTAAATCGATTCATGCTTATTGTAGGAAAAAATGGAAAATATAAAAATTAAGGTGATTCGCAATCCTAACTGCTACCCACTTAGTTTTTCTCCACACACACATGTGCATGGAATATGATACAGGTTTGTATTTACATTAGTTTCCCATCATGGCTGTGACAAATCACCACGAACTTGGTGGCTGAAAAAACACATTTTTTTATCTTACAGTTCTGGAGGCCAGAAGTCTGTAAAGTGTCAGCTATGGACTGAATTGTATACCGCCCAAATTCATATGTTGGAGTCCTAACCTGAGTGGAGGTGGGGTCTTTGGGAGGTATTTAGGGTTACATGAGGCCACGAGGATGGGGCCCTCCTGCTGGGTATTAGTGCCCTTCTGAGAAAAGACACCTGAGAGCTATCGCTCTCTCTGTGCCATGTAAGAACACAGTGAGAAGGCTGCCATCTGCAAGACAAGAAGAGTCCAGAACCCAACCATGCTGGCCCCCTTATCTCAAACTTCCAGCCTCCAGGACTGGGAGGAAAAAGATGTCTGTTGCATCAGCTACCCAGTCCATGTTTTGTTACGACTGCTCAAGCAGGCTAACATAGTGTCTTTCTGAGCTAAAGTGAAAGTGTCAGCAGGGCTATGTTCCTTCCAGAGGTTCTCAGGGAGAGTCCATGTCCTTCCCATTTCCAGTTCTAGAGGCTGCCTGCATTCCTTGGCTTGTGGCCCCTTCCTCCATCTGCAGAGCCGGTGGCATCTTCAAATCTTTCTCTCTGACTGGCCAGCTTCTCTTCTATAAGGACATGTGATTACATCAACCCCAACTGGATAATCCAGGATAGTCTTCCTATCTCAAAGTCCTTAGCTTAGTCACACATGTATAGTCCTTTTTCCATGGAAGGACATTCATAGGTTTTAAGGATTATGATTTAGACATCTTTGTGGAGGCTATTCTGCTTAACACAAGATGGTTCATCTTCCCCTGATGAAGTGTTTACCATGTGTCATGCCTGCATTTCGCTCTCTTCCACACAGCCAGTAAGTGGTGAACCAGGAGCAAACCCTGCAGTCTGGCTCCAGAGCCTGTACTCTTAAACCCCTGCAATGTATCTGCTTTTGTAACCTGCTTTTTTTCTGAATATATTTTTAATATTTTCCCATGACCTTAACTATTCCTCTAAATTTGAGAAACTAAGACATGATTTGTAAGGGCTAAGCAATACTCCATCATCTGAATGAGCCATAACTCATTTAGTCATTCTCCTGTAGTCAGATAGATATCTTGGTCACTTCCACATGTATAGTTATTTAAAAAATGGTGAAAATTCTTTTACACAAGCTTTGTGCTTATACTTAATTATTAGATGAACTTGTGCCCAAAAGTTCCTTGGGAGCTGATTGACTATACACTAGAGAACAATATGTCACAGACTGTTTTCCTTCAGATAGTAACAGGGAGGGAGTCTATGAAATGAGGTTCTCTGGTTAAATAAATAAGAGAAATGCCACACGCCCATGCCTGAATTAGTGATTCACAATCATATCAACACTAAAACCTTGGAGAAGTCCTCTGGGAAAGAAATCGATCTCATTTTATTTTGAAAGTGTTTTTGAACCCAGTGTTTACAAGTGCCTTCGTTTGTATCACCAGAGTACTACCTCACAAAACTAAGCTAATCGGACACACTCTCAGAGACGCCTTTGGAATTGTCCCACCCAAGTGAAGTTGCTTGACCTCAAACCCCTTTAAGAGTTAAAGTCTAAAATTACTCTAGATGGAAGAGTTTGAACAAAGTCATGTTTGTGAAAGCAACTCGAAAATGTCTCCTTCCCTCCCCGTGGAACTCCAGTCTAGCATTGTTCTGTTGGTTCCTCATGTCCGATGTCACAGGGCTTGTGTCACGCCTGCTCCCTGCTCTGTGAATGAGAGTTACCAGCCTTCGGCCAAGACCAGCACGGGTCGCATGACACTTTATGCTCATGTTGTTTCCAAGGGACAGTGACTGGGTTCCTTCAAGAGAGCTATTCTGTAGATTCTTTAGTCCAGATGAGGAAGTAGACATAGACAGCAGGATGTTTATCATTGAAAATAGAGGCCACTTTCAGCCATCCCCAGCAAGTCAGTCATTCACTAAATGAATCAATGATTGGGGAACATGTTTTGATGGGGCAAGTGGGGATGGGACCTGGGGGTACCAGGGAAGTGCTGGGTAGTGCCAAAGATAGCCATCACTGGAGATTCTATGTCCTCAGGGCAAAGAATTTCAAAGGGCCTTACAGGACCATAGACTGAGATAGACTTCCCAGGCCTCTGACCATTTGCATCCTATCCATGTACAGATGTTCTCAAAGCCAAGCAATGGTGCTGTCTGCAGTGTCCACCACTAGGGGGAGAGCATTAAATGTTTTTTTTTTTTTTAACTATCCTAATCAAAATAACTATTGGCTGCAAAATAGGGCCATCTGAGGAAGATGTTGGGTGGAACAGATTTTTCTCCAGCTCTTTGGTAGTCTGGGCAATTCCTAGATGGCACACAGAATGCCTGTATGTGGTTTGAACCATACTCGGGGAAGAATTGTTGGCAATCACAGGACTCAGCAGAAAAGCCCGGTCAAGCCGAGTTTCCTTAATACCACACAGACGGGTGGCCAGAAGTCTGGGGAGGGGGCGCGGTGTCTCCTTTCTCTGGGGACCCGTGACAGCTTCTCCTGAGGCTGTGACGTGGGTGGGCTTGGTTATCTTAAACCTCCCGTTGTCTCAAAGACCTGAGCTGCCTCTTTGGAAGCAGCTGTCCCAGACCTGCTAAGCCAGTCCTTCTTTTCTGTTACTCATGTGACCTCTAGTGGCTGTAATGGGTAAAACTGGCTCCAGGGATGGGTTCTTGTGCTGGAATACTGAGAAATAAGCAGGTAATGTTATTAATGGTGGACCAACCACTTCTCTCTAGTAACCCCTCACCTCTTTACAATTCTTTTTGATCATGCATTCCATTGTCTAATTGAGCCATATCAACACGATTTGAGTTCTAGACCTAACTCTGATTGTTACTCTACCTAATATAACCTGGGCTGGCGTAGCATCCGAGTCTCCATGGCCTAAACCATTCACAGATGTCATGATATCCATCCTGACTATATCCCAGGGTTTTTGTAAGGATCAAATGACCTGAATGCAGCCTGTAAATGAAATGCCGTATAAATGCTCATTGTTACTATAAAGCCATTAAGTCTACTTCTGTAGACCAAGATTGTTTTATTTCATGTATTTGGTGAAGACATTTTAACTCTTTTCTTAGATTCTCTATTGGGAATTTTGTTACAACTGACAAACATTTAATAAGTAGCTGGTATATATATTTCATAGTGTACTTATTGGTTCATTCAACAAACATGAACTCCTACCTTGTGCTAAATAAATATCATGGTGATGCCGGGACCCAGCAGTGATCAGGACAGACAAGGTCTTGTTCTAATGGGGTTTACATTCAAATGAATTAAAGGGATTCATAAGAGGTCAGAATGGTCGTTATCCTTGGTTAACTTTATACCTTAATTGAGAAGAGAAGTATAAACAACCAGATATGATACTGAAGGCTTCCACGGAAGGATAAACAAAGTGCTGTGAGGCATGTGAGAAAGGGTGACATCAGAGGCAGTAGATAGATAGAGGCTGTGCTTTCTAGAGTTTAGTGCTGGAGGAGTACCTGATGGGGAATGATCTGGACACTTCAGAGGTTGGTAAGGAAATGATCAATCTGGTGATTTGGTGTCTATTCCTGGTTCTAGAAGAGTTGAAAATATTTAATGTAGAATACCATGAAACTGCGCATTCTCACCCTAAAGACATATTATTCTTTGAGAACCCAAATAAAAAGTAACTAGATTCTTGGGTGTTTGCTGTTCTAAATATTAATTTAGTCCTTATACCAACTGTATGAGGAAGGTAACTCTATTATCACACCCATTTTACAGATGAGAAAACTAAGATAGAAAAACAGGAAGTTACTTGCCCAAGGTTGTTTGGCTGCTAAATAGGGGAGTCAAACCCAAGTGGCTGGCTCCAGAGCTGCATGCTCTCCACTATGCTAGATTGTGCCTTGAGGCTTCATTTAAAAAGTCAATCACAATATTTAGCAGTACATACTAAGTATTCACGGGTGTTATTAAGGTCCAGGATTGCTTTAAAATATCTCAGGGGGAGAGGGACAAAAGAAGGAAGGAGCAGGTGTGATGAAGTCTTAATAAGTATTTCATATAGTTAATGCATCTGTAGGTGTCCCTACTTTCCCTAATTTTTATTATGAAATAAAAAACAAACTGTTTCTAGTGAATTGGAGGACACTGAGATATTTATTGCCTTACTGTTAATATCAAAAGACTTTATCAGTGTCCTGAGGTCAAAGCAATGAGTTTTACTGCTACTAATATAATGGTGGCTCTGTGGATAGAGTGTCTTGTGTATTATATACACTACTTCCCCTCTATATTTTCAAATGTCATAGCTGTATGCTTTAAAAAAAAACTAGTAAGAATTTATCTTGCCAAATGTATTGATAGAACAGCAAAATGTTTGCATTAGAAGGGACCTCAAAGACAACTTCTTCTAAAATTCTCATTTTATAGCTAGGGAAGTTGCAGCTTGGAGAATTTAAGTCATCAAGCCAAGGTTAGAGTAGGAACATTAGATGATTGTCTGCAGTAAACACATAGCTAGTCAATGAAAGTGTAGGAATTAAAACCCAGGTTTTCTGAACTGTAGGTGGTTGTCCAGCTCCCATCAAAAAGATCCATGCCCAGGAAAGGGCTCCAGCAGCCCACACAGTGACATGGTGCCCAGGCTTCCCTTGTGGTTGCAGCTGCCTCGGGCAGTTGCCAAGTTAGTGTCTGGGGACTAAGACAGAAGACGATGAGTCACCTTCAGCTTGGGAATGGAAGGGGTCAAATGGGTCTTTAACCTCCCCTGGTGGTTTCCAAACATTTGGACTTGAATGGCCCCACTTCTTTTATGTGTTTCCTCCACATTCCTTGTTTGCAGAGTGTAGCTGTGTCCCCACAAAGGGCATAGTTGGAAAAACATGACCACTACACCTGAAGATACTCATCAGAGGTGCAGTGGGGGCTCTGTGGCAACGAAACCCTCCCCTTGATGGACCAGCAGTCCGGGCCTGGCATTCCCCAAGAGGGAGGCATGCAGACAGTCTTAATGAAAGTCTGGAGTCCCTACACCACTGTCGCTAATGACCCGCTCTCCTTACCCTGAGAATTCCTGCAGGGCATTGCAAAAGCTAAACCTCACCTTCCCCAAGTCTGGTGCCCACCTCTCCCACAGTACTGAAGCTGCTTCTGTTGGTGTTCATTCCTTAAGGCCTGGGGGTCTCAGACCTGCTTTCAGGACCTGGCAGGTAAGGTAAAGAATGGAGCTGTCTGATGTAAAACTGGGATGACACAGGAAGAGAAGCCTAGGTCTCATTCGCAGGTTTTAACAGCACTGTGCTGTCCATGCAAAAAGCCCGGTGGGGCCAGCTAACAGTTGGTGGCCTCTGATATGGAGGAAAGAGCCTGGTGAGGAAACCAGAGACCTGGGCACCACCACTGACTCCTGGTGACCGTGGCTTTCCCTTTGTAGAACCTATTTTGCTCATCTATAAGCAGTGGGCCTCTAAGGCATGAAGGCCCTGCCACCTCTGACAGTCTAATTCTTTGATCTGTGATAGAATACATTTCCCCACAGTAACTGGAGCCAGCGTCTGTCTGTCTGTCTGCCTGCCATAATTGCAAAGTGCCTGAGAGGCCTCTTTTTTTTAGCACCAGTGTCTTGCCCTCTTTACTGGATGGGTTTGTGACATTATCCTTGAAGTGCTTGGATCTCGGTAATAAAATGATCTCCTCTGAACCATTGTTCCGGTACCTGTCTCTGTCAGAGGTTGCTTTTTTGCCAGTTTTCTTTCTGAAAGCAGTCATGAGCAGACAAGCTTAGAAAGGGTATTTTCTTCGTGTTGTTTCAGGGAAAATAGAGAAAGTCAAACCTCCTCCATCCCCCACACCTGAAGGCCCCAGCTCGCAGCCTGACTTAGCCCCTGAAGAGGCTGCCGGATCCCAGCGGCCCAAGAATCTGATGCAGACCCTCATGGAAGACTATGAGACACACAAATCTAAAAGGCGCGAGAGGATGGATGATAGTAGTGTAAGTTTTTCCTCCTTTCCTCTTTCACCTCCGAGGGTGAGTGTCAGCGGGGCATGTGGCGTTCCGGTTCAGGCACGCATGTGGATGTGGTTGGCCAGCCAGCACCATGGTTCCGAAACCGATTCTCAAATATGTGGTCTAACATGCCTGGGATGGGTTTGGGGTATTTGCCTTGTTTCTCAAAAATGTCGCTCATGCAAGGAGTGGGTCCTCTTGCTGCCAAGTGTAGTCTGAACCCACTGGCAGGGCTAGTGGATGAGATGTCGGTGTGTAGAAAGACAAGGTGCAGGAGCAATGAGGGAAGAAGGGTGTGAGTGCCCTGAAATCAACCCCAAGCACAGGAAGCTCAATTCTCTCATCTCCCATCTGCTCTATAGAGGTTTTGTTTCTCTGGAGAACTATGGTGATACCATTCCTTCAGCTTATCCACTCTGGGCAATCCCTATAAATGTCACATGGTGCTCAGAAGGCTAAGTGTATTTTAGGATGTTACCAAGCCCACAGGTACCGTTTGGCAAGAAAGAGCCACTTAAAATGACAGTTAGAAACCACAGTGCTGTCCTACCACCTCAACCCCAAGAACATGGCACGTGACATTCACATTGACCGTGAAGGAAGTCATCTGCTCTGTGGTTTATTTTTTCAGAAAGAGACTTAAAAGCCGTTGTTCCACACAACCTCCACAGCCAGAAGCCCGGGGATCAGCCTCAGGGGGCCATGCCAACCTCCTAGGAGTCTGCTGGCCTCAATCTGTTAGCATTTAAGAGATATTCGCCTCCTTCCCCCCAGTTACACTCAAGTCATAACAGCTCAGGCTGGTTGTCCCCATTTACCTGGGACAGTCCCGGTTTATGCCTGTTGTCCTGGTGTATTTATTAATAGCATCCTCTTTCACTGTTAAAAGTGTCCCAGTTTGGAAGATAAATCATTTGGTCACTTTGAACTTGAATGTTCTGGGCTCACAGTAGGAGTTCCATGCTCAAGTTCTGGGCTCACAGTAGGAATTCCATGCTGAATATGCCTTTCATATCCTACATTATGGCTACATTAAAGGATTTCTGTAACTGAAGCCAGATATTGAAAGATACTTTGAAAATACTCAGTGGTAAAGAAAGGTAAAGAGCGCAGACTCATCGGAGCAGCCTGCTGACTCACTTGGCATCTCCAGTGCTCTCCCCTAGGGGTATGCCTAAACGGCTTGGAATATCGACTCAGCTACTTGGTTAAGCTGGAGCATTTCTGGCCTGTCCCCCATAGTGCACAGTGCGATGAGCCTGGCCCTCCATGACTGCTGCAAACATTTCTGCAGCTGGAGCTCCTTTGCTGAGCCCATAAGATTTTTTCAGCCCATTAACTCATTTTAGCCAGCCCTTCTTTGCAGCCCCATTTGAGATACGGAGTTTACGTTAGGTATTCTCTGAAGCTGCGACCTGGTTGACCTTATAGTGCTATTAGGGCTTCTTTTCTCCCACTGATTCTACACTATGTATCAGCAACTTTGCTGGGAGACCCTCGCATTCTGGTTTGGAGAGGGAAAAGTGGACAGAACCACTCTGCGTGTGAGCCGTGCCAGGGTTTTCTACGCACACGCTGCGTATCTTTGGTGATTGCCGTTTGTGTTGAAGTACAGATGCTGAAGGAAACCACTGCCCACAGAAGTGAAGAGCCCGCTCTTATCATTTCCTAGGCACAGGCCGGAAGCCTCCTTTGTGCAAACTCTGACCCCCAGCCAGTGCCAGCCAGGGTGGATTTCCCCTTTGCATCAACGAAGCTATTTAGAATCAGTGTTTTCATATATTGATGGCCCTGTACGCACTCAGTGAAGTGGCAGCGTCCTGTCTCTATTTTTCTCAAATAAATAAACATGTCCAATAAGGAAGAAACCTACTAACTAGGTATCAAGCTGTTAATATCCCCAGATTTTGAATTCAAGGCCAAGTGTTTTACACTGTTATTAATATTACAAGAGAACAAAGTTTGTTGTTAAAAATTCTTGGGAACAGAACAAAATCATGCCAGCCCACTATATCCTCTTTTACGAGTCCCAAATCTGCAAAAAACATACCTGGATTTCTTCTAAGGCGAATATATGATCATCAGACTTCATTTCAGAGCCACCTGTTAGCCCATCTCTTAGTCCATTTGATTGAGGGGGTCTTTTCTGTTATACCGACATCAATCAACAGAGAAATGTGTGGGCATTTACCTGTAGGAATGAACAAGCCTTCATTTGTTTTCCTAGCTGAGATCATGGCCCCTTCTTTAATTGTTGGTTATACTGGGAGGATAATATTAGGAAGCAGATGGATTGCTTGATGCTTGAATTGTGTACATGGCTTCCCTGGCCCAGAAGCTGCCAGTTCCGTTTTCCTTGCCCCCTTCACATATGCTATTCTGCGGGCAAAATCGGCTCCTTAGATTATCCATCCTCTAGGTGCCTCATGTGGCTCACCTGAGTCCAGTGTCACCTGGCACCTCCACCTGCCAGCATTCCTTCCAGTAGTTCACTGGGCAGCACTTTGGAGTCCCTTGCATGTGATCAAGACCAAACCCTATGTTTGACTGTAGCAATCTCTTGATGAATTGAATGAAAAAAGATTCTTATTTGCTTTCTAAGGATCAGGCAGACTTGAAAACAAACCAGGGTAACCGGCAAGTCTGTATGAGGCCCAATGGTATTAGTGAGTGTGAAGGACAGAGGAAAGGGAAGATAGAGGAGCCAGGTGAAGCTATGCCTGTGGTTTCCATGAGTAACTTTTTTTGCCAACCTACCTGAGTAAATCATCCTTCCCATCAAAACAGGATCAGTGTCCCCACTACCCCCAGAGCCGCAGAGATCTCTGGAGTCCTGATCCCAGCTATTTTCAGCTTAAAATGTCCCCACTAAGTACAAAATCGTGTGCAGGACAGGAGGGAGGCCTCTGGCCCATGGAATCCCTGCCAGGAGGGTTGGTGTGGCGGAAATGGCAGCTGGTGGCCTTTCCATGTTTCTGAGCTGTCCCTCTCTCCTGCTGGAAACAAGGTGAAGGCTCAGAGAATTACAGAACATGGAAGATGAAATCGTGAATCTCTTTTTCTTGGAGCATCTACCCGGGAGCCCCTGTATTGGTGGTGTTAAGTCATCTGTTGATGTTCTGCTCTTTTAGCAGTTAGTGAAAAAATGGATAATAAAGAACCAGAAAAAGCCCCTTTTCTTAAAAATTTATCCCCAAATGGCCATCCTTGTCACCAACTCAGATCCTGAGCAGGTGTCCGCAGTTGTCACCCACCTGGGCTGGATTCCTTGTTTCCAGGAGGAGAGAGGGCAGCTTAGAAACTGTGTGGCGTGGTCACTGAGTATCTCCATGTGGGAATCTTCAGCTGGCCTCACTTATTAATGGACCCCTCAGCTAATTTGGGGGTAAGGAGTTTGCTATCCCCACCCGCACCCCTGTATCCTAGCTGTTGACCAGCCTTGGCAGGGCCTTTGAGAGAATTAGAAAAAGGCTCCTTTTTCACCTGTAAGAATGCAGCCCTGCACTGGCCACACGGTGAGTGGGGTGCAGGGACTGAGCTTCAACCCCTTCGGCGCCCTCAGCCTGGTGCTTTTATGCAATGTGCACACTGCACACCCAGATGCAGAGTCCTGCTGTTACTGTGGGTTCCTCTTATCTGGAAATGTTCTCTTTTCTGGAAGTGTCCCCTTATCTGGGCCTGGTGCCATCTCTAGTCATCCATGTAGCACACAGTGGACTGATGAATCATAGTTTCCTAAAGGGTTTCTTGGTCCCTTGAAAAGGAAGGATATTTAGGCAACAGTGTTTTTCTGGCTAATTATTCAATCCCCAGCCTGACCGGAGCCTCAGAAGATGATGGGTTCTTGAGTCATTGATGCTCTTGGACATGATGGTGGATTTGCTTTCCTTTTCTCAATTGAGGGATGCTGGCCTGAGGCTAAATTACAACCTCCTAGGCATTCAGCCCCATCCCCACCTCCAGGAGCCAGCCTAGGAGCTATGTTTTCCCTGTGTTCTCTCTCCCTCATCTGCAGAGTAGTTCTGAGAGTTCATTCAGCGATCCCTGCCTGTCTTGGAGTCGGAGAAGGCCTCCCCGAATCTCCTGGGTTAAGTCAAAGCTGGGGGCTAGCAGTTGCTGCTTTTCTAAGAATTCTAGGCACACGTTTTCCACTAGACCAGGACACCCTTCGGGAGCTGTGGTCATACTCTCATTGAGTGAGTGAAGGAAGTCAGCTGCCTGCAGGGCCCCCACACCCCAGGCTCTACGGGGAAGCCCAGCCACCGTCAACAGTGTTTTGTGCTGCCCAGCTTTCCCTTGGATTCTCACACCTGGGAAGGTACAAAGAGAGGAGAGCTCCACATTCCTCAGCTCCCAGTCACCAGCCTGATCATCCCAGAACTGTAATCTCAGGGCTACACATACGAAGCAGTCAGTGATCGCAGACACACTTCACCTAAGCAGTGCATGGTTACCGATGCCAAAAACCAATAAATGTGTCCAATGTCCTAAGCAGTGTAAATGCAAGGTCATCACCACAGTTCTGCAGGTGGCTGCCCAGGGTTCTCCATGAAGAACTTCCAAGCTCTTCTCTGTTATTTCTTGTAGTTTGACCACCCTGAGCTTTTCTTGCAGACACTTTTAGTCTCCTGCAGGAACTAAAGGGTCATTTTAGTTCCTACAGGATCACCCCACCCTCAGGAACTTACTTATTAAGGCCCCCAAGATAGTGATGAGGGAGGCTGTGTGGTCTCCCCAGGCAGTGCCATCCTGAGCTCAGCTTTGGAGAATCCGCCTCCGCAGACCTTGCATTCAGACCAACTCCTATCTGTGGTTAGTGTCTTCTTTTCACGGGACAAAAAGGTACAAGACTGCTTTGGGGCCCAGAGAAGCCTACAGGAAGAAAAAAGGCTGTTTGGCTACTGATTCTAGTAAATCCAAAAAGGCCGCCAGAACCTTGCTGGTGGGCAGCTGGCTGCATAAGAGGGTGGGGGAGGGAAGTATCTTGTTAATTCAAAGCACAGAAAATGGAAGCAACACATCTTGAATTAACAAAGTGTGGCTTATCTGATATTTTTATGAGTGAAGAATAGGGTGTCTGTTTGCTCCAAAAGATACAGACTTTTAAATAAACCAATATCAGATGAAGCAAGTCATGGCGCAGGTTTGTAATGGTCTCCTGTGCATAACGGGCATGGGGCCGGTTCCCAGCGGCTGGGGCAGGGGGCGGGGTGTTCTGTGAGTGTGTTTGCCGTGCACTAACGCTGCTCTTTTCCCTCTCTGCCAGTACACCTCTAAGTTACTGTCTTGCAAGGTGACTTCCGAGGTACTTTTCCCCTTGTTCGTCCTGGCCGTCTGCATGCCTGACCCAGGTGCATGCAGTCGTGGTTTGCCGTCTCTGGATGGGTTCAGTGAGAGGGGCAGGAAAGCAGCTTGTCTCCGTGTTTCCTCCCTGCCCTTCCTGAACTGGGGGGCTGCCTGGGAATGTTGGGGTCCACGCTGCAGTGCTGTGCTGTGCTGTTTGGTGGGCCTGGGGGAGACCTTGCCCCGTGTACAGGTCTGGAACGTGTTTGGACTGGGGGGCACAGCCAATGGGCCATTTGGATTTTTTAAGTTTGTTCAGGCACTGATAGCAAATATATTCTGGTCTGGTAGAAAGCAGTGAGCTCAAGAGGACTGAGCTGTTGATTCTGACCTTTGCTTACCTTACCACAAATCCAGAGAGCTTCAGGATAAGTGATTGCAAACGTGAACCATCCCAGTCTCCTCACAACCCCCCACCCCCATTTTCAAAGCTGTATTTTCATTTTGGAAGGTTACTGAAGCTTTGAATTTCCCACAAAGTCTCCTCCTTTCCCCTACAGCTTCCCTTTACGCAGATTTCACAAATACCTGTACTAGGAAGGAGCACAATATTTTTTCATTTTTCCATATTTTTCTTTTTGCTATGGGGAAGCACAATGTTTTTCATATTTTTTCTTTCTATGGCATTTTATTATACTTCTCTTTTAAGGATTATTTCAATATGCGGACTTGTAGAGAGAGTCCATTCATTCATTTATTCATTCAGTTAATTTATTGAGGCCTTTATTACAAGTCAGGTACTTTTCTTGGTTCTGAGAATAGAGCAGTCAACAGAACAGTCTCTGATGTCATGGTGTTGGCATTCAAAGGTTCCAATAAGGTGACGTTATAAAATAATAAAGCCCTCCTGTCCAGCTGTGTCCACTCTTATTACTTAATACTTGCCCAATATTTAAAAAAGAAATTAATATTGCAAATACCATTCAAGCCTTCTTGTTACTCCTCCCTGTGCCCGTCTCTCTCCTCAGAGGTAACTATTCTTGTTTCATGCTCATCATTTCTAAGCATGTTTTTTTACTTGTATTTCATATGTTTATATACATAAATAACATCTTACAGTTTTGCACGTTTTAAAACTCTCCAGAAGTGATAATCAGATTGTGGTGTCCCCTGTTCCTTACTTTATTCTGTCTTCATTGTTTTTAGATGTGTCCACATTGATATTTATGGCTATAGTTCATTCATTATAACCACTGTAGAGTATCCCATTGTATATCAACTTTATTCATCCTCCTATTGATGGAAATGTAGCCTGTTTCTTTTTTTCTATTACAACAGTGCTTCAGTGAATGTTATTATACACATCTCCCTGTGTGACCTACGGAAGAATTTATATATATCTTGGAATAGAAGTACTGGGTATAGGGCTTATCCATCTCCACATTTACTACCTATTGCAAATTACTCTTCAAATTGGTTGTGCTAACCTATAGCACAATATGTTTTTTAAATCTTCCTATTTTGCAAAATAATTATACTTAACTATAGGTGGGAGCTGATGATTAACAGTGATGTTCTTTCATAAGGTATAAAATGCATATTGGGAATATCATTACATGTACCTCCCTCCGTGGCTAATTGTGGTGCTTATCTAGGGGATGGCAGCTGAGAATTAGGCCCATATCCCCTTTGAGTGAGCATAGCTAAGAATAATGAAAATCTGGTTGAATATATCCGAGGTAGGTAAAACTGGGCCCAGTCTATCTTCAGTTAAAGAGGAGATAGGGAGGTAAAATGTTAATATAAATAGGGTGATGGATATTATTGAACACATCTGTCTTTGGTTTCACTTCCCCCAAATAAAATTTGCCTATGTTGGTTGCTAAGCAGATTTAAGCAGTTTGCTTGAATTCTTTAAGCACTAGAGAGAAAAATTAATATTAGAGGGTTTTTCAAAGAGAATTTATTTTTTGCCCCATCAGACCTAAATTTGCATTCATTTGTGAAAATGATCAAGCCTTAAATCAGGCCTTTCTATTATTTTTTATGCTTATTTTCTCTCTCCATTTCTATGGAGAGCATTTATTGCCCTCTGATGCCTCTTCCTCCAAACTCCTTGTAGCCGCTGAGCAGCAGCCTAGCCTGGTGGCCTAAGAGCAAAGAGCATCAGCTCTGCACCCAGAGCTCTGGATTCGGATCTTAGCTTTTCCTCCTACCGAGTAACACTGGTCAAGTTGCTCAGCTTCCTTGGGCTTCAGTTTCTTCATATGTGACATGGGGGTGGCAATGGCTTAAAGCCCAGAGAACAGTAGTGGGGGTGCAAGCAGTCAGTGGTTCATGGTACATGTAAGTTTTACTATTATTGGAGTCCCAGAGGCAAGTGCTTTTTTTGCCCAGAAAGGAATGGACTTTAGGAAATAAAGTTAATAGGCAGTAGTGGTAACTACAGTACTAGATTTGCTAGAGATTTATACACACACACACAACTCTGAATTAATTATGGAGGAAAAAATGCCCAAGACATCTTCCCTGAGGACATGGCTTTTAAACCTTCAAAAGGCCAGTTGTAGGACGATCTCACCCCTGAGCCAGTCCAGATCTTCAGCCTTGTGTACCCAAAGGTGCCTTTATGGCAAGGCTGCTCGCTGTTGGAAGAACAATCCCTTTATTTTCTCATCCGTGCCATTTCCAGGGGCTTCCAGCTTTCATCAGAAACACAGTATCCTGTTATGTGGCATGCAAGTTGGGGGAGTAAATAAAGAAGACAGGCTTCATTATTGGCTCACATGAATCATTTAAGACGCAACAAGTTAGATGTTCAAACCCAAGCTGGGCTAAATATTCCCATAATTATAAATACTATTTTTCTGCCCATTATGCTGTTTGTTTGTGACTAAGCTCCATGAGGAAAAGAGACTATTCTATCTTCAGTATGCAGCACTGTGCCTGACGCCTGGTAGGAACCCAGTAAACACCTGTAAGATGGATGGAGAGATGGATTCTAAGATGAGTGATGTTCTGAAGAACAGAGCAAACTATATTTACTCAAGGTTACTGAGAATTAAAACAGGCTTAAATAACAAGACTAAGAATATCTGAAAAGGATGGAGACCGTTTTTTCCAGAACCTATGATTTATTTTTAACTTTAATATAAACCTTTCAGTTTGTATCTGCAATCTGCAAGATGAGCACATGTCCATTTTACACACTGTAGAGCCCCTTACAAAAATGCCTTATGTTTGAATACCACTTCCTAGTTTATAAAGTTCCTTCACATGATGATAGAAATAACTGTTGTTTGAGAACTTACTGTGCCTCAGGAACCATGCCAAATCTTTTACAGACATTGCCTCATTTATTCTTCAGGCCACCTCTATACCGTAGCCTTTATTATTCTCATCTTGCATGTAAGGGAACTGAGGCAGAGGGGTAAGTGACTCTCCCCAGGTCACAGAGTCACTAGGAATTAAACCTAGACCTGGCTGGTCTTCAGAGTCCACACTGCCTCCTGAGAAAGCCTGTGAAGGAGAGCAGGTGCTGTCTCCATTTTACAGATAACAAAGTTGAGACACAAGATGCCATGAACAACAGCAGCGTGTTCAGGGACAGAGCTGGAAATAAGGCTCAGACTTCCAGTTCCAGTCCAGTGCTCTTTCTCAGAGCCACGTCACCACGCACTGACCAGAAGAATCTTCTCTAGAACTATTCTAGATTTGAAAGTGTGCTTTCCTCCTCCTGGTTTCTTACTCCCAGATATTAAGTAAGTGACCATGGTATGCCTGTACATAAGATACTTGATGACATGGATGATATGCTTAATGATGAACATTCGTTCATTCAAGAGACATGACTGAGTGTGTCCTACGTGTCAGGTCCAGCTGTCCCTGTTGGGGAGGACTGGGGAAGGCTTCCTAGAAGAAAGCACACTGAAGCTCTGGGGAGTCCATTCATTTGTCAGAGGTGCAGAGAAGCAGGTTGAGATGGACCCCCCCACCCCCACCCCAGACCTCTAATCTAGCCAGACTTAGGTTACACCTGCTCCCACCCTGCTTCCTGTATCCTGCATCTCCTTGCCTCCCCGGAGTCACCAGCATCTCTGTCCCCTTGCCAACTTGATTGTTCTTAGAGTGAGCAAAGCCTTCCTTGCAGCTTGAATAATCAATCAGCCTGGGCTCGGCTAGACTTTTCTTTAGTATCAGAAACCGCACAGCCTAACCTAATGCCACAGTAATTTAAATGGGTGGCATGCATAAGCTTGCCGTGGTACAGTGTCATGAAATCAAGCCATTTCTCATATGTTGGCAACCTAAACTTCATTCGTCTCGGGGCTGCTCTAGTGAGCTGGGGGTGGGGAAGCCTTATCCCTATGGCTGCCTGCCCTGTAGCCTCACTGATTAGCGCCGGTAGCCCTAATGCTGATCAGAATGCTCAGATTGCTTTCTGTTGGCCAGAGAAGCTATTTTTCTTTTCACTTCATTCCTCTTTGAAGTTTAATCAGACCAAAGTAGGTTTCGTGATACAAATACGATCATGTCTTAATATAGGTCCACAAAGCTTGATGGAACCCACACTGGTCCACACTGACCCAATTGTTTGGAATTATTTTCTGGTTTGCTTGTATACAAAGACAATTAATACAGTCTACAACTATGCTGTCTAATAGGGGAATCGCTAATTCCATGAGGTCATCGAAATTAGAATTCAACGCTTAGTTTCTCAGCCACACTAGCCCCATTCCAAGTGTTCCGTAGCTACATGTGGCTGGTGGCTACCATATTGGATGGCACAGCCGCACAACATTTCCATCAGACAATGCTGATCTATATATAGCATGTGGAGAGCTGCTTTATAAGTTGAAAAATTTGGTGCAGAGTCAAGTCCAGTTCAAATAAACCTGCAGAACATTTCAGGAAAATTAAATCTCTCTATATTGAAGGCTGTGGGTGAAATAGCAAATGAAATTTGGCTGTGGAATGAATGTATACCCCAAACTTCCCATCCCTCTCTGTTTCCATTCTCTCCTACCTCCCAGCTGTACCAGACGCTTTATTACTTTCCTCTCATTAGATGCTGTGGAGAGAGGGAAAAAAGGAAAGAAATGGAGAAGTTGGTTTGTGTACATAGTTAACACCCATGGACTCTGTGTAATTTTTTCCCCTCTCTCTTCAGGTCCTTGAGGCCACAAGGGTTAACAGAAGAAAGAGCGCCCTGGCTTTGCGCTGGGAGGCAGGGATCTATGCCAACCAGGAGGAAGAGGACAATGAATAATAAACTTCCTTCCATCCAGGAAGCTTCTTTGGTGCTTGGGGTTACCAAGGAACCAAGAAATCAACACATAAAAGCATTTTAATGGAGAACTTATTAAAGTGCAAACACACTCACCAATCCTTATGTAGACCAGAAGCTGCAATATACAATGATGAAAAAGACAGTGAAAAAGTCCATCCATCGAACTCTTAACACCCTGGAGTCAAAAGAGAAAGGATATTTTTGTGACTCAAAGAATCGCCTGGACTTGGACCCCTCCACACTTGATCCGAGAGGACAGAGAAGTTACAAGCAAATCAACGTGGTTGCTGTAGAGAGAACTGAGATCAGCCTCGTGGGGGCCAGTTAGAGAGCAGCAGAGCCCAAGCTGGTGTGATATGCAGGCACCGGACGTTGGTATTTCCTTGCACCAGTTTCCCACCCATTGCTCACAGCCTCAGATGTGTTGAGACACCAACACTTACCCAGCAGCTGTAAAATGAATAATGTTTCTCCCAATATTTGCCCAGAAGAGGCAGTTAGGATCCTATTTCTCTTACATTTTGTTGTTTTTAATTGGGAGCTATTAATTATTACAGTACATAAAATCCTTATTTTTAAGACAGCATTTTTTCATGTTACAAACACAATCTGTTCTATATGAGGAGGGGGAGAAGGGGGACGAAGCCAAACCAAATGGGTTATTTTCGCTTTAGAATCTCATCTGCTTGTAATATTGACTGCTCTGCCATTTATGAGAACACATTTTCACAATTCTGTTTCTTCATATGAAAACTATTTAGTGTGCAACTATTTTTATGATGGGAAGGGGGAATATATACATGTATGCAATCTGTACACATTGAACAGCTTGGTTCAAGATGGCAGGGGACTTTTTAGAGGGGCAATAATTGAAAAAAAAAGGGCAAACTCTGCCTTAGAAAGGTAGATGACAAGAAATAAAGGGTTTATAACTATATTTTTTATTATAGAGTGGACCTTAGTAAGAATGCTAGAGTATTTTGGATCAGTCAGAAAGGAAACATTAAAGAAAGGTCGTGACGGTAGAGAGAGAAGGAAGGGAAAATAAGGAAGGAAGAGATTATTTTTGCTGAGCAAACAGTGTTTTTCTGGATGATACAGAGAAAAAAATAGAAGTTTAAGTGCAGGCTTGGAATCAGCCACAAATGCTATAGATGGGTGTGTGTGTGTGCGCGTGTGTGTGTGTGTGTGCGTGCGTGTGTGTGTGTGTGTGCGCGCACACACACACGCGCGCTCCCTCCTTCCCACTTTCCTTTCTGTAAAGCACGTGTGGGGATTAAAATTCCAGAATGATCATAGGACAAGAGTGTACAATTATTTCCTCCAGAGCTGTTTGCCAGTGTCAGGAGTGAGTGAGAATTTCTTTTTTATGAAAAGGGATATAGAGGCACCAAGCGGACGCAGTATTTGTAATACTGTATCGACCTAACATGGCATTTGCATGAGTCACAATTGCAAAGTTTTGAGCAGTTTTGTAATTTGACGTTTAGGAAAGTGTCATATTTATTCTCATGTTTTGTATTCATGCTTAGTATACTACAGAGGATGCCAGCATTACTCTTTCTGTCATTTAAAGCAATACAATAAGGATATTCAATAACCGGGTGCCCTAAATTTCTGGATGAGAACGTTTTAGATCCTGGCCATAAGAAAAAAACGGACCAGCCTTCTTATTTTCCCCTTTGTTTTAAAAATATGTTTTTTTTTTTAAAAGCAATAATTAGGTCAGACCTCACTAAAATTCATTTTTGTGTTGGTACTGTTCTGTCATAAGCTAATATGTTGTTCTGACAAGAAGCGGTTCCACAGAATTTGTGTGTGGATGTTAGGCACATTACCTCTGCTGCTTCTATTATTCTAGTGTTGACTTTAGGGGAAGTTTATTCACAGGCAAGTGACGGGCACAAAGTAAAAATGGAACTGTCTGCTAACTTACAAGGATCCTTTGAAATTGCCAAGGGAGCCTGCAATTTGAAGCCAAATTCTACAGGTGGGTGGTTGGTCCCGGCTTCCTGTGGTTCATTCTCCTGAATATGTTGAATGAATATTGAACTAAATGTGCTAGTCACGGGGGCACAAAACAAATGAGGTGCCTGCTGCAAGGAATTCATTTCCAGGGGCAGAGGGCGGGGCTGGCATGGAGATGGGCATCCCAGGAGGGTGAGGTCTGTGTTAGCTGAGAAGTCCTGACAGGTGAACCGGGCGTGCCCAGGAAGGATGCTTCACCCGAGGATTTCTAGCCTTCCCGAGGAAGGCGTGTGACTCAAAATAGCTGGGGCAGCAGCTCCGGGTTGCCCAGGGGCACAGTGGCGGCCAGGAGGGCTGGAGAGCAGGGTGGTTCTATGCGGTGCACAGAACGTGGACAGGTTCTCGTTCTGGTAGACACCATCCACATGACATAGATGAACTCTCCACCTTTCACAAAGGAAACAGCCCCCAAGGCTTATGGGAAGTTTTTTGTTCAGTTTTGAAGGAGCCCCTATAGGCCTCTTGAATCTACATTTGAGAAGAGAATTTGCAGCTGAAAGTTTAGGAGACCACACACAATTCACGGAATTGTTGGAGAGGCAAACTGGGCTTTGACTGAAGTGGAAGCACTTTGTGGCAGAGAGTCCTTTGGTTCAAGTTCCGGGTGTAGATAAGGCAACAAATGCAGAGTTTCCGTGACCCGCCCATAGTCACAAAGTTGTTTAGCTGGGGCCCCTACATCTCTGACATTTGCTTGTTCCGTTCTGCTGCCTTCGGATGACTGCTGTGTATCCTTGCTCCACTCACTTACAGTCCTATTAAAATGTAAATCACAGTTCTTGGGAAGAGCCAGATTTTCTCTGTGCTCTTGCTCTTGAGTTTTTTACTCATTCGAGAAACACTGGGTCACTGCTTCGTACATAGTACTGTGCTAGGCTCTGGGATCCCAAATGAACCCCTTGAACTCTGAAGATGCAACAGACCGGTGGAGGAAAGTCATTCCTGCCTAAACCATCGAGAAAAAGAGGCTTGTCAGAAAATTGGCCTCCCGTGCTCATCCCCGCCCCCAAATAGCATGCTCGCAAGCTTCCTAATCTCAACTATAGCAAATGTTTAGATTCTGTAGATGTTAAAAGCTTTCCTGAAAGTATTCCATTCTGCCGTGTTTATAGACCGTCATTTTCCTCCGGAGCTGATTCACTACTGACATGCCTTGGCTTTTCTCATCCAGAAATTAAGGAAACACGGTCTGTCAGTGGCAGGAGGCCAGGCTGTGTGTTACTTGGACGACACAAAGCAATTTCCTCGCCTCTACACCCGTGCATGCTGCCCACCCTGGACAATGACATATAGGCAGTACATAGGTCAGCGTCCACATAGATACACAACACACACACGCACATATATAAAGTGTAACCAGGAACACTAAAACAGTGTTGACTCTTGTCTCTGAAGACAGACATCTTTCCAACTAAAGAATGGATGTAATTAAACTATGTATTGAAAAAAACTAGCCTAAATGTTTAGAGATGGTGACTATATTCAGTTTTAGTGTCAGAACCCGTTTCCTGAATTTTAAGCCTTTAGTGAGTGAGCCGCCAATTTTGATTTTGTGTTGCTCTTTACCCAGATGACTTTTTTTTTCTTTTTTTGGAGGAGGAGGAGAGGGGAAAAGCATCAATACTGTGTTTGAAAATTATATTCTGTATCTGGCTTTCCTGTGTATGGTAACCACTTAAATGTTATTATCCCGCTTCGGTTTTATAGTGATTGTGAGGCCTTCAATGCAAGTATACAATTATTTTCTCATTAAAACCTAGTGTGTGTTGTGTTTTTATAAATGATGGCTCCTTGTGTGACTGTAGGGGGAGGTCGGATGGCTGACGAGCCAAACGGCTGCCCTGCAGGGGCCCCGGCCTCTCCTGGGTTCCATCGTCTGCTTGCACGTTTGGAACCAAGAGGGCAGTGCCAGCGGGGGGCGGGTGGGGGGGGGCACCAACAGGTTGCTCCCAGCGTCCCTCCCAGCAGCCACGTTGTCTCCAGCTGCTCTGGCTGGAGCCCAGGAACGGCCAACAGGACCCACGGAAGTGACGCCTTCTGTTGAGGTAGGTGGGCCCCAGGTCAAAGAGACGGTTGGGCGAGCAGCAGGATAAACGGTAAGGCTGGCGCGTCGCCTGTGGCTCTTAGGCTCTGATTTCCGTAATGGTCCAGCCCCTGTGCTTGGCTCTCCTCTGAAGCAAGGGAAGTTCGGACTTCAAAGAGCATAGATCCATGAGGAAGCTTCCACCCCAGATTTCTCCTCCCTCCCTTTGACTTCCTCACCCTCATCTCAGGCCCCAGCTGCTCTGGTCCAGGTCTCAACCCCTTACACTTCCAGACATTCTACTTCTCGCTCTTCCTTCCCACCCTCCTTGTCCCGCCCCACCCCGCCCCTCTTCCAGAGGTGTTTTCGGCTGCCTCTTTGTCCACCTCTCCCCATTTATATGACTTGTTCCATTTTCCGCTCTCCCAAGGATTGATGACCGTATCTTCCTACTCGGAACCAGTAACCAGGGGCCACAAACTTGTGATCAGCTGTGGGATCAGTCCTGCGCCCCTTTCCATCTGTCACCCTGAATGGGGTGCTAGGCAGAGCCGGGGGGGTCGAGGTACACAGGACTGAGATTCGTCGAGCAGGGCCGCTGGGCCCTCGGCAGTGGTACCAGAGCCTGGTGTGGTCAGGGTGGGAGGTATCTTCTGGGTTCTTACTGAAGGGGCTCTTCCCACGAAATGCCTCAAGGGCAAAGGGCAGGGATGCAGGTTTTTTGCTCCATGACTTAGAGCATCAGCAGGGAGCTGTGTGAGGGGGCTGCCTCTGACCAGGTCCGCCCCTGCTGTATTTTATTGCTGTCCATGGGGAGCACAGGAGGCCGTGAAGTTGCTCTGGAGTGCGGCCCATTGTAGTTCTGGGGTTCACGAGTCACAAGAGGATGGTGACTGTATCCCCCTCTGCACTGAACTCGCACAGAATTCCAAATTGGGCTGGTAGGGGCACAGAGAACAAACGGAGAATTGAAAGGCATACTTTGAAAGCTTTATACATACAAGATGACACTAAGGCAAAGAGCAAGGCCTCAGGATTTGCTCACAGAAGGCACACTGGCAATTTCCAAGTGCTGCCCCAACATTCAGATGCCCTTTCTCAGAGAAGGCAGAATGTTTGCATAAAGCAGATATTTCTTAAAATTCTGCCAAGATAGGGTAATCTCAGTGTCAATTAACCTTGGGAGAATTACACAGATACTCTGTTCTAATTCCCAGGTGGTGAGCTCTGAACAACTGGAATGGATCTGCCGGTACCCCAGGAAAGTAAACTCGAAGTTTCTCTTCCCCTTCTTTGGTTTTTCTCTGCCCAGCCATTTAGACAACATTCTGTCTCTGCAGCGGCTGGAAGCTGGAAACATTGTGCCTCTGCGGAGCAGTGGTTCTCCAGCTTGAGTGGGCATTCGCATCACCTGGAGGGCTTGTCCAACTCCCATCTGGACCTCATACCCAGAGTTTCTGATTCCGTAGGTCTGCGGTGCAGCCCGAGAAGCTCCCTGGAGATGCTGCTCCTGGTCCAGGAAACTCACCTTGGGAATCACCCCCCGCTGGAGGGTGAGTGGTGAACCGGGTCTGGGCATGTCACCTGTATCACCTGTTAGGAAACTGGGGAACTGGCACATGATTTATAAGCTGCGAGTACAGCCACATGGGGTCTTGGCTGTTCTGAATATTTACTGGGGGGCATTTGTGTATCTGCCCAGCACATCAGCTCAACACCGTGTGTTATGGTGACATAGAACTTATATTCCACTCAAACTCACGAGTGAGGCCTCTGACTGGGGCTGAGCAGATGAAGAAAAAAACGTAAAGGGAAATGATATCTATATATGTTCAGACCTTAATTTCAGGGTAAGACCAAGGGATTAGTGTGACCAGTGAAGCTTTTATTGTGTGGGGTGATAGCAACATTAGGACTCAAGTTAGTTTGAATAACGTGGCCACATTATTTGAGATGAGATGCAAAATAATAGATGAGGATTCTTTGGTTTAGAGCAGCCCTTCTCATTTTGAGTCAATCTGGATCACCTGGAAAGCTTTAACATTGGATTCAATTACTCTGGGGTGGAGCTCAGGCCTTGACAGAAATTCAGAGCATCCCAGGAGAGCCGAATACACTGCAAGCCCTGAGCACTGCTGCCTCGTGGTGGTTTCTGACTGGGGCTGCACTGCACACTAGGATCAGTCAGGTGGTTTTTTTTTAAGATACTGGCATTTGGGCCTCAGCCACAGATGTTCTGATCCATTTAGTATTAATGGGGCTCAGACATGTTTTAGCAGCTCTCCGGTGTTCCTAATGTGCGGCCAGGGGTGAGTTCACTTCATGACCTGACCGGTCTCGAAAGTCCTGGGGCCAGCATCACAATGAGGAAAAGGCCCCAAGGGCCTGAACTGGCCCATCTCAGTGGTCCCCAGAGACGGAGAGCAGTTTCAGGGATGGAGGGCGTGCTTGGCAAAGGGGCTTGATTACCTCTCTGATACTCTAAGCTCTCTGCCCTGTAGGGAGCCTCCACATCTCTGGCTGGCGGTAGGCCCAGCGGTTAAACCTTTTGGGTAAACTGAGGAATGAACAAGCGACAAGGGAGTTACAGAGGCATGCCCTTACCATGTGTAATAGGTGCACGTGGTGAAAGGGCCCAAAGGCCAAAAGTGCCAGAGGATTATTTCTGGCAGATGAATCCATGGCTGTTCTTTCCATTTGTCCTTAGTGTTTGCTGATTTCTGTGGTATAAATATTGCTACAGCAGTTGATTTTAAGATACCAACTGTTCAACAACTGGCTTGCAAAAGTCCTGAATATTTAATCATTGATGGAGAACAAAACTGTGATTAGAAGACACACAGGATAACCTAGAGGTGTGGGGTGAAGCCCTAATCAATTAGGGCCTTCCTGCACCTGGAATGGCTCTTCTGAGCCAGTCAGAGCAGGTGGCAGTCAGGTATTCAGGGTTCCGACCTCTTGTGATAATCATGATTGTTCTAGATAGCAGACCCCAAACCAGTCTAGGTCATGGGCTCACCCCTGTTGCCAGGGTCTGTGACAGAGGAAGGGGGAGGAAGAGATGCTGGGAAGATCAACTACGAGGGATGAGAGTCTGTGTTGCAGAAATTTTGCTGTTTCTATCAACATTGTCATTTTTGTGTCTCTGACAAGCGTTCAGCCTTTGGGATTAGACAGGGAACTCAAATTTGGGGCCTGCCATTTTTTTCAGGGGAACCTTTGACCATTTTCTTATTCTAGATTGAATTCCTGACTTAGGATATTGCTATGAGGATTAAATAAGTCATGTGTAAAGTGCTCGATGAATGGTTGGTCCAGATGTGCGTGGAGCTCACTTCCTTTAAAGCCCTGCATTCAGTCAGCATTCTTACTGATTGCCCGGTATGTGTCAAGCTCTGTGAATATGAGAACAAATTAAAATGGGGTTTATTAGGATGGTTGTCACTGGAATTAGGGGAGCTCTTACTTAGCATTTGGAAACGTGGGGACAAGGCTGCCCTGAGGTCAGGCTATGTTTCCACACCGGCATGTTAAATAGGGCCACCCAGTGATAATCTGTACTGTCTTCGCATGCTTTTAATTTTCCTCTCACTGTAGGACCCATATGATTTGGTATTCTGGGCTAGAGAGAGATACAAGTGATGTTTAGTAAAAGCCATAAAAAGATTTCAGAATTCGTCAGTGGAGAGTCAGAAGGTGCTAGGAGAGAAGGAGATATTTAGGAAGGAACTTCCCAAGACAAACATAAAGGCTACAGGATTACTTTGTTGATGACAAGGAGGGTGAAATTCTTCTCCCTATTAAATCGTTTTTAGTTAACACCCAAGCTGCTCCCCTTTAACTGCAAGTGTGCAGTGCGGCCACTAGATGGCAGTGGTCTCTAAAGTAAAAACAACACGAGCCTTCCGGGAGGTCAGGAGGTGGTTTCCCACCCTTAACACAAGGCAGGAATCCGTTGAGATCTACAGGTACCTACTCCAACAGCACCTACATGAAAACCACCACTGTACAATCTACGTGGAGGCCAAATGTGACACTTTACGCTTACATTTCAATGGAAAACTGACCGCTGCCACCAGATGGTGGCATGCTTCCCGCAGTAACCAGCTCGCAGCTCCCGGGGCCACTCTACCAAGCGCTGTGCTGAGCGCTTCACGTGGGTTATTTTATTCAAGTCTTGCGACACTCCTTTGAGGTATACCCACTACCAGTATCATCTCCATTTCACAGATAAGGAAACACACTCAGGAAGGTGGGATCACTTGGTGCAGGTGATATGACCATGGGTGAAAGGAGCATCCATGCCCAGGTAGTCCACCCAAAGCCTGTGCTCTCTTACCTCCCAAACCTGCCTTCTCATCGAGTGGACTCCCCAGCCGACAAACCCGGTTTTGGTCCTAGGGCAGCTCTGCTTTCTCCTAGACCAGAAGAGCCCATCTTCAGCACAGAGCAGCTCCAGGAGGGAGATGGTACTACTGACAGCTGGAAATTGGGCACCTGCATTGAAGTGGGGAAGGCAGGGACATGTGTGGGGCACCGGCAGGCTCAGCTGAGTGGCCCTTGTCACCAAGAGCCAGCACACACTGCCATTCTGGGTCTTTCCAACCACTTCAGGAATGCATAAGCATGCAAGATGCTGTCCCAGATGACCACTGAGTTAGTTCTGGCGTGCCGCGGAAATCCGCGCCAGCTCCCCGACCTGCCGCCTGTTGGCCTTGGCTCCCGGGTTCACGAGAGCGCACACATGCACATTTTATGGAGTCACCCTATTCTAGGCGTGTGTGTCTGCATCACATAGGGTAAAGCTCGACTGTCAGCGAAGAGACTTAATAATTAATTCAGTGGCCGAAGGAAGATAGTTTCACATTACAGTCCAAGGGGAACATTCAAAGTCTGAGGGCAGATCTGTTTTAAGCGGTCACTAGGAGCTCCAACTTGTAGCCATTCTGTTCCTCATGGTCCCCAGGACCTGTTGCCCTGGGTGGGGCCCAGCCTTAGGAAATGGACATGCATCAAGGCCTTTTACTGAAAACACGGGGGCTCTCATTCCTAGACCCTCAGCAGCTGTGGCCTCCCTGCGGACTGGCGTCTAGAGATTGGGAAGCCATAATTCCAGGACTTCCAGTGCTGCCCCAGGAGCTGTGAAGGGGTGACTAAAATGCGGTCTGAAGGAATAAGCATTAAGAACTTGATGAAGGTGGCACATACCCCCTCAGTACATGGTCCATGCCTACTTTATCCCTTCCCATGGTCACAACAGCACAAACTGTTGGAAGAAGAATAGTTATAAGAACAGATGAGAGGAACACAGAACTGCCCACTGGTCCTGGAAAGTCCTTTGGGTGGGTCAGAATATCTCTCTATCTTAATACAAAGGCTAACTTAGGTCTGCTTGTGCAACACAGATACCATTCAAACCTCCGCAGGTCATGCATCTTGCATCTCACGTGAGCAGTGTTGGCATGCTTAATGCGGACTCGTGGGGAGGCTGAGGCTGGACTGTGAAGCCACAAGGACAGTCACTCACAGACACAAGTATGCTGACTGTGTTCAGATGTCCCTCAGTCACAATCCCTAGGTCTCACTCAGTGTAACTGAGGGGAGCTGTTTGGAGCCTCTCTGGATCATGTAACTGCTTGTACGTGAGCTAGTTTCTCACTCGGAGCTGCAAGCTGGGCAGATTGGCCTGAAGAAGATTCCAGTGGCTGCTGAATCCGTTTGCTGTGTTGTTCAGTCCAA
The DNA here is from genome assembly GCA_032199065.1 of Smutsia gigantea. Classification (NCBI taxonomy): domain Eukaryota; kingdom Metazoa; phylum Chordata; class Mammalia; order Pholidota; family Manidae; genus Smutsia; species Smutsia gigantea. The sequence continues at coordinate 45,352 of JAVSCE010018639.1, read as the reverse complement.
GTTGATCTCAGCTGCTCTGAAGAGCCTCACACTTGTCTCCAGAGCGACTGGAGTGTGGCAGTGAGCCTTCACCAACCTGTGGAATGTACTAAGATCAATGATGTTCTTTAACCGTGGGTCAGCAAGTTGTTTCAGGGAGGGCTGCACCAGCCTGCCAGCAGTGCTTAGTAATGACAGTTGGGTTTATGATGTGCATCTGGGGGGGCTTCGATATTAAGGCTGGCAGTGTGGCTGGAATGTGCCTGGAGGACCAGCTCACTGCAAGGACCCCACCACAGGGGGACTGCGAACTGCTAGTGCTCGGGTGCTCTGCATGTTGCCTGGTGATGGTGTGAGGCCTGTGTGACTCAGCAGTGGGAAGACAAATAAGCCTGTGGCTGAGCGTGCCAGACCCCTTCAATGTGTCTCTCTCCCGAGCTGCTGTATCGCACCTTTGATTGTAACAAGGCTGTCTGAGTTGTGACTGTTTGAATCCTTCAGTCCTTTCAGCAGCAGAACATTTAAGATAATGAATGTGTAATTAACGCCCATTATCTTCTCCATGGATCTTCAGACTCCTAATCTTAATGCCACCTAAACTGTCTGCTTACTGGGGGCACTTGGTTTTCGGCACTCAGTCTGTTGGCCTGGAAAGGTGATGGCACTCTGTAAGGGACATGATGCTGGCTCTCCGCGGGGACTCTCCGAACGTGACCAGGGAGAGCTGGGGTGATCTGCCTCACCTGCGCGTGAGATGTACCAGCACAAAGCCCCCTGCAGGCAGAGGAAAGTAAGCACAGGGCAGCTTGAGGCAGGGAGGAGTCATCTGACATCAGACCTTCTCCTTTCAAGCTTCATCATCAGTAGACTTAACCCAGGGCCCCCCAACCCCCCATCAAAATTGGAGGAAGAATAAGTTTGGGGAGCAAGAGTAGGGATGAGTGGATGCAGGCACTTCAGGCTGAAGTACACAATTCCAGAAGCTCATGGAGAATGGGTCCTAGGCTGAGCCACCGAGCAGGGCCGGACCTCCCAGGGGGAGTCAGTCACCCGCATGGAAGTGACAGGGGCAGCACAGAACAGCTCTCCACAACACACACATACATACATACGCATGCATTACATATGTGCATACATAAAAACTGCATCCATACATAATGCAAGCATACATAACTTTAAACAAATAATAGTGTATTGAGGTGAAATTCACACGATCTAATCATTTAAAAATAAGTCGATACATTGAGTACATTCACATGTAGAGCCACCACCTCGATCTCATTCCAAAACATTCTTATCATCGCAAACAGAAACCCCATAGTCATTAAACAGTCACTCCTCGCCCCACTTCCCCGGCCCCTGGCAGCCACTCATCTCTTCTTTGTCTTTATGGATTTCCTGTTCTGGACGTCTCATGTAAATGGAGTCATACAGGGTGTGACCTTTTATGTCTGGCTCCTTCCCCTTAGCATAATGTCGTCCAGTCTCATCCACGTAGGAGCCCTGGTCAGAGCGCCTTTCCTTTTTAAGCTGAATCATGTTGCCGGTGCATGGGTAGATTATCCCTGACAGCCTTTTTTCCACCTTCTGGCTATTGTGAGCAGGCAGAGCAGCCGTGAGCATGCGTGTCCGTGTACTCGTTTGAGTCCCCGTTTTCCATTCTTTGGGGCATCTTACATAGGAGAGGAACTGCGGGGTCAGAGGCTACTGCTATGTTGAACTTCATCTGTAACTTTCAACCGCACCCACCTCAGGAGTTGGTGGCTTGGAGAGAGCTGTTGGGACTCAGAGTCCCAGCCTGGGAAGGTGGAGGAGAGGGGAACCTGCTTCTCCTTGAGCTGAGGGAAGGGGTCAAGGGCGCAGCGTGTTATGCCTCCCTGGAGATCAGAGAGCCCAGTGAATTGTCACACCACACACCTGAGAGTGCCAGTGCCTCCAGGTGGTAGCTGTAGACAACACTGCAAAGAGATGTGGCTGGGTGAGTTTGGCCCCCTCTCCTCATTTTGTGGGTGCAAAGCATAGTGCAAGCTTCTCATGGGGCAGAGATGGGCTCTCGCTCAAGAGGGATGGTGTGAGTTTGGATCTGCAGGAGGCCTGCCTGCAGCGGGGAGAGAGCAGCCCCAGGAGGAGCTGGAGGTTCACCCTGTGCGTCAGGAGCGGCCAACGGGCTGTAAGCAGCCAGCTGGAGCAGGGTGCCTGCTCCCGTGTCAGAGAAAGATCCCCACCACCAGATCCAGAGAAGAGGTGTTCAGTTCCTTCCCCGCCACCTCATGGTGGTGTCATTCAAGCAAGGTCCTGACTCACCTCCCCCCCACCCCGAGCCAATCACCCACTCCCCGCCCTGGAGAGGATAGAAACCTCCCCAGGTGATTTGGAACGAGACCTGGAAGCGGCAGGTGGGAGAGAGAGCTGCTCACCGAGCCCCCCCACCCCGTCCACAGGGACATGGAGCTCAGAGCTGCAGAGGAAGAAGTCTTACACCTCTGAGAGAAGTTGGAATTGTTTTTATTTTTAAAATCACACTGGACGGGATGTATTAAGTTCCAAACTGAGACTGTGCTTTGTGACTGAGAGTGGTCAGGAGTGGCTTTCAGTTCCTGTGAGTGATCAGGTCCAGCCATGAAGTTCATGCACAGCCGGGGGGAAAAAAAAATTTAATAAAACAAAGTAATATATTAAAATGCAAGGGAACAATATAGACCAGAGCTGTAAGGTCTGGCGTTGGCATGTGCATTCTTCCGGTTTCTGGTCATTGTCACCGGTTGTAGAAAAAATTCCCTGGGGCACTTGTGTGACTTTAAGACTTGGAACCGTCAAAATCGTTCAGGTTCACAAAGTCGAATGTTGTTTAAAAAATGGATTTCTTGGTTATTCTTCCCCTTCCTCCAACTCAGTTTGTGCAGCACCACTATTGTGGCTTATGGTTTATATTTGTGATGTGGGATTACATCTTATGCATCATGCGCGTTCTGTGTGTTTAAATGTTGTTACCTTCCTTAAGAGCAAAGCACGTGACTTTCCTATGTATCTGTCCCTTTTGTTCCAGGACAGGGTCCCGCACACAGCAGATGCTCTGCCTAGAAAGGGTTTGTTCTCTCTGTAATAGACCTTTGACTTGCCACTCACACTACACCAGCCTGGACTCAGTAGACGCACTGAGGGCCTCACAGCCAACAGGCCGGGGCCATTGTAACCTGGGGGCTCCGTGCGCTGCCCGCAGGCGCCTGCAGGGGGAGACTTCTCTCCCTGTCACCTCTTTTCCCTCCTCAGCACTGGCCTTCTTTAGACCAGAATTGGAAAACGGGGCTGAAAATTATTAAGCAAGCTTGTTAAAATGGCAAGGGTCGCCCCCAAATCCTCCATTTCTCTGTGCAAGTGCTTGGACCCTAATGCGGATTTTTTTTGCTTAAAAAAATCTGCAAGAGGAAATCTACCACATGCGACCCACCTCTCCTTGCTGACCACACACGAAGGCAGGGGACAGGCTGTATCATGGTCAGTGAGCCGGCATCAGAACCACCGGAGGACTTGCTAAAACAGACTGCTGAGTCTCACCCCAGTTTCTGGGTCAGGAGGGCTGGTTGGGGCTGGAGAATTTTTATTTCTGACATGTTCCCGGGAAACATTGATGCTGCTGATCTGCAGAACACACTTTGAGAACCAAGCCAGACTATAGGCGATTGGCTGGGATGCCATTAGTGACCCCAAACCACTCTGAAATCAATTGTTCTGAAATGTCTAAAGCATCTTAGAAACATCCTGAAAAACCCTCTTTGCCCACCCTCCCCAACTGGGTAGGTGCCCCCAGAGAGGGCTCTCAGGAGCTTCTTGTCCAAAGCGCTTCAGGCCCTTGTCCTGAGGTGGTCCTCGTTGTGATCACTGTGTCCTCCCTCTTCTGCATATGGCTTCCAGTTCATCTCAAGAAGAATCCTGAAACTAGAGAGCCCTCCAAAAAGAAGTGACCAAATGCTTCTGGTTCTGTGTATGATGAAGGGCAGACAGGTCAGCCCCAGTGAGGAGTTCGAGGTTTTCTCTGCCCCTGTAACTCCACCCAAAACAGAAGAGTCAGGCCTGCATGTTGGTAGGAGGAACAGTGACCCGTCTGGCCAGCTAACTCCCTCAGAGAGCCCCATTTGGATCACATCCTTCACTGCGCCCGCCCAATAGGCATGGAGCTGCCTCCCACATAGGACCATGGCCCACCCCTGCTCCCCGTCCTTGGAAAGTCAAGTACAAAGTGTGACCCAAAGGCGAGGGGACAGGAAGATTCTGCCAAGTGCTGCGATCAGCCTCACAGAACAGCCTCTGTCCCTTGAATAACTCTGTGCCTCCAGTGGGCAGTCCGTGTGGTCCTAAGGCAGTGGGTCTGAATGCTGACCACACATCAGAATCAGCAGGGGGAGCTTTCAAAGAGTGCCTGCACTCAAAACCAGCCCACAGAGACAGCTCATCTGTTAAAATTTTTTAAAAAGGAGGGCGAGAATTTAAAAGAATTGAATGCAAATGCCACCAAGGGACGTTTAAAAAGAATACTATCTTTATTCATGGTGGCAAAAAATGGAAACAGGATAATGGAAAAATGTGGTTGATTCCTGGGAAGAGGCTGAAGGGAACTTTCTGGAATGCTGGAAGTGTAATCTTGATCTGTGTTGTGTGAGTGTGTGTGTCTGTACATCTGTGAAAATAAGCATATATATATATATACATAAACACACACACATATATATAAATAAGTCCTTAAGATATATGCTCAAGTTTAGTATACTTGTCATATTTTACATATTTTATGTCTTGACCAAAAAGGTAAACAGAGACTACCAATACTGTGGCCCTACTCCAGGGCTTGTCATTTAATGGAATGTTCTCCAAGCTTCCTGATGGTTCTCTGTGTACTCAGGGTTGAGAACATGGTCATGGAGGACAGGACCAACCTTGGTGTGACTAAGCTTGTGGGGCAGAAAGGGCCTTACAGCTCCCGTAAGGTCCAGCTCACCATGGTCTGTCCACAGCGCACACTGGTTTAGAGTCTCCTTGGTACACACACACTATGGGGTCTGGTGGTGGTGGTTGGTGGGTCAGGGGTCTCTCCATCAGTCTTGCCAGCATGAGGTACAGCTCAATAGGCAGGAGCCTGGGATTTGGGGGGGCCACTGCCCCCAGCCCTCAGGTTGCAAGGCCACATTGTGTTGTGGGCAGAACCTTAAAGGACGCCAAGGCTCCGGTATTGGGGGAGAATCTGAGGCCTGTGAGGGCAGGGCCAGGAGTGGGCACAGGCTCTCTCAGGACCCTCAACCACAGGAGCACCTGCATTTCTCGTGAAGGGGAGCAGCTCCAGCTCCACTCTGGGAGAGTATTTGCTAACCTGGATCTGGGCCGGATTCTGCTTGTGAGGGCCGGCTCAGGCCCACCTTAAAAACACTTCGAGTTTGCGTTGTCAGAAGACACGGTATTTATCACCACCAGCATTTTCCCTCCTCCTCTCTCTCCACTAGGGCTGATGGGTTGGCATGCTGCCAAGTCTGGATTATGCTCTTGGACTTGGGGAAGTCAGGGGGTGGATTCATCAATGAATAGACAAAGGGGAGATAAAAGGATTAATAATACATAGCAGGTGTCTCATCTTTCTGTATGGAAGTGGAGGGGAAAACTTCATGTAATTGCCACAAACCCAAGGCCAAGAAATAAAACGAGAAGGTTGGACCTTTGAACACTGTTTCTAGGAGGCATGTTGTTAGCTGTGGGAGACACACATCACAGCAGGTGAACTTCTGGAATTTATGCCCAGGGGAAAATGTGGAAATTAGGTGACCTGGGTCTTTCTCAACAATAATAAAATTACCTAGAGGGATGTTTAGTGCAGAGGTGGAGTAACCAATGCCTCAAAGGCTGGGGAAAGGTTAGGTTTAGGAAGCAGTGTTTAGTTTTCCTAAAGGAAAAGCCATATGGTGTCCTCTGGCCTCCAGATGGAAGCACCAATTTCACTGCTGACAGTTTTAATTCAAAAATAGTTGAATGGAATCTCCCAGCTATGGTGATACAGAAATAAGGGAAGGAGTCAGAAGGAGGTAGTTTTAAATGGTAGTGTTAAAGGAGAAACTGAGGCCTATTAAAATTTTTGAGTTTATTTAAGCAAAAATCAACTGGGATCAGGTAGTGTCCAATGGAAAGCAGTTAGCAGGGCTCCACCGACAGGAGCTGGGAGAGATTTTATAGCAAAGGTGCAGAAGCAAAGGAAGGAAATTCTTGATTGCCCATCGTTTAAAGCCTAGTCGGTGGTTTATGATTAGTCGTCCTTAGGTTTCAGTTTTGCAGTCTGGAGGCATTACAGGCTTCAATTTGGGTTTGCTTAGATGGGCCACCATCTCCTGCAAGGCTGACCACCACATGCAGGTGCAGAAATGGCCCCTGTTGGACCGGCAGAGGGTATCACCTCATTTTGTAACTGGGAAATCTGTGGCTCTGAGAATTACAGCACTCAGCCAAGGTCATGTCAACCAACGCAGTGCTGAGACTGGAGCCGGACTCTCTCCATCCCGGGAAGAGTGAATCTGATCGCCTATCTCATGGCAGCCACGTGGGGGGAGTCCTCACTGTGGCTGGAAGGCCAGGAGACTTAATGTAACCTGCCTGACACTGGATTTTCAATGTGAGCTGGTTGTTTTCTGGCTTAGGAAAACCTCCTTCCACTAGCACTGTGAGAAGAGGGGGTAGAGAAAGTCAGCTCAGGCCATGGCTAGCCTTGGAGAGAAAATCAGAGTGGGTAGTGTGAGAGCCCATTCATAATCCGAGCCCCTTGCCCCAGCTGTTTGGATAAAAGAGTATGAGTGTGGTTAAGAAACAGAGAGATGGTTCTGGTCTAATGCTTCTGGCAGAAGCAGCCTTGTGGGAAGGGAACGGAAGGATTCAAAACTGGCCCTCTCTGTTCCCCTCTGCCTTCAAGCTCTAACACAGGGCTCAGTCCTCAGTCCCAGGGGAAGGTTGGGCTCTGGAGCCAAGGCACCCTCAGATCAGCCCTGTGGTGGTCAGTCAGCTCTGACCTGAACTTGCTGACACTGACCTGGCCTGCACTTGGCTGAGAAGTTCTCCTGTATCCAGCATTGCCTTGTGGACTCTGGCCTTTTAAACCCATGCTTAAGAAAGAGCATTTAAGACTGAAGAATGTGGACTCTAGGAAAATGGGGGTTTGTGGAAGGTTTTCAATTTCAGAAGTAGCCTATGCAATGTCTTGCTCTCTCTCTTGCCTCTTGAGTCTGTGACTCCACACCCCCTGGCTCTCCTTTCTCCAGTGTCCTTCATTGCCTACTCCTCCCTCTACCCCACCTCTTCTAAGTAAGGACTGGAAAATTCCTTGGAGATTTTTCAACTAGGTAAATTGGGAGTTTTCAGGACTCATTCTGGACCCCGTTTTCTCTCTACGGTCTACAGAGGTGATCTTATCTTTCCTTTTCCTTTGAAGTGCTTCCACCTACTCATGACACTTAAACCATGTGGCTAGCCCAGAACTCTAGTCTCATCCATTTGCCTATTTGATATCTTCATTTATGTGTCTCACGAGCATCTGCAACTCAGTCTCCTTCATACTGAACTTCTAACTTTCCTTTAGTAAATCCTATTGATTCTATCTCCAAATAAATCAAATGTATCCACATATTCTCCATCTCTCCACCCCCACTCTTGCTTGAGGTAATAGCATCTTCCACACTAAACTTGTTCCTGGCCATTTTTTCCCGATATGCCTCTTAACATGACCTTCGACTGTTTCTCCATAGAACACCAGAGTGATCTGGTTAAACTGCACTTCAAATCATTTTAATCTCTTGTGTGAATCCCTTAATGGCTACTTAGTGTATACAGAATGAAATCTAACAGTGTACGGCGACCTGGAGCCTATCTACCTGTGTTAGCCAGTAGTTCGGTTCACTGACATTTCCATTTCTTCTCTCCTTCCAGGCACATGGAATGACTGCACTTCCTCATATCATGCGTCTTGTTTTGCACAATGAAACATGAGCAAGAGTGATTTGAGAGTTAGCACATGACTATTAATGCACTTTTCTCTCCTGCTACCGTGATTAGGGAAACCAGTATGGATCTGGTGTTGCCATAGTTTGAAGAGCCTGAATTGCTGGTAATACATGTGACATGTGAGAGAGCTGCCCTAGAAGTTTCCCCAAATCCACAGGGGACTTTTCTTGAATAAAAAAAGCTTCTGTTGGGAGATATGCTACGGCAAAATGTAGCCTATCCTGATCGATACATTGTAGAAAGTGTGTTTACTTGTGGGAATCCTCTTTAAAACAAAGGCAAAAGACAGTTTCTTCAGAAAATTTCCTTAGACTATTAGGATTTTCATTAGACTATTAAAAAAATCACAATTGACTCATTAATTATTCACAAAAGGAATTACAATGAATTCCCAAATTGGAGTGAATTTCTGGGTTGTCTAAGGAGCAGGCACATGTATTTCTGACAGGTAATGACACTCTTCGTTAACCGCTCTGGATACAGATGGGCAGGACTCAATTGCCATGGGCAGAAAAGGTGGATGCAGGTGAAATTTTACAGAGAGAATCTGATAAGGGAAAGGCACCTTACATGTATTTAAATACCATTACCAAAGTTACACATTAACTGGGAAAGACCTACTTTCTCCCCATCACCCAAGTAACACCTGCTTCACATTGTCTTAGGTTTCAGATGTCCCAAGAAGGATCTGAACGATCTAAATTTGGCTGAAATGGGACCAGTTCATGGGGAACACATATTTTCCACGCAGGCTCATTTCTCTGTCTCCTGGTCAGGCTCCTATTAGTAGGTATCTATGATGATTGGCAGCGCTTAGGAAGAACTTAATTGGAGAGAGAGAGGGAGGAAGGGAGGGAAGGAGAGAAGACAAAGAGGTTGAAGCAAATGAAGGAAGGGAGAGAAGGAAGGAGGGAAGGAAATAAATCTGAGATGAGACTGGAGTGGGGAGACGAGTAAGAGGAGAGACATGACCAACCCTTTCTAAGGATACTTTAAACACGTCAAGTGGTGGGTAGCATTGTTTTGATCTTTTACCCAGGGTGACCATATTTGGGGGACTCGGCAGAAATAGTGGTCACTACCAAGAATGTAGTGACTTCTAAGTGAGCTGGCCTCCAGGCATAGAAACCAGAAATAGCAATTCTCAGAGCCTGTCTTCTCCAGAGTAGGTGAGAGGCCATCGAAGACCCTGAAAACGACGGTGCCCCTGTCTGCTGGGGCCAGGGCACTGCTAGGATGTTCCATGGTGAGGCGGCCTGTGGTATGTCCCCAAATTCCCCACTTCCAGGGACGGAGCAGATGGCCTCCTGGCTCCAGGGCAGGGCTCCTCATGCAAGCGGAATGGGGCCGCATTGGTCGGATAGCACTCTTTCAGCCTGAACTGTGAGCAGCCTGGCCCGGGCAACCTCTGCCATTTTGAAGGGCGAGACCAGATGCCCACTGTGCAGTTCATTTCCAACAATCCTTACGATTGGATTAGTCCAGTTCTTGCTCATAGCTACAGGCCTCGTTGTGGCTCTCCTTCCTGGGCTCTTTGATGAGGCCATCAGTGGCCTCAAAGTTGAGACCTCTGGCTGAGTGGAAAGCTTCAGGATGGGCCATATAAGCCGAGGCTGCGGGCAGCTTGGGAGATCCTGGGAGTTTTCCTCTGGGGAAATGGGTAGTGAGCTGGTTTTCCAGACCTGCATGGACTCTTTACAGAAGGAGGGCACTGAGTGCCAGTGTTTAGGCCAGACCCCACTGCCTTCGATCCGGTGCTGCCCACCTGACGTTCGTGCTGGGCTGCCTCTGGGGTCGCGGTCCCTTGCTGAGTCACCTGATTGTTTTCAGATGGGCCTGGGGCTCCTCCCTGAGGGGGGCTTTGCTCGGACACCATGAGCTTACCCTTGTGTTGCTCTTGATGGCTGGTTTCCTGGTGGAAGGCTTGGACTGAGCGGTGCATCTCTAGGTGCGTGTGCCACGGAGACTCGGGGGTCTGAACACAGCCTCTGCCAGCCTCCTCCAGTCTTCCCTCTGCCTCAGGGTCTGCCTGTTCCTGGGGCAGTGAACTTCTTCTCTCCTTGTTAATCCAAACAGCACTGACCATGGATTCAGCAGGGGCAGGCATGTTCCCTCCTGACAAACAAGGCACAGGGTCACCACTGGAAGGTATGGGGGCAGCTCTCACTCTGGGGGTATCTGAGCTTGCAAGCTAAAGGAAGGCTGTAGTCAGAATGTCAAGGAGGCCAGGTACCCATTACCCGGCATGCGTGTATACACACAGACCCGGGCACACACCTGATCCCATCCGCACTCCCTCCCAACCCCACATTCACACCCACACAAGCTGCTTCTAACACATACATGCACACTCGTGCACAATTATTCAGCAAGTATTTATGAATCACTTCTTATGTGCCTGGCACTCTTTATTCTAGGTCTGGGTTACACAGCAGTGAACACTGAGCCAAAATCCACATCTTCATGGGGGTATTCTAGTGGGACAGGAAAACAATAAGCAAATGAATATAATATAATACAATTGCAGGTGGTAGCAATGCTAGGGAGAAAAACTGAAGTGTGACAGAGCTGAGTAATAGATTTCGGTTTTTGGCTGCGGTGCCGAGTGGCCCCTCAGAAGAGCTGGGGAGCTAGCATCGCAGGCTGAAAGGACAGCAAGGGGGGTGGGCACATGCATGGCCACCCATGGGTTTGGTCAGGTGTCCTCCCCCGGGGGAGAAGAGTCTCTTCATTTATGGGATTTTGTGCTCTGGGATTCCAATACTGGGTTTCCCATCCAGGACAGGGGTGGAGGGGCTGTGTTTTGAAGCAGCCCCTTTTGGAGGACAGGCCCTTTTCCTCCTCCTGTCCTGCAGACCCTGTCCTGGAAACACATGCGCAGCACCTACCGCTTCTCGGACTGGCTTCAGGGATGAGGGTGCAGACCCATGCCATTCTTCCTTCTCAGATATATTTTTACCACCTTGTGGAACATGACAGTTTATCATCAATTCTGGTGGCAGCAAGGGTTGTGGGAATGGCTGAGAGGCACGTTCCTATAGGAAGCAGGCCTGTGACCAGCCTGGAGTTCCCTCAGAATCATCAGTGAAGCTCACTTGAGCTTTCCGGCATTTGTCACTACAGGAGGCTCTGTCGGTGGCATCGCAGGAGTAGGGTTGTGTGTTGGAGGAATCGAGTCTGAAGGAAGCTCCCGAGCTCTGGGTTTGGGAGTCCCAGAGAAACAGAGATTCAATCCCAGAAACACTAATTCCAGGGGAAGACTGAAGATTTGCAAGTCTTTATAACCACACTATTCTGTCAGCACGACAGACATGAAAACCTTTACAGATATTGAAAATGCTGCGTCCTTATTTGAGAGCCAAGGAGGAAGGGGACATGATGGGGGACACAGGAATGGGAATCCTCTCCCACTGTTAGCCCAGGAGGAAAGGACCCAAGATGGACAGGCGGGTCCTGGAGGCAGAGAGGAGCTTCCTTGGCTGTCAGTCCCAGCCCGGGGTCCACAGAGGATAAGGAAAGAGGCCAAGTGGGGGGGGGGGGTACTCGGGGGACCCTGTCCCAAAAGCAGACCCTGCTGAGATTCATACCACAAGATTTCTAGGAGGTCCCCTCCCCACCTCTGGAATGGTGCCCGCTCTCCACTGGCCTAGCAAAATATAATTAAAGCAATTGTCTGAAGAGTATAGGGTAATTTCAGATCATGTTTTTTATTTGTTTTGTTCTGGTTGGTCAGGGACTAGGGATGATGGAAATATTTTAATGATCTACATGCATCCTTAATTCTCCATCCTTGGCTCAGTTTGCTAGAAGATACCAGTTAGGAGAGAAAGAGGCATTTTGGGCTCGTTCAGCTGGGCTGAAGGAATGGGGAATGGAGACCTGAAAAGGAGCGCTACCTTACGGGGCTGTTGGGAAGGTTCAGTGAAATGTACATATAGAATACCCAGCCCAGACGTTACGTTCCCACCCCTAGTCCCTTTTGTGCATGAGGTGGATCACACACTGTCTGAATGTGATGAAAGCATATGCCTTTTGGACACTAACCACTGCAGTAACAAGAACTTAGATCCATCCCATATGCTAAGATAGGATGAAAAAAGCTAATTCCAGGACCCTTCTTTCCATTAGCTCCCAGAATTCCTGCCCTTCTAAATGTAACCCAATGTCTTGAGACACTGAAATCAATTTTTTGTGTGTATCTCAATGGTTACTCTGTCTTCTTGGATCTCTCTGCTGTACTTGACATAGAGGAGCTCTACCTTCTAAATTCCCTCTACTTACTGGTTTCATGATATTAATAGCTTCTGGTTTCCTCCTACCACTAAAAAAAAAAATTGTGGGTAAAATACATATAACATAGAATTTACCATCTTAGCCATTTATAAGTGTACAGTTCAGTGGTAAGTACTGTCGCATTGTCGTGTAACCAATCTCCACAATTTTTTCATCTTCCAAAACTGAAACTCTACACCCATTAAAAACAACTCTCCATGTCTTCCTCCCCTGCCCCTCGCAACCACCCTTCTCCTTCCCATCTCTGTGAACTAGACAGCACCAGGCGCCTCATATAGGTGGACTCTTACTATCTGTCCTTCTGTGACTGGCTTATTTCACTTAGCATAATGTCCTCAGGTTCCATCCATGTTCATCCAAGGTTCAGCATTGTCAGAATTTCCTCCCTTTTTCAGAATAAAAGGAGCTCTCCTACCAGTTTGACTATTCGCTCTATCATCCTTGGCTTCTCTTCCTCTGCTTGTCCCTGAAATATCTGAATATCCCAGAACTCTCATTTTCATTCCAGCCTCTTATCAATTTACACACAGACCCTCCACACTTTTATCTGTGCCCACAGCTTCAATGACCACGTCTGTATTGATGAGCCCACATCTATATCTCCAGCCCACATTTCTCTCCTGAAGTTTAGGCCGGTTGAAGTTCTACAGACAGCTATCTCAAATACTACAGAGTCAAGTCAGATTCGTGTCTCTCTATCAGGAATCTTTTTCTCCTGCATTCCCTATCTCAGTGAATGGTACCACCATCTATCCTGTTGCTAAAGTGTAGACAAAATTGCTTTTTTGCTTTCTAGCATCACTTTTACCGGATTTTTTGTGATCTTACCCTGATTTCTCTCTGGAGAACTACCTTATTCCTCACACCCACTCCAAGGACTTCAAGTGTCTTTACGACTCAGACTTGTGGCATGAGTGACCCGGTCCTCAGCCAGTCAGCATATAAATCTGTGAGGAGTTTTTACATTCATTCAGTTCCTACAAAAATCCTATCCTTTAGGTACTATAGTTGCTCCCATTTGACAGATGAGGAAACTGAGTCACAGAGAATTTACGTATCCTGTTCAAAGTGGTACAGCAAGTAAACGGCAGAGCCGGGACTCACCGTGGGCTCTTCTTCCGATACAAGGCAAGTAGCTGAGCACGCCGTCAGTGCCCTGCTGCCCCCAGTTATAGAGGAACATGGAGTGACAACTGTTAGCAGTACCCTGAAAGACTCTCCCACCTCCTCTGGAAAGCACTGCCTGGCCACCCCACCTTGCACGAGTCTGCCCCAGCCTATCACAGGACGAGGGAGGACTTAGTTATAGAAGCAGGAGAAGGGGCCGCTGGGGACCGGGGCTGGTGAATTCTATGGGGCACCCTGGGTTTGAGATGTTGTTGGGACATGCTTTCATTTGATTGTGTTTTTAACTTAATACATGTTTGCTGAACGACTAAATGAATAAAGACCCTTGAGGATGAGATAGGGCTTTAGGAACCTTTTGGTTGTGCCCTGCAGGGGTGGGGGGCTGTTTGGCTGTGCCAGTTCAGGTACAAAGCATCCCACTTGGCGACACCCAAGTAGTGGGAGATGGGCGCCTTTAGCTCAGAGGTGTCACCTTTTTCTCCAAAGGCAGCAGGCTTCCTGTCCTGCTCAGTGAGGTCCCTGGGGCACCTGAGTCCTTCCCAGCCTGGCCTTGTGCAGCATGGGCCACCTAATGAGTCCTGAACTATACAAGTAATCCCAGAAACCTCTGGGCACAGCCTTGACCTTTCAGGAGACCTTCTCACCTCCCTTGACCTGTTTCTGGATTAGAGGATGAAGGCTGCGATTTGACAATCACTTGCTTTCTGAGTGTTGTGTTCCTACCTTCCTCTAGAGTGAAATCTGAGGTCCCAAAGGGAAGAGCCTTTTTCTCAGAGGAGGGAAACTCTGTGTCTCACGGTACCACCCTGGCCACTTTGAGGCTGCAGTGAAGCTCGGAGAGCCCTGTTCGTCCTCTGGCCAGTACCAGGCTGTGGGAAACACCACGTCTCTCTCCAGAGGCAGCTTCTCTGGTTTACAGGGTGCCTTGCTGAGACCCAGCCAGGAAGCAGAGCCCCCCCCTCCCCCGGCCTCACGGGGAGCCAAGCCCAGCTCACCAGGCAGACCTGTCTAGCAAGGTTGGAACATAAGAGCAGAGGCCAGGAATAGCGGGCTGCCTGCCAGATGCTGGGTTCAGGCCCCTGGCTCAGCTGGCCCTGGGACGGAGCTGAGTTCTGTCCTCCCGGTTCTGGCTTGACTCTGACAGACCCGTGTCCCGGCTCTTCCCCACCAGGAGGGCTCTCCCTGTCTGCAGCTCCACTCGCCCTTTCTGCACACAGCCAGGCCCTCCTCCCCTCCCCTTCTGCCCAGCACCTACCCAGCCCTACCTTTTGGGAGCACCACAAGGTGGGCCTGGGCCCTCTGCTGTCGTCTCAAGCCTTCGTACTGTGCGCGCAGGAGCTGGACACTGAGCAGGGGCCCTTTCCCCAGGGACTGAGTGCTGGAGCCCTGAGCCATGGAGTGAGACCCAGGCTGCCAGCAGCGGGGCAGGGCTGGGCATGGGCAGGGCAACCCCTTCAACCGCATCCGGGAGGAAAGCAAACACTGATGGGCGGAGCGAGGGTGGTGGTGGAGTGAAGGCTGGAGGGAAGTGAGGAGGAGAGGTGGACAGATGGGGGAGGGAGAAACGGGAGGGGGAGGGGAGGGAAGGGAAAGGAAAAGTGGAGGGATTGTAGGGCCAAGTGGAAAGGTGGGAAGGGAGTGAAGCAAAGGGAAGGGGAAGTGGGGGGCGTGGAGAAAGGTGGAGGAGGGGTCGCTAGGAGGACACTTGGGTGTGGAGCAAGGGGAAGGAATGGGGGAGGAAGGAGATAGGGCAGGGGGATTAGCGGTGAGGGAACACTGGATATGAGGAGGGTGAGGAGGGCAGGAGGAGGAAGGGGTCAGGAAGGCCCGACGGAGAGGTGGAGGGGCTTGGGGAGGGCAGGCGTAGGGCTCACAGAAAGGCAAGCACAGCTTCTCGGTCTTTCTGGGGCCCAAGAAGGTGTCTTATTCCAGGTCCTTCAGTGCTTGATCCCAAAGTTTAGAATCCAGTTCCAAGGTTTTCACCAAGAGGTGAATTCTCCCATTTCCGGTAGAGCTAGGGTTGATGCTGGGGAATGCCAAGCGGTGCTCAGCTCAGCTCATCGCTCCTGGCGCGGAGCCTGTGCGCTCATCAGCAAAGCTGCCCGTTCGGTCTGCACTTGGAAAAGGGACACCCTCTGCAGCCACACAAAGCTGGTGCCTCGGGGATGTGCACGCCGCAGCCATGCCTAGGGACTCCGGGCAAGAAAGGTGCCCCCAAGATCTCTCACCCTCCAACACACATCCCAGAAGAAAGCCCAGGCCCAAAGTCGGCGGAGCCTCCAGCCAGCCCCACCTCTCTGGCACCCGTGCAGCCTCTGCGGTCTCAGCGCTCTCCAACCAGGAGGTAAGTCGGTGTTTATCTTACCCTGGCTAGGTGCACCCTGACCCTCTGCTCGCCAGTCAAGGTGCCAGCAGGGTTGTTTTCTCTAGGGCCTGTGAATGAGAATGTGTCCTATGCCTCTCACCGGGCTTCTGGTGGGTTGCTGGCAGCCTTTGGTGTTCCTTGGCTTGTAAAAGCATCACCTGATCTCTTTCTTTACATCCACATGGCGTTCACCCTGTATGCGTGTCTCTGTGTCCAAATTTCCCCTTTTATAGGGTCACCAGTCATGTTGGATTAGGGCCCACTCTAATGACCTCGTCTTAATTCAACTATCTCTGCAATGACCTTATTTCCAAATAAGCTCACACTGAGGTCCTGGGACTAGGCCTTCAAAATAGGAATTTTGGGGGACACAGTAACCCATACCAGAGAGGGGAATGGTAGTCCGTCACAGAGTCACAGAGCCAGGCACAGGGGAGGAGCCGACTGCAGGAGGGGGAGGAGCAGAGACTTGTTTTGATGTTATGTTTGAGGTGCCTGTGATCTTTGGGTCATCAGGAGGGAGTTTGAAGCTTGGTGGGAAAATGCAAATGTCATCATTTGTGAAAATGAAACAGTTCATTATTGGAAGTTTTTATCATTAGACAGTTGTGCATAGATAGCATTGAGAGATGCTCCAAAGTAGCTTTCTTTTCCCTTTTCAGTCTCCGCATTTGCTTGTTTCAGTCCATGTCTGATGGGCAGAAGGGAGACCTCCTCTTGTGTCCTCCAACTGTCTTTTTTCTCCACTCTTGTCCCAGAGGCTAACGCCTTTTTCTTGGCATCTGGCCCATCTTTATGTTCTAACTATTAAAACAGGGGATGGATGGATGGATGGCTCAGGCTGGTGGAGCTTCTGTTAGACTACTTCTTAACATAATTTCTATGCTACTTCTTGGCATCAACATATAAGATTTTGTTGAATGCAAATTAGCAAATTGGTCTAGATAATTATAATGACTTTAATCAAAATAAGTTAATAGTATAAGTTCTTCTAAAGAGGGAATCTTAGTGAATTCAGTTTTTAAAAAATTTTTTATGAATTTAGTTTTGATAATGCCTATCACTCTCTACAAAAGAACATTTTCCCCCAAAAATAAACATGTAAAAGCTATTGAAGGAACACTCTGGGAAAAGTACTTTGTAATTAATTTCAAATACCTAAGAAGAGATATTACAAATTTAAAAACAATTTTGCTAATCACAAAACACAATGTACTACCATAATAATAGCCTTCATCTTTTGGTTTTCATATCAAGGTTCGGTTCATTCAACATCTATTTGTTCAACAAGTACTTATCCAGACTGACTAATCAGTATTGACTAGTAAGTTAAACAGACGTCTTTATGGAGCTTCCAGTCCAGCTGTGGGGAAAGAAATGAAAAACAGCTAACAATTGTATAATTACGATTTATGATAAGAACTAGGTGAAAAGAATACAATAAATAAATAAAATAATGCATATAAAATGCTTATGGGAGCTCACAGCCCTTAGAAAATATATAAGAAATGTTATCCATGATTATTTATTATTCCAGTAATTATAATTGATCCGGTTTATTCACCTGTAAAAAAAAAAACCACCATCTTAAATTAAAGTCTCCTGCCCTCTAGTGGGGACTTTTGTTACAGCCACCCAAACAACTGAGAAAAAGGATGCCCAGCAAGGTATTAGGCCATGAAGAACAGTTGCCTGCTATTCAGGTTTCTTTATGCATGCTTGGTGCCACGTGACCTGTCAAGTGGCCTGTGAAGTGGCTTGGGGTGGAAGCTCTAATGAACAGACCTCCCCATAGAGGAGAGTGATAGGCCCAGCTAATTAGCCTTCAAAACAGAGCAAGACGGAGCCAATAAATCCACAGTTAGCACAAATGGAAAGTATATGAACCATGATGATGGTGGACCATCAGAGAAAAGAATAGCAAACACTGACCAGACGGGGCTGCCTCCTGTCCCAAACATATTGCAGTAGCCCTACGCAGGTTCAGGGAGGTGGGGGCTTTTTCCTAGCTTTCCTGAACATCTTTCCCAGAATGCTGAGTTAACCCAGATAGTTCCAGTGTAGAGCCTAACAAAGATGCATTGACTATGCTGTCCCATTTCATCCTTGAAAACCTTCTGAGAAACAGGTATCATTATCCTTGTCTTGAGAGCTCAGAGAAGTTGAGTCACCCATCCGAGGCCCCACTGGCAGCACAGAATTGGCACCCACTTCTTTCTGCTATCTCAGAGCTGAGTTCATCCACTACCCCGTAACCCATATCCTGTGATACTGAAACCTGAGCTTCATGCAGATATGATATTAGATGTTCTTCCACTTTTTATTAGAGCAAACGTTTCTTTTAAAAATAACTAGGTTAAATAACTTTCATCAGGTTATCAGATGATGTTTTGTATGAGCTTAAAAATAAGTTAACATCTAGAAATAATTTGATCCCTTGCTCCCTAATCTTTAAGTTGTCCTTAAATCAGGTCATTCTGAATCTGCATTGATTGAAAAGCCCTCCTCAGCAGTTAGGGCTCACATTATTGGGGATTGTTTTCTGTTTTAGACATAGTGTGATGACTGCAGTCCTAAGGCGTTTAAACTAATTAGGGGTTCTCAATCCTGAGTGTACATTAACAATCACTTGAGTAACTTTCTTTTTTTTTTTATTAAGGTATCATTGATATACACTCTTATGAAGGTTTCACATGAAAAACATTGTGGTTACTACATTCACCCATATTATCAAGCCGCCCCCCATACCCCATTGCAGTCACTGTCCGTCACCATACTAAGATGCCACGGAGTCACTACTTGTCTTCTCTGTGCTACATTGTCTTCCTCATGACCCCACACACACCATGTGTGCCAGTCATAATACCCCTCAATCCCCTTCTCCCTCCCTCCCCACCCGCTCTCCCTCACCCCTCCCCTTTGGTAACTGCTAGCCCCTTCTTGGAGTCTGGGAGTCTGCTGCTGTTTTGTTCCTTCAGTTTTGCTTCGTTGTTATATTGAGTAACTTTATATAAAGTTACTTATGCCAGAGCTTCATCCCACCCTAGCTGAATCCAAGTCACGGAAGGGAGGGGTCCAGGCACCAGCACTTTAGTACAGGCTAGGATACAGCCAAAGCCACAGACTGCTGAATTATTTAAATGGTTGCTTGTCAAGCTACCTAGTTTTGGACAAATGGTTCTGTTCATACACCTGGCAGGCCTGTTTTTATTCATATGGGAGTGGTATTTGGGGGCAGAAGAAGGGATCTGCTTCAAGAGCCTGTCTTCCTCAATTTCCCTGCTCTGACTTCTCTGCCCGATCATAACAAAGGGATGGTCTGGACCCTCTGCGCTGCTACCTGAGCTCTGGGAAGTGAAACTATTTTCACAGATTCAGGGAAGAATAGCAAACCTATTTTCACAGACTTTCTGCCTGGACTTTCCCACAGCTATCCAGCACGTAAATGTTGCTCTGTCTTGTTACCAAGGCTCTGAGCTTCTGCTTAGACTATAACCCAAGTCACAGGTCTCTGCTCTATTGGTCACCTACACTGTAGGCAGATGAACAGCATGTTAATTTGTGCACAGATCTAGATGTGTGCATTAATGTTAGGAAAATTCACTGAAAGTCCTACTGTTCTCTGCTGCTGTTTTTACTGAAAATTTCAAGTGCATCTATATCCTTTGGAAAATAACTTTTGGATCCCAGCAGGTTTTGCTAATGACCCCTGGGCTCCCAGAAATCACCCAGCATGAAATAACCAGATGAGAGTTGCTCAATTTGGCTTAATTTCCCTCTTGAATTTTGACAGTTGATTTGCCTCTGATATTCTAATTGGTTCATTTGGAAATGTGATAAGCCCAAGAGCACAAGGGCTTTTGAGATCGGGGTCAGGTTAAACATTTACAGGACCTTCAACCTCCTGGAATATCTCTCCATTTGTCCCTTAGTTCTTTTTCCTCAGCAGCTCTGGGTAGAGACAGGCCTGGATGGCCTGCCCACTTCCTCATTGGCGAATCACTGAAGAATAGCCTTTTATGAGTTTCTATGTAGCTTCTGCATCCCCCAATTTAGCCCAGCTTCCCGGGAGAGTGGGCATCCCTTTGAATGATCAAAGGAGAATGAAAGTGATTAAGAATTTAAATAATCTAATAGGAGAAGGGGATAAAAGGTACAAACTCCAAATTATAAAATAATTTAGGCACAGGGATGGAAGCACAACATAAGGAATATAGTTCATAATATTGTAATATCCTCGTATGGTGACAGGTGGTATACACTTATCATGGTGAGCATTTAGTAAAGTATATAATAATTGATGAATCACTACGGTGTTTGTGAAGCCAATATAATATTGTATATAAATTATATTTCAATTAAAACATTTAAAATATGGAGGTGTATAAACAATTTGGATCTTTAGGAAGTCTGTGAATGTGGAAAGCAGATAACCAAGTATCTAATAGCCTGACTTCTTCATGGCAGATAACCAAGTATCTAATAGCCTGACTTCTTCATACCAGCTGTCCACAGAAGCAAGGGGGCAGGGAGTAAGAGTTGGGGGAAAGTTGGGTCCATCCAGAAACTGGAATTTGTACTCTGCTGGAAGGCTAGTTGGTATATTAACTGAAGACACTCCCTGATTGTTTATTAACAGTTATATCCCCCACCCAAAAGTTCCTGTATTGAATTCACTTAGGGGCCCAAGTAGAGGGCGAATATAAAGAGATTTAAAACCACACACGAACATATCAAAAAAGAAAACTCTTTTGAGGTATAACAGCTTAATGTGTTTATGACAAAGGTGGCAGGGCAGAGCAGTGGGGAAAGAAAAGATAATCCTTTGAATAAACAGTGTTTAGTCAATTGGATATCCATGCACAAACCCAAGTCCAGTTGAAGTGTAGGTCCAAATGTAAAAAGACAATAAATCTTCTATAAGAACTCATAAAATAACTTTTATTTACTTGGAGAAGGCAAAGATTATTTAAGCAGGGCAGAAAAAGCACTAATATGAAATTATTGATAAAATGGACTGCATTAAAAAATTCTTGCTTTCTTATCAAAGATATCATTAAGAGTAAAAATGCAAGGCATGAAGTGGGTATACAAATCCAGTTAATAGACTTATATTTAGAATACATAAAAACTACAAATCTATAAGTAAAAAAGATGACTACAGATGTTAAAATATCAGAATAAAAAAGACATGCTTAATACACTGCTGGAAAAACTTGGTGTTAAATATGAAATACTATGTTTTTTAGCATGTTTATCCAGTGGAAAATTATTACCACTAATTTGAAGCACATTGTGTTTTGCTAGAAATAGTCTCATACTATGAAAAGGGTTAGAGTTACTTTCCAATATCATTACCCAATAAATATAGTAACACTCCTGTGATAGGTTTTGTCCCTTTGATTAATTTACTGGTTTTGAAGATATGATTTTCTTTATCTTGCAAGTTGCAACCCAGAATTACATCTGTTACCTCTGAATTATGCATTTGACATGAATAATTCTCTTTTCCATCTAAATGTTTTAATTAGTAGCTGAAGAATCACTTATCAACTGATAAGTTGCAAGGATTTAATCAGACTTGAAATTCAAAGTGTGGCTTTGATAAGAATGATTATTCATTTTCACAATTTTCATGATAAATTAAATCTTCATTAATGAATAATTTATAGTATCTTATTTCTAAATTTTACATAGGTTATCCTCAATAAAGTCTGCTAACTTTCATTATTGCCAGTTTTTAAAAATTTAAGCAGTTTTCTTTGGAAATTTTGTTTTTTTCCTTACTGTCATTATTATCTATTTCTATTATGATCATGACTAATACTCATTTCAATGATCTAAAGGATTAAAAAATAACGGTTAGTTGTGTTCAAATATTCCAAATTTGAATATATTTTCATCTACAGATGTAAACTAAAAGTTTAAAAAGTCTCATGTTTTGAAAAATTATTTTTCTCTTTAAATATTCAAAACATTTTGCCTCAAATATTAAGGGACAAAAATATAAAGAGATTATTCAATAAAGCCAACATTTTTACATAATTTGTGAAGCATCGTATTAAATACTTTTATTAAAAAAAACTACTCTAGTATTCAATGTCCATATTATTTGCAATGTAAAGAAATATAAGTAGAATAACGTTTCACATGTTGCATTTCATGTGTTACATCTAGGCCTGTATATTATATACAAATTCAAGAGGAATATGAATTCTGTAATAATGCAAAATGCTCCTCGGGTGCCATGTCCAACTGTTGCAAACACTGCACTAATTTGCAAGTACTCAGGAACTGAGAATTGAAACACAAAGAGAGAGGAATCTCTAGCATTACAGGTAAATGATACCTTGTAATGCAAGAATCAGCTGCCTACAGGCTGACATGAGTTAATTCAGAGTTGACTATTTTCTCTTTCCTATTGCTTCCTCCACTCTGTTTCTTCCTGACTAGTTTCCCACCCCTGCCCCCTCCTCAGCAACGTGGGGCTGCACCAGTTACAGACTGCTGGGACACAGGCTCCAGACTGAGGCCTGTAAGGATGGCCGTGGATCTGAAGGTGGGTGCATGTCCACTCACTGCGGCTCACGCTAATGCACGCCTGTTGGTGAGTGTATGCTCGTGTGTCTTTGGGGGTATTGAACAATTCTTCAACTCAGTTTTTTCACCTTTATGTTAACCCCTGTTGGTAATGACAGAACCCTCCAAAATATCACTTCTCAAACTTCAGTGTTCTGAGTGTCACCTAAAAAGAGCTTATTTAAAATGCAGGTTATTGGCTCCAATCCCCAGAAACTCTTATTAGACGAAGCCCAGGAATCTGCATTTGTTACAAGTATCCAAGGCCACACTCTAAGAAGCCGTGGTCTATACCTGCACGTCCTCTCCAGCTCCACAGTAGTAGTTCAGTCCCTCCAGTTTCATGCAGCATAGACTCCTCACTGATCGCTCTGCCCAGGACGCACTAATCTGATGATTCTCATTGCCAGCTGCCCATTTAAATCACTGGGAGAACTTTAGAAATTTTACTGGTGCCTGCGCCTCACCCACAGCGATTAAATCAGACTCTGGGAGTGCAGCCCCAGCTATTGGGATAATCTTAGAGTAAACCCAGTAGGTCTGACTGCCCCCAGGGCTGGGGCGACTGCTCTAATCATCTGCCGCCTCCAGCAGCCTTTCTTACCCCGTGGTAAGCATCCTAAATTCCTTCTTCCCCGGAGCACGGCTTTCCAACCTATATCCCAGGGAAAGCAAACAGGATACAGGTGTGGCACAAAACGTTGACCTGCCCGTAATTACGTGCTCCTGGGCCCAGAGGCTCCAGTTTTAAGTAGCTTCTTCTGTGCTCCTGGGGTGGTAGCTGGAGCTGAGCCTGCCCTCCTCTCCCTGGCCCTGTGGCCTCCACCGCACTGCAGACGAGGTGCCCACTGGGCTGCAGGAGAACACAGCTCAGGTGCTCAGAAGCCCAACCCCAAGGTATGGCTGCCTGGAGAAGGGAGAGTTATGCAGGCTGGGGTGGGTGCAAGGCCCAGCTGCGGACAGTGGCCCGCAAAGCTGCATCATCACATGTATTTGATTGTTTTGCCGCTTGTTTCCGATGTGCCCTCTGCGTGGCACAGGCGGACTGCTCCAACAGTGCATATTCTGAAAGTTAGCTGCACTCTCATTTCAAAAGGTTTGATTTGAAGACAGGAAACCGCATTTGAGACATCTTTGCATTGTCACAATAAGTTTTAATTCTGTCCTGGGCAATGAAAGAAACGGGAGAACTGTTGTTTCTTTTAAATGTCATTTCAGATGCCAGTTGTTAAATTTCACAAAGTGTCTGTCACCTGCTTGTGTGGTTAAAGTTTGCTTTTTAATCGGTGGTTACTAGCTATAATACAGAGAGAAAATTTTAAAAAGCTTGACTAGAACTGGTTGTGTGTATCATAACCTATCAAAAAAAAAGCCCCCAAATGCTAAAAGTCATTATCAACCTGATCTGAAGGTTTCCATGACATCAAAATGATGAGCGTCTGTTTACTCAAAAACTCCACAAAATTAGCCATTCCCTTGTTTGTTCATTGGGTAATGTTGAAAGATTTAGTGAAAAACACTTCTTGGAAGAGTCTGCTCACTTGAAGTGAAAGTAAGGACCCCTAAGCCTGATCCAGGTAGGTGGCTCTTGTGTAACAATGACTGTCCCAGGGGCCTCCTGTGGTGTGAGTACCAGTCAGAGACCGGCAGTGGCTTCTGGGCACAGTGAGCTCGGTAGCGTTGTTTTGGAACCAGAGCTCGGGAATGGTGGTGGTCACGGGGGAAAAAGGGGATGGGGATGAGGGCATGGGAAGTTCTCAATTCTTGAAATGGGATTTTTAAAAAATGTTCAAACAACAAATCTGCAAAGCTGGTGAAAAGACAGGCCACAAGCTGAAAAATATTTGTGACAGAAAATGAATAAAAAGCTAACATCCAGAATGGATGAAGAATACTGACAAATTAATTTTAAAAAGATGAACAATCGATAGAAAAATAGAGGAAAAGACTTGAAAAGGTGCTTCCCAAGAAAGAAAATCCAAGTA
The DNA here is from genome assembly GCA_032199065.1 of Smutsia gigantea. Classification (NCBI taxonomy): domain Eukaryota; kingdom Metazoa; phylum Chordata; class Mammalia; order Pholidota; family Manidae; genus Smutsia; species Smutsia gigantea. The sequence goes on along the minus strand of JAVSCE010018639.1, from coordinate 20,998 downwards.
GCCAGGAAGCCTGTGAAAAGTGCTCGACACCATTTGTGATCACAGAAATGCAGAATAAAACCAGGAAATACCATTCCATATCCACTCAGTTGAATTTAATTAAAAAAACCTGATAATACTAAATATCAGTGAGTATGGAGAGTAACAGGAACTCTCATTCATATAGGAACCTGGTGAAACTGGCATTATCTCCTAAGAGCGAGCAAATGCAAACTCAGTGTGTGGTCCAGGGCCAGCATCGCCTGGAAGTTTGTTAGGACGTCAGAATCTCAGACTCTGCCTCGGACCTGTTGAATGGAATTGGCATTTAACAAGATCTCCAGGTGATTTCACGTATACATTAATGTTGAAGTGCGACTCTATGACCCAGGGATTCCACTTCAAGCATATGCCTCAAAGAATCTCGTTCACTGGCAGCATTGTTTGTAAATAAAAACAGAGACTGACTCTAGCCCATTAACTGTGGAACGGACAAATAAATTATGGTGTAGCTGTATATAATGGAATACTATACAGCCACATACACAAATAAACTGCAGTAAAATGATACATACTGACGTGGATGGCATTCGTAAGTATGAGCATGAGTGCAAGAAGCAGCTCACAGAATAATACCTTTAGAATGAGTCCATTTATTTTTGCACATGGCTTATGGATCCTTCTGTATTTCCCAGTAGAACCCTTTAAGAAGTTGTGTTCATGGAAACAACCTTGAAATTTCGCATTTTATAGATAGGAAATTTAATAAATTTTTATAACTTTTATAAATATTTCTGTGGAAGATTTATGCAAATTATATATTTAACAACACTATCTCTAATAGTTTATATTTTATTTTTGTAGTAAAATGATTTACGTTAGTATTTCACTAAGCCACATATAGATGTTCCCGAATCCTTTCCATTTTAACCCAGTGGGCTGCCCAGATATTTTCTTTGTGCACCATGACACAAAACACTGGGTAGCAGGGACTTAGCGGCCAATTACTTCAAAGGCCTCCAAGCTCCCAGCTTTCCCTTGCCATGTCCTCTGTTGCCGTGCTCCAGATTCTAGCTGTCAAGATTCCTTGTCTCTCTCCAAAGACCCTGCCGTGCCCCTAAGCCCATGTTACTTCTGGAATGCTTTGAATGTTCGTTCTTTCCTTTAGGCTTTGATCAAACACCACCACCACAAAAGGTTTTCTGACTTTCTAGACAGAATAATTACTCTTTCCTTTTCAGAGCCTTTACTAGATCAGTTCTACTGCTGCCTCTCTTTGACTTTGTTAAGATGGTCATATATTTAGTTGTTTGACATCTGTTTCCTCTGTTAGACTATGAACAACTCCAGAGCAGTGTAGTGTACTATAAATTAGAGCATATCCATGTAATGGAATATTTGCCTTCTTTTCACAACCTGTTCTATATCCTATGGAGTTGTAAATCCTGTATGCGCCTTTGTTATTACATGAATTTAGTAAGAAGTAAAAAGGGCTCACAACTACTTCTAGACTTATTAGTAATCTATTTTGGGGCCAACAATCTTATGTGATGTTCAATTATTCTGTCCTGTTGCTGAGACTTTTATAGAGCCTTTAGTTAACATGAACATTTTTAATATCTTAAATAGCTAGCCATGTATTCAAGTTACGAAGCATCTACTTTAAACACTTAGTCCATAGCAAAGCAGTCAAGCTTAGCAACTTGAAGTTTTGTTGAATGAAGTGGCAGGAAAGAGCTAAAAAAAATCTCATGAATGGGAAGAAAGGCCATGATGTTTATGCTCATCTCCTAAGATGCTTCTGAGATGAACACAAATGTCTATATTCTGCAACAATTTGGACTTCTTCCCACCTCATTCTAATAGACTATCAAACTGAGGGCTGTCATGTCTCAGCCCCCTGTTGACCACATTATTATGGCCAAAAGTCCAAGCTTCAGCCAGTCACCCATCATCTCCTGGCCACACTGTCATCCTCTAAACCATTGGTTCTCAACCTTGGCTGCATATCTGATTATCTGGTGTTCAGGTAACACACAAGACCAATTAAAACAAAACCTCTGGTGGTGGAACCCTTGCATCACTATTTTTTTTAAAAGCTCTCTTTAAAAAGCTTCCAATGTGTTTCCAAGATTGAGAACCAAGCTCTTAATCTGACCATATCCTGCTCCACCCTTTCTCCCTCCCGGTCCCTTTCACGGTACATGTTGGAATCTAGGTCAGGAGCCTTCTCTATATCTTCAGTGCGGTCTTGGAACATCACCTCTTTCCGTAGCAGAAATCTCCTAAGGGTTCCCACTCCCTGACCTTTTATGTTCCACATACTCCAGAGTCAGGTGATTGGGATTTTTGCTTGCCCTCCAATGCCCCTTACATGCAACTTCTCCTTTCTGCCAAAACCTCATACTTGTTTGAAACCCATTCATGCTGTTACACCAACTTCTTACTCTCCTTACTGCTGCCATCAGCTACCAACGTACTCATTCATGGAAGATGGATTGCCTCAGACTCTTTCCATCCTTAGTCTTGTTTTCTTTCTCAGTGACCCATCTAATCCCTTGGTCACAGATCCTTGATCTGAATTCCAACCATCTTCCTCTATCCCACCTCACCTCTCATGGTCACCTTAATCTTCATTTTCCCTGGAAACTGCATTCCCTCTAAAATATGTTCTTAAATCCCATTCTGCCCACCTTCTCCTACATTTTAGTTTACTTGCTGGATCAGTCCCACTGCTGCCTTTCTTTGACCTTGTCAAGACTGCTGATCCCCAGACTCCATCACTTTTTCTCCATTCCCACCCGTCAATTCCTGGCTTTGCTTTTCTACTTGTCCAGCCTTGATTTTTTTTTTTTTTTGATATTGCATCAATATAATCAGTCCTTTGAAAATGCTGTCAAGTCCTTTGCATCCTGCCTTTATTGGATTCACCTACTAGGATCCAATGTTGCTTGCACACCAACCTTCTTTGATTGTCTGCACTGAGGCAGCTAAATGTGGCTGGAAGCATGGAACAGGGTTTTAGAGTCCTAACAACCTTCTCAGGGCTGCTCAGCCTTGCCCAGAAACCATGCTCTGCTTCTCCATTTTGAGGATTACTATTTCATACTTTCTCCTCCTACTTCTGTCTTAGAAACTATCACATGAAAATCCAGCCTTTCCCAAAACCCACAAAATTTTCATGCATCTTTATGCATGGGCTAATTTGTGACCTCTCTATTGTGTTTCATTGATCTGTGTGTCTGTTTTTATGCCAATACCACAGAATTTTGATTACTGTACCTTTCATGAGATAGTTTGAAATCAGGGAATGTGATACTTCCAGCTTTGGTCTTCTTCCTCAAGATTGCTTTGGCTATCAATTCAGGGTCCTTTGTAGTTCCATACAAATTTTGGGATTGTTCCTTCTACATTTGTGAATAATGCCATTGGAATTTTGATAGGGATTATATTGAATCTGTGGGCTGCTTTGGGTTGTATGGACATTTTAACAATATTCTTCCCATCTATGATTGTAGCCTATTTTTCTATTTACTTGTATCTTCAGTTTCTTTTACCAGTGTCTTCTAGTTTTCAGTGTACAAGTCATTCACCTCTTTGGTCAAATTTATTCCAAGGTATTTTATTCTTTCTGATGCAATTATAAATGGAATTGTAATTTTTTTTCTTTCTCATAGCTTGTGTTTGTGAGAGATAATTCATAAAAATGTAAAAGTTTCTGTATATTCATTTGTATCCTGCAACTTTACTGAATTAATTAATTAGTTCTAAAAGTTTTTTGGTATTCTTCATGGTTTTGTACATATCATGTCATCTGTAAACAATGACAATATTTTCCAATTTGGATGCTTACTATAATTGCTCTGACTAGGACTTCCAATACTATGTTGAATAAAAGTGGTGAGAGTGGGTATTCTTGTCTTGTTCTGGTTTCAGAGGAAAAGCTTTCTTCTTTTCACCATTGAACATAATATTAGCTGTGGACTTGTCATATATGACTTTATTATGTTGAGGAATATTCTCTATATACCCACTTCATTGAGAGCTTTTATCATAAATGGATTTGAAATTGTTCTACTTTTTCTGCATCTATTGAGATGATCATATGATTTTTATCCTTCATTTTGTTAACATGATGCATCACATTTTTTTGGGTATTGAACCATCTCTACATCCCTGGAATAAATGCCACTTGATCATGTATATGATCCTTTTAATGTCTTGTTAAATTCAGTTTGCTAATACTTTATGATCTATGTTCATCAGGGATAGGCCTATCCTGTAACTTTCTTTTCTTGTGCCGTTCTTGCCTGGTTTTGGTATCAGGGTAATGCTGGACTTGTAAAAATGGTCTGGAACCATTTGGTCCTGGATTTCTGTTTATGGGAAAGTTTTTGATTGAATCAGTTATCTTATTAGTAATTGGTCTGTTTGGATTTTCTCTTTCTTCATGATTCAGTCCTGGAAGAATTTATCCATTTCTTCTAGGTTGTCCAATTTTATGGATAACTGTTTGTAATAGTCTCTTATAACCCCTTTTATTTCTATGGTATCACTTATAATGTCTTCTCTTTCATTTCTACTTTTTGAGTCCCCCTTTTTTTTCTTGGTGAGTCTACCTAAAGGTTTATCAATCTTGTTTTCAAAGAACCAGCTCTCGGTTTCATTGATCTCTTCTATCATCTTTTTAGTCCTTACTTCATTTATTTCTGCTCTGATCTTTATTTCCTTCCTTCTATTAACTGTGGGCTTCACTTGTTCTTTTTCTAGTTCTTTGAGATATAAAGTAAGGCTGAGATTTTCCTTGTTGCTTGAGGCAGGCATTCATCACTATGAGCATCTCTCTTAGAATTTTTTTGTGCTGTATCCCATAAGTTTTGGTATGTTGCATTTCTGTTTTCATTTGTCTCAAAGTATTTTTTAATTTCTCTTGATTTCTTCATTGACTTATTGGTTGTTTAAGTAGCATGTTGTTTAATCTCTGCATATTTTTAAAATTTGAAGTATACAAGTAGCTCTTGAACAACACCGGTTTGAAGTGTGGGTCCACTCCAATGAGGATTTTTTTCAATAACTATTGGAATTTTTTTGCAATTTGAAACAGTTTGGAAAACATTTTCTTTACTTATTTTATTGTTAAGAATACAGTATATACTATGTAATGTACAAAGCATATGTTAATTCGCTATTTGTTATTGGTGAGGCTTCCAGTCAATAGTAGGTCATTAGTAAAGTTTTTGGGGAGTAAAAAGTTATACATGGATTTTTGACTGCATGGGGGTTAGTGTCCTGACCTCTACATTGTTTGCAGGTCAGCTGTATTAGTTTTAGGTGTACAGAAAAACGATTTCAACATTTATATACATTAAGAAATGCTCACCATGATAGGGTGGTTACCATCTGTCACCATATAAAGTTACTACAATGTTATTAAGTATATTCCCTGTGCTGTACTTTTCATCCCTATGACTTATTCACTTTATAAGTGAAAGTTTGTAGCTGTTGATCCCCTTCACTTATTTCAGCTATCCCTCCATTCCCTCCCCTCTGGCAATGACCAGTGTGTTCTCTGTATTTCTCTGTTTGTTTTTAGATTCCACATGTAAGTGAAATCATATGGTATTTGTCTTTCTCTGTCTGACTTATTTTACTTAGTGTGATACTCTCTACATCCATTCATATTGTTGCAAATGGCAAGATTTCATTTTTTATGGCTGAGTAATATCCCATTATACATATATACATCTTTTTATCTATTAATGGACATTTAGGTTGCTTTCATATATGGCTATTATAAATAATGCTGCAATAAACTTAGGGGTGTGCACATATGTTTTCAAATTAGTGACTTTGTTTTCTTTGGGTAAATACCCAGAAGTGGAGTTACTGGATTATGCAGTATTTGTATTTTTAGTTTTTTGAGGAACCTCCAGACAGTTTCCCATAGTGACTATACCAATTTACATTCCTGCCAGCAGTCATGAGGGGTCCCTTTTCTCCACATCCTCACCAACACTTGTTATTTCTTGTCTTAACTTATACTGGCCATTCTGACTGGTACAAGGTGATATTTCATTGTGATTTTGATTTGTCTGATGACTAATGATGTCAAGCATCTTGAGCATCTTTTCATATATCTGTTGACCATCTGTGTATTTTTGGAAAGGTGTTTATTCAGTTCTTTTGCCTACTTTTTAAATTGGATTGTTTGTGGGGTTTTTTTTGGTGTTGTATGAGTTCTTTACATATTTTGGTATTAACCCTTTATCAGATATGTCATTTATGAAAGTATTCTCCCATTCAGTAGGTTGCCTTTTCATTTTGTTGATGGTTTGTTTCCTATGCAGAAGCTTTTTAGTTTGATGTAGTCCCACTTGTTTATTTTTGTTTTTGTTTACCTTGCCTGGGAAGACATATACAGAAAAAAATTAAGGCCAACATCTAAGAGTTTACTGCTTATGTTTCCTTTTAAGTTTTATGGTTTCAGGTCTTACATTTAGATCTTTAACCTATTTTGAGTTTATTTTTGTACATGGTGTAGGAAAACTGTCCAGTTTCATTCTTTTGCATGTAGCCATCCAATTTTCACTGCATCATTTATTTATTTTAATTTAATTTAATTAATTGATTTATTTTTATTTTTTTTAATTGTGAAATGATTATCACAGTAAGTTTAGTTAACATCCTTCAACATACATAGTTACAAATTATTTTTTCTTGCGATGTGAACTTTTGAGGTTTTTTCTCTTAACAACTTTTCAATACACAAGACATTATTGCTCACCATGCAACGAACAAGTTCCAATACAGTGAACAAGCTCCCACAAGGTGAACCATGCAAGGAACATAGTGAACGAGTTCTCACAAGGTGAACAATGCAAAGGCAGTCATATCAGAGAAACTAATTCAGTTACTATAATCAATCAAGTCAACTATGATTACTCATATGATTTTTATACTTAAATTATAAGTGAATCCCACATTTCCCTCTTTTTTGTTTTAATTGACACAAATGCATATGCATATATTTGTGGAAGGTACCAGAATAATGATTAGCTGGGCTCGGCCTGTGACATAGCTTGTCACAGGCAATGTCTCTCTCGTCTGGAGGGGTGAGGTTCTATGCCTCACCTCAGTTGGCCCCCACGTTGCTCACCTGAGGTCCCTTGCGACTGTGCCTGTCTTAGGTTGTTCCTCCCATGAGGAATCTTACGCGTCTCTGGCTAACCAGCCATCTCCTGGGACCAAACAGGGAGATAAAATACGAAAGAGAGGACAGACAGCAGCTATAATTCTGGATAAAATCACAATATACATGATTATTTTCTTGCAGCAAATGCAGGTGGAGAATCAGTATATGATTTCACAAAGTTGTTTAAAAGGAATCACTTATGTCTTGAAGTTAATTCTTGAAAAGTAGCATATGCTTGTATTGGCTTTAAAAGACCAACAACTGCCTTCCACACACACATAGGAGAACAGGAATACAAATGCATGACAGTATTAGACCTACAATTATAGGCCATATCCAATGAAACAAAGAAAAACAATTTAACAATCCAGGCATTTGTGAACTTATCAATAACATGGTGAATGTTGTCTATTTGATCTTGAATAGTATGCGAAAAATCGGACAAATTAAAACAACACATCCCTGGAAATTGTTCACATCCCATATGTTCTTTTTTTTCTTAATCACTTATTCTTTTATTAGCTTCTCCTAAGTATTCTTTTTTTTATAATTTATTTTGGATCATTAATCTACAATTACATGTGCAATATTATGATTATTAAACTACCCCCTTCATCAAGTTCCCCCCACCAACCCCATTACAGTCACTGTCCATCAGCATAGTGAGATGCTATAGAGTCACTACTTGTCTTCTCTGAGTTGTACAGCCCTCCCCGTGCCCCCCCCAACATTACATCTGCAATCATAATGCCCCTTTTTCCCTCTTATCCCTCCCTTCCCTCCCATCTTCCCCAGTCCCTTTCCGTTTGGTAACTATTAGTCCGTTCTTGGGTTCTGTGAGTCTGCTGCTGTTTTGTTCTTTCAGTTTTTTTCTTTGTTCTTATGCTCCACATATGAGTGAAATCATTTGATACTTGTCTTTTTCGGCTTGGCTTATTTCACTGAGCATAATACCCTCTACCTCCATCCATGTTGTTGCAAATGGTAGGGTTTGTTTTCTTCTTATGGCTGAATAATATTCCATTGTGTATATGTGCCACATCTTCTTTATCCATTCATCTACTGATGGACACTTAGGTTGCTTCCATTTCTTGACTATTGTAAATAGTGCTGCGATGAAGAAAGCTGTTGGCAGTTTGATAGGGATTGCGTTGAATCTGTAGATTGCTTTAGGTAGTATAGCCATTTTGACAATATTTATTCTTCCTAGCCAAGAGCATGGGATGCATTTCCATTTGTTAGTGTCCTCTTTAATTTCTCTTAGGAGTGTCTTGTAGTTTTCAGAATACAGGTCTTTCACTTCCTTCGTTAGGTTTATTCCTAGGTATTTTATTCTTTTTGATGCAATTGTGAATGGAATTGTTTTTCTGATTTCTCTTTCTGTTAGTTCATCATTAGTGTATAGGAAAGCAACAGATTTCTGTGTGTTAATTTTGTATCCTGCAACTTTGCTGAATTCAGATATTCATTCTAGTAGTTTTGGAGTGGAGTCTTTAGGGTTTTTTATGTACAATATCATGTCATCCGCAAATAGTGACAATTTGACTTCTTCTTTACCAATCTGGATGCCTTGTATGTCTTTGTTTTGTCTGATTGCCGTGGCTAGGACCTCCAGTACTATGTTGAATAACAGTGGAGAGAGTGGGCATCCCTGTCTTGTTCCCGATCTTAGATGAAAAGCTTTCAGCGTCTCGCCGTTAAGTATGATGTTAGTTGTGGGTTTGTCATATATGGCCTTTATGATGTTGAGGTACTTGCCGTCTATACCCATTTTGTTGAGAGTTTTAATCAGGAATGGATGCTGAATTTTGTCAAATGCTTTTTCAGCATCTATGGAGATGATCATGTGGTTTTTGTTCTTCTTTTTGTTGATGTGGTGGATGATGTTGATGGATTTTCGAATGTTGTACCATCCTTGCATCCCTGGGATGAATCCCACTTGATCATGGTGTATGATCCTCTTGATGTATTTTTGAATTCGGTTTGCTAATATTTTGTTGAGTATTTTTGCATCTACGTTCATCAGGGATATTGGTCTGTAATTTTCTTTTTTGGTGAGGTCTTTGCCCGGTTTTGGTATTAGAGTGATGCTGGCTTCATAGAATGAGTTTGGAAGTATTCCCACCTCTTCTATTTTTTGGAAAACTTTAAGGAGAATCGGTGTTATTTCTTCTCTATATGTCTGGTAGAATTCAGAGGTGAATCCATCTGGTCCAGGGGTTTTGTTCTTGGGTAGTTTTTTGATTACTGATTCAATTTCATTGCTAGTGATTGGTCTGTTTAGTTTTTCTGTTTCTTGCTTGGTCAGTCTTGGAAGGTTGTGTTTTTCTAAGAAGTCGTCCATTTCTTCTATGTTTTCCAGCTTGTTAGCATATAGATTCTCATAATATTCTCTTATGATTCTTTGTATTTCTGTGGGGTCCATTGTTATTTTTCCTTTCTCATTTCTGATTCTGTTTATGTGTGTAGATTCTCTTTTTCTCTTAATGAGTCTGGCTAGGGGTTTATCTATTTTGTTTATTTTTTCAAAGAACCAGCTCTTAGTTTCATTGATTTATTCTATTGTTTTATTCTTCTCAATTTTATTTATTTCTTCTCTGATCTTTATTATGTCCCTCCTTCTGGTGACTTTGGGCCTCATTTGTTCTTCTTTTTCCAATTTCAGTAATTGTGTCTTTAGACTATTCATTTGGAAATGTTCTTCCTTCTTTAAATAGGTCTGGATTGCAATATACTTTCCTCTTAGAACTGCCTTTGCTGTGTCCCACAGAAGTTGTGGCTTTGTGTCGTTGTTATCATTAGTCTCCATATATTCTTTGATTTCAGTTTTGATTTGGTCCTTAACCCATTGATTAGTTAGGAGAATGTTGTTAAGTCTCCATGTATTTGTGAGCTTTTTTGATTTCTTTCTAAAATTTATTTCTAGTTTTATACCTTTGTGATCTGAGAAGTTGGTTGGTAGGATTTCAATATTTTTGACTTTACTGAGGTTCTTTTTGTGGCCTAGTATGTGGTCTATTCTGGAAAATGTTCCATGTGCACCTGAGAAAAATGTGTATCCTGCTGTTTTTGGGTGCAGAGTTCTGTAGATATCTGTTAGGTCCATGTGTTCTAGTGTGTTGTTCAGTGCCTCTGTGTCTTTACTTATTCTCTGTCTGGTTGATCTGTCCTTTGGAGTGAGTGGTGTGTTGAAGTCTCCTAAAATGAATGCATTGCTGTCTATTTCCTCCTTTAATTCTGTTAGTATTTGTTTCACATATGCTGGCGCTCCTGTGTTGGGTGCATATATATTTATAATGGTTATATCTTCTTGTTGGACTGACCCCTTTATCATTATGTAATGTCCTTCTTTATCTCTTGCTGCTTTCTTCGTTTTGAAGTCTATTTTGTCTGATACAAGTACTGCAACACCTGCTTTTTTCTCCTTGTTGTTTGCATGAAATATCTTTTTCCATCCCTTCACTTTTAGTCTGTGTATGTCCTTGGGTTTAAAGTGAGTCTTTTGAAGGCAGCATATAGATGGGTCTTGTTTTTTTATCCATTCAGTGACTCTATATCTTTTGACTGGTGCATTCAGTCCATTTACATTTAGGGTAATTATGGATAGGTATGTACTTATTGGCATTGCAGGCTTCAGATTCGTGGTTACCAAAGGTTCAAGGTTACCTTCCCTACTATCTAAAAGTCTAACAACTAACTTAATATGCTATTACAAAGAATCTAAAGGTTCTTTGTTTGTTTGTTTGTTTCCTCCTTTTTCTTTCTATTCCATTCTTTATATATTAGGTATCATATTCTGTACTGTTTGTCTATCCCTTGATTGACTTTGGGAATAGTTAATTTAATTTTGCATTTTCTTAGTAATTAGCTGTTCTATTTTCTTTACTGTGGTTTTATTACCTCTGGTGACAGCTATTAATCTGTAGGAACACTTCCATCTATAGCAGTCCCTCCAAAATACACTGTAGAGATGGTTTGTGGGAGGCAAATTCTCTCAGCTTTTGCTTATCTGGGAATTGTTTAATCCCTCCTTCAAATTTAAATGATAATCTTGCCAGATAAAGTAATCTTGGTTCAAGGCCCTTCTGCTTCATTGCATTAAATACATCATGCCACTCCCTTCTGGCCTGTAAGGTTTCTGCTGAGAAGTCTGATGATAGCCTGATGGGTTTTCCTTTGTATGTGATCCTATTTCTCTCTTTGGCTGCTTTTAATAGTCTGTCCTTATCCTTGATCTTTGCCATTTTAATTACTGTATGTCTTGCTGTTGTCTTTCTTGGGTCCCTTGTGTTGGGAGATTTGCGCACCTCCATGGCCTGAGAGACTATTTCCTCCCCCAGATTGAGGTAGTTTTCAGCAATCACCTCCTCAAAGACGCTTTCTATCCCTTTTTCTCTCTCTTCTTCCTCTGGTACCCCTATAATGCGAATATTGTTCCGTTTGGATTGGTCACACAGTTCTCTCAATATTCTTTCATTCTTAGAGATCCTTTTTTCTCTCTGTGCCTCGGCTTCTTTATATTCCTCTTCTCTAGTTCCTATTTCATTTATTGTCTCCTCCACCATATCCAATCTGCTTTTAATACCGTCCATTGTGTTCTTCAATGATTGGATCTCTGACTGGAATTCATTCCTGAGTTCTTGAATATCTTTCCGTACCTCCATGAGCATGTTAATGATTTTTATTTTGAACTCCCTTTCAGGGAGAGTCATAAGGTCCATATCATTTAAATCTTTCTCAGGAGTTGTGTTCATAATTTTACTCTGGACCAGGTTCCTTTGGCGTTTCATATTTGTGTATGGCGCCCTCTAGTGCCCAGAAGCTCTACTCTCTGGAGCTGCTCAGCCCCTGAAGCAATGCGGGGATTGTAGGGGAGTGGTATTGGTGCCTCCGGGGAGGAAAGGGCTGTTTGCTGGTTCCTGGCTGCTATGCCTGTCTCCACTGCCTGAACCAGTGGGCTGAGCACACAGGTATAAGCCTCTGTGCTTTGCGTTTTTAGTTGCTATAGACAGATCTTCCCTCTGGCTGGCCTAACACCAGGGAAGGATTTCCTGGTTTGCAAGCCCGGTGGGGCTGGCCAGAAGAAAGGCGCACAAGTCTGCCTGTCACAGAAGGAGTTCTTGGAGCTGTGTAGGCAGCCAGGGAGCTGGAGCACCTGAAGATCGTGAAAGCTCCCAACCTGCTGGGCAGAGTGCACCCGGACAATTTTGTCTGCCTGTCCTTTCTCTTGAGCAGTAAGCTCCGTGCAATCCTTGCCCCTTTAGCAGCTCTCTTGCTAAGGGCTTCTTTGTTAGGAAGTCTCTCAGACTGCCTGCCCTTCTTTTTTCCTGAGCAGCTGGGTATGGATCCCTGCTTTCACAAGCAGCTGGATTCTTAGTCTCTCCAGGAATTCTGCCTGTCCTAGCTTTCCAACCCCCTAATTACAAGAGTATCATGCAAACACCATGTAATGTAGGTTTGTGCTCCCAGAGCCGATCTCCAGAGTTAGGTATTTAGCAGTCCCACATCTCCACTCCCTCCCTGCTCTGTTCCTGTTCCTTCCACTGGTGAGCTGGGGTGGGGGAAGGGCTTGGATCCCGCAGGACCACAGCCTTAGTACGTTACCCTTTTCTGTGAGGGCTGCTCTTGTCTCCAGGTGTACGCAGTTTGTTGCTGTCCTCTTTCCCATTGCTCTTTCAAGAGTAGTTGATGTAGCTTTATTTTCATATTATATGAGGTTTTAGGAGGAAGCCTCTGTCTCACCTCTCATGCCGCCATCTTTAGCACTGCATCATTTATTGAAGATATTTTTTTTCCCTGTTGTACAGTCTTGCCTCCTTTGTCATAGATTAATTGACCGTATAAGCATGGGTTTATTTCTGGGCTCTCTATTCTGTTCCATTGATCTATGTGTCTATTTTTGTGCCACTACCATACTGTTTTAAAACTATTCTACAAACCTATAGTAATCAAATCAGGGAGCGAGATGCCTCCAGTTTGTTTTTCTTTCTCGTGGTTGCTTTCCCTATTTGGGGTCTCTTTTGGTACCATTTGGTTCCACAAATTTTAGGATTACTTGTTCTAGTTCTGTGAAGAATGCCATTGATATTCTGACAGGGATTATGTTGAAACTGTACATCGCTGCTGCTCCAATTCTTTTCGTCCCGGCCGTGAGCTGGGGTGGGCGGAGTGCTCAACGCCTCCGGGTCGCGGCTTTTTACCTTACCCTTTCCCGTGAGATGTTGACTACTCCCAGGTGTAGACTGGCTGGGGCACTTTGCTTCTGGTCACTCTTTTAGGAATAGTTGTATTTGCTGTATTTTCAAGATATATGTGGTTTCGGGAGGAGATTTCTGCCACACTACTCACGCTGCCGTCTTTTCTCCCTCTCCCTTACTGAACTTACTTGTTCTGATAGTTTCTTGGTGGAGTCTTGAGGGTTTTCTACATATAGTATCATGTCATCTGCAAATAGTGAATTTTAATTCTTCCTTACCACTTCGAATGTTTTTTAATTTATCTGATTGCTATGACTAGGATTCTATGTTGAGTAAGAGTGGTGAGAATGGACATCCTTGTCTTGTTCCGAATCTTAGATGAAAAGCTTCAGCTTTCACCATTGAGTATGATAGTAGTTGTGGGTTAATCATATATGGCCCCTTATTATGTTCAGGTTATGTCTTCTCTATAATGGATGCTGAATTTTGTCAAATGCTTCTTTTGCATCTTTTGAGATGACCATCTAGTTTTTATTGTTTTGTTAATGTGATGTATCACACTAATTTTTATGGATGTTGAACCATCCTTACATCCCTGGAATAAATCCCACTTGATCATGATGAATAATCTTTTTAATGCATTGCTAAATTTGGTTTGCTAACGTTGTTTTAAAGATTTTTGCATCTCTGTTTATCAGGGATCCTGGCTTGTCATTTTTTTAGTAGTATCTTTGAGTTTTGGTTTCAGGGCAATGTGGGTCTCATAGAATGACCTGTACTCTTCAATTTTTCAGAATAGTTCTTGTAGATGTAGGGTTAGATTGTTTGGAGGTGTTTGTTTCTTGAGGAAGGCCTATATTGCTGTAAATTTCCCTCTTGTAACTGCTTTTGCTGCTTCCCAGAGATTTTGAGCCATTGTGTTTCCATTTTCATTTGTCTCGAGGTATTTTTTTTCTTCCTCTTTGATTTCTTTGACCCATTGGTTTTTAGTAGCATGTTCTTTAGCCTCCATGTGTTCGTGTGTTTTCTAGTTTTTTTTTTTGTAATTCTAGTTTTATACATTGTGGTTGAAAAAGACACTTGACATGATTTATATTATTAAGTTTATTAAGATTTGTTTCTTATGGCCTAACATATGATCTACCAAGGAAAATGTTTCACATGCACTTAAGAATGTGTATCCTGGTTTTGCATGGAACGTTTATGTATTAAAGTCCATCTGATCTAATGTGCCAATGTTTCCTTGTTGATTTTTCTGTCTGGAAGATTCATTCTTTGATGTAAGTGGGGTATTTAAGTACCCTACTACTGTATTGTATACTACCATTTATTTCTCTCTTTAGGTCTGTTAACATTTGCTTTATATATTTTGGTGCTCGTCACACACCTTTGTTCCCCTGGTTATGGTGGAGGAAATGACTTTCTTGCTAATAAAGAACAGTCTCTCCTATTGTGCTCTGAATCCCATCTTTTTCAGGTATCCTTTTTCCTGCAAATCTCTACCTCTGTATCATTTCTATTTGCATGTTAGGAAACCCACCATTTTATACACAAAATGCTTAATTCCATTTCAGATCTACTTTACAGCAAAATTTCTCATGTGTTCTACAGACCTTTCTTCCCCTTCTGTTTTACTCACTTTTTAAAAATGTTCATTTCTAAGTAATATATGAACACATTCTTGTTATGAAAAATCCAAACATTTGCAGGTAAAAACCATCAATTTCTCCCCATTCCCTTCTCCAGAAGTCACTGCTGTGATTAGTTAGAAATATTAGTTTCCTTGGAGATCTTTTCCTGTTAATTTACATGTAGATTTATCTATAGCAATTATCTAACATATCTTATGTTTCATCTAAATGGACTCATACTGTTCTGTATTGTTAATATCATTCTGCAATTTGCTTTTTTTTCACTCAGTAACTTTTCTATTTCAGTATTAATAGCTCCTTATTCTATAATCCCTACAAAGGATTTATCATGTTGAATTAAATTGGCAGTATTACAGTGCTGCATGTCATCTTTGGACATATTTTTTTTCATACGGAAGTGACTTCCAGGTCACTCTTCACTTCTCATTAATCTGGCTTCCATCCCCATCTTTCCATAATTTTTTTTGCCACAATTACCATTTCCACTTTGTTTTCCTGTCAATTTTCTTAGCCTTTCAACATTTGATAGTTGACACACTTTCCTTTTTGAAATGCTTTCCTCTTTGCTTTTGGGATGAAACCTTTAGTTTTCTTCCTCAGTCTTGTTTGGTATTTCCTACTCTGCTTGGTCTCTAAATAGTGGAAGTTCCTCAGGCTGGCTGGAGCTCTCTTCACTCTGGATTATCTTCCTGGGTGAGCTCATACATTCCTGTTTCTAAGAGCTGTCTACATGACAATGTCTTCTAAATTCCTATCCCAGCCCAGACCTATCCTTTGAGTTCTAGACTAGAACCCAAGAGCCTGCAGGACATCTTCATTTAAATGTACACCAGCAAAGGATCTTTTAAAATTTTAATTGAAGTATAGGTGATACACAATATTAGACTGGTTTCTAGTATACAGCACAATGGTCAACTGTTACACACATTATTAAATGCTCACCCCCACTACTGCAGTTACTGTCAATGTAGAAATATGTTACAGAACCACTGGCAGTATTCTCCATGCTGCACTTCCATCCCCGTGAACAGCTTATGTTATGATTGAAATTTTTGTGCCCCTTTACCCACCTAACTCCTCTCCCATGGAAACCACTAGTCACTTCGCAGTGTCTCTGAGTCTACTGCTGTTTTGTTCATTTTGTTTTGCTGTTTTTAAATTCCACAAGTAAGTGAAATCTTATGGTATCTGTCTCTGTCTGGTTTACTTCACTTAGCATGATACCCTCTGGGTCCATCGTGTTGTTGCAAATGGCAGGGATTTCTTCTTTTTTATGGCTGGATAATCTACTGATGGACACTGTTGCTTCCTATCTTGGCTATTGTAAATAATGTGGCCATAAACATAAGAGGGCATATATCTTTTCAAATGAGGGATTTTGTTTTCTTCAGGTAAGAAAAGCATCTATCTTACCATGCACAGAGGGATCCTGACCTGTTTCCTCCAACCTCATCTTGCTCATTCCATATCACCCCAACCACTCAGCTGCTCAGGTCAAAAACCTGGGCTTTACTCTAGAATCCTACCCCTAAAGTTCTTGGATTCTTAAGACTCCACAGACTTTATTTCACCCCTGCCACCTCCCCACCACCTTCCAGTAACAGCCATCATTATCCCTGACCTAAGTAAATGCAAAAACCTGAATGGCCAGTTCCTTGTCTCCTTCTCCAACTCATTTTCCATGTATCTGCCAAAATTAACTCTTATCAGTGGACCTCTGGCATAACGCTTTACCCTGCAATAGATTCTCTTTGCCCCTACGAGGCAGGCCTCAGGTGACGAGGCCTTGTCACTCTATAGAACCGTCAGAAGCATGAAATAAAGCTTCATAGTGTACCAAGTTGTTTCCTGACTTGGAGCCTTTGTGCCCCATCCTCTCTGCCAGAAAATGCAATTCTCTGGCTCTTTGTACATTAGAGTCCTTTTCACTTATCATGTCTTGGCTTAGTCGACATCACAGAACCCTGTTCCCACTCCATCCAAATAATACCTCCCGTTATTCTCAATTCTTGTGCCCATTTGTTTGGCATATCTTCTGAAGCCTGAATAGTCTATTATTCACTAGTTTGCCTTCCTTTCTAGAATGTAAGCTCTATAAGAGTATCTTATTCACAGCTATAGCCCTACCTGAGGGGTCATCTAAGTTTACCCCAATTTTAGATGAAAGAAACCTAGGTATGGGCCCATAATTTTACTAGTTATTCAGGCATAGCAGTGGTGGAGAACAGGTACTTGGGCTCCAGACTCTCATTTTGAATCTCAGAACCTCTACTGAACAGTGTGACACTGGGGAAATTATTCAACCTCTCTTTGCCTGTTTTCTCACTGGGAAATGGGGACTATAGTACTGATCAGATAGGATTGTTGCAAAGATTGATCATATGCCCTCCACCATCTTTATGTTTGGATTTTTCAGTATTATACAAATCTTAGAACTGTTTCTTCAAGCATTCCTCGACTCTTGCTATGTCTAGAGCACAATGTTCTTTGAATGAAACAGTAACTTCCACACCCTTTATACTTAGGTTGGAACTTCCATCTGGCCTATCAAACCAGTTTCTTACTCTGAGAAAATCAAAATTCCCATGGTAACATTTGAGGGAACGTCTCTGTGAACCAAACATGAAAAAGTCCTAATTAATGTAACAGGACTCAGTTACAATTAACAAAATTAACAGTTCACTGTAACTTCTGGGACAGGAATCTCAAACTAGAGATAAGGAAGTCCTGTGGACATCAATCTTGGTCACGATGATCATTCAGGCATAGGGGATTTGCCTGCTAGAACAGAGAATACTATTTTCCCTGTTAATAAGGATCAAAAAAAATAACAATCTGAGCATACTATTCTATTATTTACATTGCCCCCAACAAGCATTTTCTAGAAATGCACTAACGGTAATAGTAATAGAAAGAAATGTTAATTCAGTGGCCAACAGGTTACTGAAAACTTATTTTTGTTTATTCTTGATAATTAGGAAATTATCTGGCCACTTCTCATTTATTTTGAAAGAGCTATTAAAAGACGCCAGACAGTTTTAAAAAGGGTAGACTTAATATTTTATTGTCGCTTATAATCAGATGGCAGTGGGTATATAGTCTTCATACTTGATCTTCCCGTAAATAAAAAAAATTACAAGTTTTAAATAGCCGGTGGCTAGTTTTCAGAAACTATGATTAGATTAATTCATTAATGGTAGCTTCAAGTTTTTCCTTATTAGCTCCAGAAAATTCACCCACCTGTTAAGAGAATAGTGAATAGATATTAGATGTAGCATTATAGTCCTATTTTGTGCATAAAATATCTCAGAATAAGGGAAGAATGGGGAGGGGCAGAGGAAGTATATCTTATTTAAAAATAAAAGAAGTGAGTGTTATCCAGGCATGCTGTTAGAAACAAAAAAGAAAAAAGAACCTCACGAAAAGTCAGAAAACTCAAATACAATTTTTTATTCAAGTACCTCTTAACAAAGATAAATGCACTTGATGATATAAATCTGAAGTACCAACCACAGGGATTTAGTGACTAGTTCTAACAAAAATCAGTTTTCAGTTAGATATCACATTACTTAATGATATATTTACATATTCTTAAAAGTAGAACATGGGGACACGCTTCCTAATTGAAGGATAAGTCACTTTAGTTTCTTCCTTTATACCATGTTTCCCTAGTGCCCTAATGGTTTTGTTCAATGTCAGACGTACCCACCTTTTGTCCCTTTTTAAAAAATTGGAAGGTTGGCATGCATTTGACTTCACACTCTGAAGCAACATCCTGCAGGATGGAGAGAGAAGATAAAAACAAGACTGTGAGCTCTGACAGAAGTAATCCAAAACCAGAATCTGTCCTGTTATATATCCCACAACTCAGCATTAAGACATTTTTTTAAAAAGCATATAAAAATTGATACAATGAATGTAATGGCAGCACAAAACTCAAACTGGTTATTAATAAGAATTTTAATTGAGAGTATAGGTACCCTCCTCTTTAAGGGCCACCAACAAGCAGAATGCTACTAGTAACAGACACACAACAGTGATTCAATAAATTGTTTGATCCAACTATATCTTGGTTATTTCAGTATCATTAAAAAGGCAGTAACAAACACTGCTGTAACTGCACTAAGGATTACAATCTTAACTGTTCCTCAGAATTAGCATGTCTCTTCTTTGCCCAGTTTTTCCAGTTTTATTATAGGAGTGGGTACATAAATGATAGTCATAAAGGCTAGAGTCCAGTGTGAGCAGTAACAATTTGCAAAAGACCTGTTCAAGAACAAAGAGCAACCTAAACAGACAGCTCTATGCTGGGTTTTAATGCCTCCTTGTTTTAATTAAAAATTCACTTGCACGTTTGCAAACTTGGCTGCATATCAGAATCCCAAGGAGTACTACCAGTTCCCCTCTTACCCCCTAAATCAGTATAAAGCAAGGTCCCAGGTGATGCTAATGCTCTAGCTTTCGAGAGCCACCCAGCTTAGAGAAAAACAGACAAACTCCTAACACTGCAGATTTGGCTCGCTGGTGCCTATTTTCTTTTCTAGATGTGACAGTTACCACATCTAAAGGTTTTTTTTTGCAGTGCAAAGGTTAATGAAGTAGCAAGCATTCCTCAGTTTTGTTACAGGAACACTTAGTGAGAACTTACAATGCTCCATGCAGTATCTTGTTCACACAAGGTTTGGAGGGAGACACCCCAAGAGTATTAGGGACTGGAAAAGTCAACCTGACACTCAAAAGACGGTCGGGAAGGAAATGCGGAACTAAGCAGCAAAAGCCACGAAGGACCACAATTAAGGAGGCAAGACAACATTATAGGAATCAGAACTTTCACAGGAAAGGTCAGGTACAAACATGGTGGCAACTTCTAGCTGGGATTCAGGAGTGGTGAGCACAGGAGGAGAAAGTGCAGAGGTCACTATGATGAGCCACTGGTAAATGGCAGCATGTTGGCCTAAGAAGTGTGGTTTTACCTCTTCATGAATTTACATGTGGATTGTTGCTAGCTAGACAGGGTGGTGGGCAGTACTGTTCAAGAGTTCTTTCCAGATAACCTTTACTTTTCCTTACAGGCTGGACAAGAGGCACAAGGACAGTACTGACTAGAATAAAAATGGCTCATGTATATTGGATACTCACTGAAAGCAAGAGTTCTAGGGGAGTTTATCAAGAACATGTGATGAGACCACTAAAATGAAGATCACAAAATCTGAACTGCACCAATTTACAATCCAGGTAATTCTCTTGTATGAGTATCTAGGATTGAAAATGTGGTACAGTGTTGACAAGACTATGTCAAGGTTCTGGACAAATTGTGGATGGGTAAGATGACAGTCTGAAGGGTAGAGGGACTGGTTAAGCTAAAAGGTTGAAAACAGATGGTCTATGGGGCTGATTCCAGTCCAGATATGTTACACGGCTCATCCAAGTGCTTAAAAAAAACCTTTAAACTCGTTGCCTACTAGCAGAAATCCCTTGAACTTTAGCATGTGGGAATGCTGGGCTGATCCCTCACAGCGCTGCAGAGAACAGCTGCTTACTGCAGTCCTTTCTCCATGGCACATTCAGTCACTGACTGGACACCTGCACTTGTGCTAGCAATTGACGGAAGCCTCAGAGGAGGAGAGTGCTGGCTTTGTTTTGTTTTTCTGTCCATGGTGGAAGGACAGTGGTCTGGAAAGGATAAGCCACCCTGTCCCCCAACTTCTCATCACAGAAATGTACAGGGGCCACAACTGAGTAACATCACACACAAGGGCATCAAGCAACAGGACCAGGACACTGATCGCAACTTCCAGATGAAAAAGCTACTCCTAAAGTTTTACCAGCAGAAATGATAGGATCCCAATCAATGGAAGTGATAGAGTGAAACTGATATTCTCAGACTCTGGGTGCCTTATACCTCACCTAGCCAGAGATCAGCATGCTGCTTTGGCACAACTGCTTAAAATAAAACTGGAAAAAAGATAAATGCTCAG
>JAVSCE010018638.1:0-126346 GCA_032199065.1 Smutsia gigantea | reverse complement strand
GATAAGTCTGGCTAGGGATTTATCTATTTTGTTTATTTTCTCAAAGAGCCAGCTCCTGCTTTCATTGATTATTTTATTCTTCTCCATTTTATTTATTTCTGCTCTAATCTTTATTATATCCCTCCTTCTACTGACTTTGGGCCTCATTTGTTCATCTTTTTCTAGTTTTGTTAATCGTGAGTTTAGACTGTTCATAAGGGATTGTTCTTCTTTCCTGAGGTAGGCCTGTATTGTAATATACTTCTCTCTTAGCACGGCCTTCGCTGTGTTGCACAGATTTTGCAGTGTTGAATAATTGTTGTCATTTGTCTCCATATGTTGTTCAATCTGTTTCTATTTGCTTATTGATCCAATGATTATTTAGAAGCAGGTTGTTAAGCCTTATTGTGTTTGTGGGCTTTTTCATTTTCTCTGCATAATTTATGTATAGTTTCATACCTTTGTGGTCTGAGAAGTTGGTTGGTAAAATTTCAAACTTTGAATTTACTGAGGCTCTTTTTGTGGCCTAGTGTATGATCTATTCTTGAAAATCTTCCACATGCACATGACAATGTTTATCCTGCTGCTTTTGGGTAGAGTGTTCTGTAGATTTCCATAAGGGCCATCTGTTCTAATGTGTTTGTTCAGTGCCTCTGGCCTCCTTACTTATTTTCTGTCTGGTTAATCTGTCCTTCAGAGTGAGTGGACTGTTGAAGTCTCCTAAAATGAATGCATTGCATTCTATTTCTCCTTTTAATTGTTAGTATTTGTTTGACATATAAAGGTGCTCCTGTATTGGGCGCATAGATACATATAAAGATTATATCTGCTTGTTGGATTGACCGTTTTATCATTACATAATGTCCTTCTTTGTCTCTTGTGACTTTCTTTGTTATGAAGTATATTTTGTCTGATATAAGTACTGCAATTCCTACTTTTTCTCCCTATTAGTTGCATGAAATATCTTTTTCAATCCCTTCACTTTTAGTCTGTGTATGTCTTTGGGTTTGAAGTGAGTCTATTGTAGGCAGCATATAGATGGAGCTTGTGTGTTTTTTTCTTATACAATTTATTTTGTATCATTAATCTACAATTACATGTGCAATATTATGGCTATTAAACTATACCCTTCATCAGGTCCCGCCCACCAACCCAATTACAGTCACTGTCCATCAGCACAGTGAGATGCTATAGAATCATTACTTGTCCTCTCCTAGTTGTACAGCCCTCCCTGCGTGCCCCCAACATTACGTCTGCTAATTGTACTGCCCGTTTTTCCCCCTTGTCCCTCCCTTCCCACACATCCTTCTCAGTTCCTTTGCTTTGGTAACTATTAGTCCGTTCTTGGGTTCTATAAGTTTGCTGCTGTTTTGTTCCTTCAGTTTTTTTCTTTCTTCTTATACTCCACATGAGTGATCATTTCATATCTGTCTTTTTCTGCTTGGCTTATTTCACTAAGCATAATACCCTCTAGCTCCACCCATGTTGTTGCAAATGGTAGGGTTTGTTTTCTTCTTATGGCTGAATAATATTCCATTGTGTATATGTACCACATCTTCTTTATCCATTCATCTACTGATGGACACTTAGGTTGCTTCCATTTCTTGGCTATTGTAAATAGTGCTGCGATAAACACAGGGGTGCATATGTCTTTTTCAAACTGGGCTGCTGCATTCTTGGGGTAAATTCCTAGGAGTGGAATTCCTGGGTTGAAATGGTATTTCTATTTTGAGTTTTTTGAGGAACCTCCATACTACTTTCCACAGTGGTTGAACTAATTTACATTCCCACCAGCAGTGCAGGAGGGTTCCCTTTTCTCCAAATCCTCGCCAACATTTGTTGTTGTTTGTCTTTTGGATATTAGCCATCCTCACTGGTGTGAGGTGAAATCTCATTGTGGTTTTAATTTGCATTTCTCTGATGATTAGCGATGTGGAGCATCTTTTCATGTGCCTGTTGGCCATCTGAATTTCTTCTTTGGAGAAGTGTCTATTCATGTCCTCTGCCCACTCTTAATTGGATTATTTGCTTTTTGTTTGTTGAGGTGTGTGAGTTCTTTATATATTTTGGATGTCAACCCCTTATCGGATACATCATTTATAAATATTCTCCCATACTGTAGGATGTCTTTTTCTTCTACTGATGGTGTCCTTCGCTGTACAGAAGCTTCTCAGCTTGATATAGTCCCACTTGTTCATTTTCGCTTTTGTTTCCCTTGCCCGGGGAGATATGTTCATGAAGAAGTCGATCATGTTCATGTCCAAGAGATTTTTGCCAATGTTTTTTTCTAAGAGTTTATGGTTTCCTGACTTAATTCAGGTCTTTGATCCATTTTGAGTTTACTTTTGTGTATGGGGTTAGACAGTAGTCCAGTTTCCCTCCCTTACATGTAGCTGTCCAGTTTTGCCAACACCAGCTGCTGAAGAGGCTGTCATCTCCCCACTGTATATCTAAGGCTCCTTTATCATATATTAATTGACTGTATATGTTTGGGTTAATGTTTGGATTTTCTATTCTGTTCCACTGGTCTGTGGGTCTGTTTTTGTGCCAGTACCAAATTGTCTTGATTACTGTGGCTTTGTAGTAGAGCTTGAAGTCAGGGAGCATAATTCCCCATGTTTTATTCCTCCTTCTCAGGATTGTTTTGGCTATTCGGGGTCTTTTGTGGTTCCATATGAATTTTAGAATTATTTTTCCAGTTCATTGAAGAAAGCTGTTGGTATTTTGATGGGGATTGCGTTGAATCTGTAGATTGCTTTAGGTAGTATAGCCATTTTGACAATATTTATTCTTCCTAGCCAAGAGCATGGGATGCATTTCCATTTGTTAGTGTCCTCTTTAATTTCTCTTAGGAGTGTCTTGTAGTGTTCAGGGTATAGGTCTTTCACTTCCTTCACTAGGTTTATTCCTAGGTATTTTATTCTTTTTGATACAATTGGGAATGGAATTGTTTTTCTGATTTCTCTTTCTGTTAGTTCATCGTTAGTGTATAGGAAAGTAACAGATTTCTGTGTGTTAATTTTGTATCCTGCAACTTTGCTGAATTCAGGTACTAGTTCTAGTAGTTTTGGAGTGGAGTCTTTAGGGTTTTTTATGTACAATATCATGTCATCTGCAAACAGTGACAATTTGACTTCTTCTTTACCAATCTGGATGCCTTGTGTGTCTTTGTTTTGTCTGATTGCCGTGGCTAGGACCTCCAGTACTATGTTGAATAACAGTGGAGAGAGTGGGCATCCCTGTCTTGTTCCCGATCTTAGATGAAAAGCTTTTAGCTTCTCGCTGTTAAGTATGATGTTGGCTGTGGGTTTGTCATATATGGCCTTTATGATGTTGAGATACTTGCTGTCTATACCCATTTTGTTGAGAGTTTTAATCAGGAATGGGTGCTGAATTTTGTCAAATGTTTTTTCAGCATCTATGGAGATGATCATGTGGCTTTTGTTCTTCTTTTTGTTGATGTGATGGATGATGTTGATGGATTTTCGAATATTGTACCATTCTTGCATCCGTGGATGAATCCCACTTGATCATGGTGTATGATCCTCTTGATGTATTTTTTAATTCGGTTTGCTAATATTTTATTGAGTATTTTTGCATCTACATCCATGAGGGATATTGGTCAGTACTTTTCTTTTTTGTTGAGGTCTTTGCCCAGTTTTGGTATTAGAGTGATGCTGGCTTCATAGAATGAGTTTGGAAGTATGCCCTCCTCTTCTGTTTTTTGGAAAACTTTAAGGAGAATGTGTGTTATTTCTTCTCCATATATCTGGTAGAATTCAGGGGTGAGTCCATCAGGCCCGGGGGTTTTGTTCTTGGGTAGTTTTTTGATTACCGCTTCAATTTTGTTGCTGGTGATTGGTCTGTTTAGTTTTTCTGTTTCTTGTTTGATCAGTTATGGAAGGTGTTTTTTTCCAAAAAGTTGTCCATTTCTTCTAGGTTTTCCAGCTTGCTTGCATATAGATTCTCATAGTATTCTTTTATAATTCTTTGTATTTCTGTGAGGTCCATCGTGATTTTTCCTTTCTCATTTCTGTTTCTGTTTCTCTGTGTAGATTCTCTTTTTCTCTTAACAAGTCTGGCTAGGGCTTTATCTATTTTTGTTTATTTTTTCAAAGAACCAGCTCTTGGTTTCATAGATTTTTTCTATTGTTTTATTCTCAATTTTATTTATTTCTTCTGATCTTTATTATGTCCCTCCTTCTGGTGACTTTGGGCCTCATTTGTTCTTCTTTTTCCAATTTCAGTAATTGTGTCTTTAGACTATTCATTTGGAAATGTTCTTCCTTCTTTAAATAGGCCTGGATTGCAATATACTTTCCTCTTAGAACTGCCTTTGCTGCATCCCACAGAAGTTGTGGCTTTGTGTTGGTGTTGTCATTAGTCTTCATAAATTCTTTTATTTCTGTTTTGATTTGGTCGTTAACCCATTGATTAATTAGGAGAATGTTGTTAAGTCTCCATGTATTTATGAGCCTTTTTGTTTTCTTTCTAAAATTTATTTCTAGTTTTATACCTTTGTAATCTGAGAAGTTGGTTGGTAGAATTTCAATATTTTCGACTTTACTGAGGTTCTTTTTGTGGCCTAGTATGTGGTCTATTCTGGAAAATGTCCCATGTGCACTTGAGAAGTATGTGTATCCTGTTGTTTTTGGGTGTAGAGTTCTGTAGATGTCTGTTCGGTCCATCTGTTCTAGTGTGTTGTTCAGTGCCTCTGTGTCTTTACTTATTTTCTATCTGGTTGATCTGTCCTTTGGAGTGAGTGGTGTGTTGAAGTCTCCTAAAATGACTGCATTGCTTTCTATTTCCTCCTTTAATTCTGTTAGTATTTGTTTCACATATGTCGGTGCTCCTATGTTGGGTGCATATATATTTAAAATGGTTATATCCTCTTGTTGGACTGACCTCTTTATCATTATGTAATGTCTTCCTTTATCTCTTGCTACTTTCTTCGTTTTGAAGTCTATTTTGTCTGATACAAGTACTGCAACACCTGCTTTTTTCTCCTTGTTGTTTGCATGAAATATCTTTTTCCATCCCTTCACCTTAAGTCTGTGTATATCTTTGGCTTTGAGGTGAGTCTCCTGTAAGCAACATATAGATGGGTCTTGCTTTTTTATCCATTCAGTAACTCTGTGTCTTTGGATTGGTGCATTCAGTCCATTTACATTTAAGGTGATTATCGATAGATATGTACTTATTGCCATTGCTGGCTTTATATTCGTGGTTACAAAAGGGTCAAGGGTAGCCTCTCTACTATCTAACAGTCTAACTTAACTTTCTTGTCAAGTTATTGTAAACACAGTCTGATGATTATTTCTCTCCCTTCTTATTCTTCCTCCTCCATTCTTTATATACTAGGTGTTTTATTCTTTGCCTTTAGTTAGTATTTGGATGATCTGCTTTCTTTACTATGATTTTATTTTCTCTGGTGACCTCTTTTTAGGCTTAGGAGTGCTTCCATCTAGAGCAGTCCCTTTAAGATATCCTGAAGAGGTGGTTTATGGGAGGCAAATTCCCTCAGTTTTCGCTTGTCTGGAAATTGTTTAATCTGTCCCTCAAATTTAAATGATAATTGTGCTGGATACAATATTCCTGGTTCGAGGCCCTTCTGTTTCATTACGTTAAATATATCATGCCATTCTCTTCTGGCCTGTAAGGTTTCTGTTGAGAAGTCTGATGAATTTTCCTTTGTAGGTGATATTTCTTCTCTCTCTAGCTGCGTTTAATACTCTGTCCTTATTTTTGATCTTCGCCATTTTAATTATTATGTGTCTTGGTGTTGTCTTCCTTGGGTCTCTTGTGTTGGGAGATCCGTGGGCTTCCATGGTCTGAGAGACTATTTTCTTCCCCAGCTTGGGGAAATTTTCAGCAATTATTGCTTCAAAGACACTTTCTATCCCTTTTTCTCTCTCTTGTTCCTCTGGCATTCATATAATGTGAATATTGTTCCGTTTGGATTGGTTACACAGTTCTCTTAAAATTCTTTCATTCCTATAGATCCTTTTGTCTCTCTCTGCCTCAGCTTCTCTGTATTCCTGTGCTCTGATTTCTATTCCATTAACAGTCTCTTGCATCTCATCCAGTCTGCTGCTAAGCCCGTCGATCGCTTGTCTCATCTCTGCATTGTCTTTCCTCACTTCCCTCACTTCCTCCCTTAGCTCTTGCATATTTCTCTGTAGATCCATCAGTATGCTTATGACTTTTATTCTGAATTCTTTTTCAGGAAGATTGTGCATGTCCATCCCTTCAGACTCCCTCTCTGGGGTAATCTGGTCTGAGGTTTTCTGGGTACGTTTTGTTTGTACCATATTTCTCTGTCTTTTCATGTTGATAGAAGTGGTCAGAAAAGAAAAAAAGGAGAAAGGGAAAATAGAGAAAAAAACCCAAAAACGCCTGCCAGGTGTAGTTTCTGTTAAGATCCTGTAGGTGGCGCTGCTGCTCCACTATTCCACTGCCATGCCGCTTCCCTAGGCCCTTTGTGACTCTGGCTGGGGAGGGAACAAATAGGCGGCTGCTGATTTCTGTGGGAAATCTTCGTGCGACTGCTTTTCCCAGCCACAGTCCACGGGGACCGAAATTCCCCAGGACTCCCAGCCTGCTTGGCTGAGTGCGCTGGGACAATCCTGCTCCTCTGTTGGGCCCCTGTCTCTTTAAGACCCCTAAAAAAGCATGCACTTTTCTTTTGTCCCGGGGAACTGGCTGGGTGGACCTGCCATCTTGGAATCTGCACCTCTGTCGCTTCAATCTCCGATACACTGCGCAAAGTGTGTCAGTGTTCCTGGTGCCGATCACCGGGACTGGTTATTTGGCGGACCTGTGCTTCCACTCCCTCCCCGCTCTGAATCCTCTCCTCCCGCCAGGGCGCTGGGGTGGGGGAGTGCTCAGGTCCCGCCAGTTCGTGGGTTCGTATCTTACCTGCCTCGCGGGATGCCGAGTCCTCTCAGGTGTAGCTGCAGGCTGGTGTCATCCTGTATCTTCTGGTCTTTCTTTTAGGAATAGTTGTATTTGCTGTGTTTTCATAAATATATTTGGTTTGGGGAGGAGATTTCCGCTGCCCTGCTCATGCCGCCATCTTCCCGAAGTCCCTGGAGCTTGTGTTTTTATTTATTCAGTGACTCTATGTCTTTTGGTACGTTCAGACCATTTACATTTAGTGCGATTATCGATAGGTATGTTCTTATTACCATTGCAGGCTTTGGATTTGTGGTTACCAAAGGTCCAAGGGTAATTTCCTTATTATATAACAGTCTAATTTAGCTAACTTAGTATGCTTTTACAAACACAATTTAATGGTTCTTTTTTTTCCCTTCCTCCTCCATTCTTTATATATTAGGTATCATATTCTGTACTCTTTGTCTATCCCTTGACTGATTTGGGGGGTATTTTCATTTGATTTTGTATCTGCTTAGTAATTTGTTTACTTACTTTATTGTGGTTTTATTTCCTCTGGTGATAGCTATATATCCTTAGGAACACTTCCACCTATAGCAGTCCCTCCAAAATACACTGTAGAGATGGTTTGTGGGAGGTAATTTCTGTCAGCTTTTGCTTATCTGGGAATTGTTTAATCCCTCTTTCAAATTTAAGTGATAATCTTGCCGGGTATTCTTGGTTCTAGGCCCTTCTGCTTTATTGCATTAAATATATCATGCCACTCCCTTCTGGCCTGTAAGGTTTCTGTTGAGAAGTCTGATGATACCCCGATGGGCTTTCCTTTGTATGTGATCTTTTTTTTCTCTCTGGCTGCTTTTAATATTCTGTCCTTATTCTTGATCTTTGTCATGTTTATTAGTATATGTCATGGTGTTGTCTTCCTTGGGTCTTTTATGTTGGGAGATCTGTGCATCTCCATGGCCTGAAAGACTATCTCCTTCCCCAGACTGGGGAAGTTTTCAGCAACTACCTCCTCAAAGACACTTTCTAACCCTTTTTCTCTTTCTTCTTCTTCTCGTACCCTATAATACGAATATTGTTCATTTGGATTGGTCACACAGTTCTCTCAATATTCTTTCATTCCTAGAGATCCTTTTTTCTCTCTCTGCCTTAGCTTCTTTGTATTCCTCTTCTCTAATTTCTGTTCCATTTACTGTCTCCTCTACTAAATCTAATCTGCTTTTAAATCCCTCGATTGTATGTGTCATTTCAGATACTGTATTTCTTGATTGAATCTCACTCATGAATTCTTCCCCGAGTTCTTGAATATTTTCCTGTACCTCCAGGAGCATGTTTATCATTTTTATTTTGAAATCCCTTTCAGAAAGACTGATGAGTTCAGTTTCACTTGGCTTTCTTTCTGGTGTTTGTAGGATTTTGGTTTGAACCAGGTTCCTTTGACATTTCATATTTGTAGGTGGCATTCTCTAGTGCCCAGCAGCTCTACTCTCAAGCTGCTCAGCCCCTGGTGCAATGTCAGGAGTCGCAGAGAAGCAGTGCTCGTGCCTTGGGGAGCAAAGAGCTGTTTCCTGCTTCCCAGCTGCAGTGCCTGTCTCCACTGCCAGAACCAGTAGGTCAAGTGCACAGGTAGAAGCCTCTATGCTTTGCAATCGTAGCTGCTGTAGGCGCAACCTCCCTCTGGCTGGCCTGGTGCTAGGGCAGGCGCAGCCGGCTTGTGAGCCGGGTGCCGGCCGGGAAGATGGCGCAGCAGGCTATCATTGTGGGGGGCCTTGGAGCTGCGTAGCCAGCCAGGGGGATGGAGTGCCTGAAGCTCCTGAAAGTTCCCAACCTGCTGGGCAGAGTGCACCTGGACAATTTTGTCCACTTGTCCTTTCTCCTGAGCAGCAAGTTCTGTGTCATCCTTGCCCCTTTAGCCGCCCTCTCACTGTTAGGAAGTCTCTCAGACTGCCAGCCTTTCTTTTTTCCCAGAGCAGCCGGATGTGGATCCCTGTTTTCCACAAGTGGCTGTAATCTCAGTGTGTCTGAGTACTCCACCTGTTTTAGCTTTCCAATCCCACGAATCTCCAGAGCACCATGCAATGTAGGTTCGTGCTCCCAGAACAGATCTCCAGGGCTGGGTTTTCTGCAGTTCTAGGCCTCCACCCCTTCCTCACTCCATTTCTCTTCCTCCCGCCAGTGAGCTGGGTAAATGGCTTGAGTCCCACCAGATCACAGCTTGGTACATTACCCCTTTGAGATCTGTTCTTTTCTCAGGTATATGCAGTCTGGCACAGCCTTCTTTCCTATTGCTCTTTCAGGATTTAGTTGTATTATATTTTCATATTATATGTGATTTTGGGAGGAGGCTCACTTCTCACACCATCTTTAATTTCTTGTCTTCTTTAAATTTTTTACTAAAGGTCTTTATAAAGTAATATCCAGACTCCAGATCCAGCTGCCGAGAAGGCCCTCGTATGCAGTAATGGACTGGCTAGGGAATGGCAGGCCGCTATGGCTCCCTGTCTGTCCGAAGATGGAGATGGTGGATTGTATCTCACCTGGAGAGTCCACAATGGTCACATGGTCAGGTAAAGGCTTCTTAGAGCCAATCTTACCTCTTGGGTCCCACAGACCTTGATGCCCAGCACACCCTCTCTGAGCACCACATGTTACATGCCAGTATCTATATAATCTATATCTATATAACAGGGTCCCCACTGTGGATCATCACACCATCCACAAACTTCATGGATTCAGCCCTCTGTCCTTGGAGTTTCCCTGACACCATGATCGTGGCCCCATCACCATACTGAACTGCAGCACCGCAGAGCAGGCTCTCTGCATAACAGCCATCACGGGAGTTTGTGATGCAGACTCTGGGCAATGGCACACAGAACTCTTCTGGCCACCTTTTCAAAATAAAGCTCTACACAGCCCTCAGGGAAGCAAAACTTCTGAACTACATCACTCAGTTCCCAGATCCACTTGTCTTTTCACCAAGAACACTGTGCATCCTAGAGGTCAAGATAATTATTTCTGTCCTGGTTGCTTTAGTTTAGACTTCACCTCCAGAGTAGCCATCTTCAGCAAGACTCTGGTTAGGAACTCATTCAGTTCAGCTCTGAAAATGCCATTAATGACAAACTTCCTCTTATTGTAAGTCAGCACCACCATATTGTGGCTGTGCACCACCAAAAGAAAAGTTTATTACTGAGCTTTTGAGAATTTGCCACATAATCTGGACATAAGTCCTTCATCAGAGAGATGCTTTGTAAAGATCTCCAAATGTGTAACTACGTCATCTCATTCTCTTAACAGTGTTTTCTGAAAAACAGTAGTTTTTAATTTCAGTTTAGTCCAATTTAACAGTTTGTTCTTCTATAATATAATATCTAAGAAATCCCTGTATAACCAACAAAGATTTTCTGCCATATTTTCTTCTAGAAGTTTCAATTTTTGTACACAGTACAAGGTATGAATCAAAGTTCTTTTTTTATATAAACATCGGAATGTTCCAGGACTATCTGTTGTAAAGACTATTCTTTCTCTTTTGAAATACCATTCCATCTTTGTCAAAAATTAGATGTCCATGCATGTGTGGATCTATTTCTGGATGCTCTATACCATTCTACTGACCTATTTGTCCAACTCTATTCCAATACTAGATTGTTTTGATTTCTTTATATAGCTTTACAGTAATTCTTCAAATCAGGTAGTACTAATCCTTTATGATTTGTTGATGGATCGAGAGCAGCACGCCACCTAAGGCTAATTACTCCTCACTACTGAGAGCATACTGAAGGTCTCAGGAAACAGTACCTTGCTCTCAAATACAGTATGGCCTTCCATGTATTGCAGATGGCTGTTCTTGCTTTCTGCATCAGTAACTGCTACTCACAAAACTGACCATTACACCTATCCTGACTCTGAGGTAAGCCTGAAGTGCTTGTAAGAAAATCTTAGGTTTACTTGATTACTTTGTCTACCAGGAGTGTTAAGTGACAGTCTCTTGTTCACCTGTTCCCACATCTGTAAAACAAGGGCTTGAACTTTATCATCTTAGATAATACCCCGTTATGTGTGTATACTACACCTTTCTGTTCACAAAGTGTTTTATGTATTTCACTTTTTTTATTGATATACTGTCTTATTTTAGTTTCAAGTATACAACACAGTGGTTCAACAGTTACTCATATTAAATCCTTACCCCTGCTACTACAGTTACTATCTGCCAACAGAGGAAGATGTTACAGAATCATTGGCTATATTCTCCATGCTGTACTACTATCCCTGTGACCAACCTACATTATGATTGAGAAGTTTAGTGCCCCTTTATCTCCCTACTCCTCCCCACCCCCCAGCCCAATCCCTTCCCCATGGTAACCACTAGTCCCTTCTCAGTGTCTATGAGTTTACTGCTGCTTTGTTCCTTCTGTTTTGCTTTGCATTTATATTCCACAAATAAGTGAAATCATATGGCATTTTGTTTCTTTTCCCACCTGACTTATTTCACTGAGCATAACAGCCTCTAGATCCACCCATGTTGTTACAAATGGCAGGATTTCTTTTTATGGATGAATAATATTCCTTTCTGTATATGTATCACCTCTTCTTTATCCATTCACCTACTGATGGACACTTAGATTGCTTCCATATCTTGGCTATTGTAAATAATGCAGCAATAAACAGAGGAGTGCATATATCTTTTCAGATCAGGGATTTTGTTTTCTTCGGGTAAATTCCTAGAAGTGGAATTGCTGGATTGAATGTTATTTCTATTTTTAGATTTTGAAAGGAACCTCCTTACTGCTTTCCACAGTGGCTGCACCAACTGACATTCCCACCAACAGTGTAGGAGGATTCCCTTTTCTCCACATCCTTACAACACTTGTTATTTCTTGTCTTTTGGATAGTGGTCATTCTGACTGGTGTGAGGTGATATCTCATTGTGGTTTTGATTTGCATTTTCCTGATGATTAGCAATGTGGAGCACCTTTTCATGTGCTTTGTTGGACATCTGTACTTCTTTGGAGAAATGTCTGTTCAGGTCCTCAGCCCATTTTTTAATTTGGTTATTGTTTTTTTGGTGTTGAGGTGTACGAGCTCTATATGTATTTTGGATGTTAATCCCTTATCAGATAAATCAATTACAGTATTCTCTCATACTGTAGGATTTTTTTTTTCCTGCTGATAGTGTCCTTTGCTGTACAAAAGAAGCTTGTTTAATTTGACATAGTCCCACTTGTTCATTTTTCATTTTGTTTACCTTGCCCAAACAGATGTGTCCATGAAAAAATCGCTCATACTTATGTTCAAAAGATTTTCGCCCGTGTCTTCTTCTAAGAGTTTTATGGTTTCATGTCTTACATTGAGGTCTTTGCTCCACTCTGAATTTACTTTTGTGTATGCAGTTAGGCAGTAATCCTGTTTCATTCTCTTGCATGTAGCTGTCTAGTTTTCCCAACACCAGTTATTGAAGAGGTTGTCTTTTCCCCTCTGTATGTATACTCATGGCTCCTTCATTGTATATTAATTGGCTGTATATTTGTGGGTTCATATCTGGGCTCTCTATTCTGTTCCATTGATATATGGGTCTGTTCATGTGCCAGTGCCATATTATTTTGATTATTGTAGTAGAGCCTGAAGTCAGGAAGCATAATTTCCCCCCAGCTTTGTTCTTTCTCAGGTTTGCTTTGGCTAATTGGGGTCTTTTGTGATTCCATATGAACTTTATAGCTATTTGTTCTAGTTCACTGAAAAATGCTGCTGGAATTTTGATAGGGATTGCATTCAATCTGTACATTGCTTTGGGCAGGATGGCCATTTTGACAATATTTTTCCTATCCATAAGCATGGGATAGGTATCCACTTATTTGTATCCTCTATAATTTCTCTCATGAGTGTTTCATCGTTTTCAGAATGTATGTATTTCACTTCCTTGGTTAGGTTTATTCCTAGGTATTTAATTCTTTTTGATGCAATTGTAAATAGAACTGTTTTCCTCATTTCTGTCTACTAATTCATTGTTAGTATATAGGAATGCAACAGATTTCTGTGTATTAATTTTGTATTCTGCAACTTGGCTGAATCCAGCTATTAGTCCTAGTAGTTTTTTGGTGGAGTCTTTAGGGTTTCCTATGTATAATATAATGTCACCTGCAAATAGTAACAGTTTAGCTCCTTCCTTGCCAATCTGGATACCTTTTATCTCTTTGTGTTGTCTGATTGCTGTGGCTAGGACCTCCAGTATTTTGAATAAAAGTGGTAAGAGTGGACATCCTTGTCTTGTTCCTAATCTTAGAAGAAAAGCTTTAAGCTTTTCACCATTAAGTATGATGTTAGCTGTGGGTTTGTCATATACGGCCTTTATTATGTTGGGGTATGTACCCTCTATGCCTTTTTTGTTGACTTTTTATCACGAATGAATGTTGAATTTTGTCAAATGCTTTTTCAGCATCTACTGAGATGATCACGTGATTTTTGTCCTTCTTTTTGTTAATGTGGTGTACGATACTGATTGATTTACAAATATTATACCATGCTTGCATCTCTGGCATAAACCCAACTTGGTCGTGATGGATGATCCTTTCAATGTATTTCTGAATTCAGTTTGCTAGTATTTTGTTGAGGACTTTTCATAGATGTTCATCAGGGTTATTGGTCTATAATTTTCCTTTTTTGTAGTGCCTTTCCCTGGTTTTGGCATTAGAGTGATGCCTGGCATCATAGAATGAATTTGAAGTATTCCCTCCTCTTCTACTTTTTGGAATACTTTAAGAAGGATGGGTATTAGTCTTCTTAAATGTTTGGTAGAATTTGGCTGTGAAGCCATATGGTCCTGGAATTTTGTTTTTTGGGGAGTTTTTTGATTACCAGTTCAATTTCACTGATGGCAATTAGTCTATTCAAATTTTCTGTTTCTTACTTGGTCAATCTTAGAAGACTGTATTCTTCTAGGAAGTTGTCTGTTTCTTCTAAGTTGTCCGATTTATTGGCATGTAATTTTTCTTAGTATTCTCTAATAATTCTTTGTATTTCTGTGGTATCTATTGAGACTATTCCTTGTTTCTGATTTTGTTTATTTGTGTACTCTTTTTTTCTTGATAAGTTTGGCTAGGGATTTATCTATTTTATTATTTTCTCAAAGAAGCAGCTCTTATTTTCATTAATTTTTTCTATTGTTTTCTTCTCTATATTATTTATTTCTGCTCTGATTTTTATTATGTCCCTCCTTTTACTAACTTTAGGTTTCATTTGTTCTTCTTTTTCTAGTTTCTTTAATTGTGAGTTTAGACTGTTTATTTGGGATTGTTCTTGCTTTCTTGAAGTAAGCCTATATTGCTATGTACTTCCCTGTTAGAAAGGCCTTTGTGGTGTCCCATAAATATTGGACTGTTTTATTTTTGATGTCATTTGTCTCCATGTATTGCTTTATTTGTTTTAATTTGGTCATTGACTCACTGATTATTTAAAAGCATGTTCAGCCTCCATGTGTTTGTAGGCTTTTTGTTTTGTTTGTGTAATTTATTTCTAGTTTTATACCATTGTGGTCTGAGAAGTTGCTTGATACAATATCCATCTTTTTGATTTATTGAGACTCTTCTTGTGGCCTAGTATGTGATCTATTCCAGAGAATGTTCCATGTACACTTGAGAAAAATGTGTATCCTGATGCTTTTGCCGGACTGTTCTACAGATGTCTGTTAAGTCCATCTGATGTAATGTTTTGTAGAATGTCTCTGTTTCCTTATTTATTTTCTGTCTGGTTGATCTATTGATGTGAGTGGTGTATTAAATCTCCTAAAATGAATGCGCTGTAGTCTATTTCCCCCTTTAATTGTTAGTATTTGTTTTACATATTTAGGTGCACCTCTGTTGGTGCATACATACTTATAATAGTAATATCCTATTGTTGGGCTGATCTGTTTATCACTATGTCATGTCCTTCTTTTTTTCTCTCATTACTTTCTTTGTTTTGAAATCAATTTTGTCTGATATAAGTACTGCTATTCCCGCTTTTTTCTCCCTATTGTTTGCATGAAATTTCTTCCATACCTTCACTTTTAGCCTGGGTTTGTCTTTGGGTCTGAAATGAGTCTCCTGTAGGAAGCATATAGATGGGTCTTGTTTCTTTTTCCATTCTGCCATTCTATATGGCTTTTCATTGGTGAACTCAGTCCATTTACATTTAAGGTAATTATTGATAGGTATTTACTTATTGCCATTTTACTGTTTTCTGTTTGTTTTTACAGCTCCTCTCTGTTCCTTTCTTTCTCTCTTATACTCTTGTCTTCTTATTGATGGTTTTCTTTAGGGTTGTGGTTGGATTTCTCCTTTTTTATTTCTTGCATATCTATTAAAGGCTTTAGGTTTGTGGTTACCAAAGGTTCAAGGATAGCTTCCTAACTATATAATAGTCTATATTAAGTTGCTGATTGTTCTATTTCAAAGACAATCCAAGAGTCCTTTTTTCTTCTTCCTCCTCCTCCATACTTTATTATTAGATGCCATAATCAAAACTACTTAGCCTTAGAAACATTTACATCTACGGCAATTCCTTTAACATATCCTGTAATGCTGATTTTATTGCTATGCATTCTTTAAGCCTTCATTTATCTGAAATTATTTAATCCCTGCTTCAAATTTACATGATAATCTTGCTGGGTAGAGGATTCTTGGTTGAAGGTCCTTTTGTTTCTACATTAAATATTTCATGTCACTCTCTTCTGGCCTGTAAAGTTTCTGCTGAGAAGTCTGTTGATAGCAGATGGGGTTTCTTTTGTAAGTAATCTTTTTTCTCTATCTTGCTACTTTCAATACTCTCTCCTTATCCTTGATCTTTTGCCATTTTAATTATTTTATGTCTTGGTGTTGTCTTCCAGGGGTTCCTTTCGTTAGGGGCTCTCTGTACTTCCATGACCTGAGTATCTATTTCATTCCCCAGACTGGGGGCATTTTCAATTATTTCCTCAAAGAGATTTTCTATCCCTTTGTCTCTCTTTTCTCCTTCTGGTACCCCTATTAAGTGAATATTGTTCAACTTGGATTGGTCACACAGCTCTCTTATCATTCTTTCATTCCTAGAGATCCTTTTTTCTCTCTATTCCTCAGCTTCATTGTGTACCTGTTCTCTAATGTCCATCTCATTGACTGTCTCCTCTACCTGCAACAATCTACTCTTACATCCCTCCACTGTATGTTTCATTTCAGATATTGTATTCTTCAGCTCTTGCATCCCTTTGCTGAAGTCCTCCCTGAGATCTTTAATACATTTCTGCAGACCAGTGAGCATATTTATCACTTTTACTTTGAAATCTTTATCAGGAAGATTGGTGATCTCCATTTCATTTAGCACTCACTCTCTGTGGTGTCTTATCCTGTAGTTTTGTTTGAAATATATACATACCCCTGCCTCCTCATTTTGTCAGGGTTTCTGTGTTTCTTCCTTTGTATTAGATGGATCTGCTATGCTTCCTGATCTAGAGAGCAATGTCTTTATGAAAAAGGCATCCTGTGGGGTCCAGAAGCTCAAGACTCCTTCCTCTCCAGTGCCTGTTTCTCCTTTGCTGTGAAGTCCCAGTTGCTGCTGGTGGGCAATGGGCAGGGTTGCCTTTTGGTACGTTTGTCAGCAGTGGTTTATCTCAGTCTACTGAGGCCAGTGGTTTGCCTTAGCT
This sequence comes from Smutsia gigantea, assembly GCA_032199065.1. Classification (NCBI taxonomy): domain Eukaryota; kingdom Metazoa; phylum Chordata; class Mammalia; order Pholidota; family Manidae; genus Smutsia; species Smutsia gigantea. The sequence continues at coordinate 109,818 of JAVSCE010018638.1, read as the reverse complement.
CAGCCTATGTGATTAGAGCAGTGGTTTTTGCTGGAATTGTTGTGGGAGGCTGCCCTCTGCCTGCCTTGCAGCGATGGTAGGGTTGCTGGATCAACCAGGTGGGTGGAGTGGTCACAGGGCAAAGTGCATGGGCTTGGGGCAGTGGCAAGTCATCAAGTTGCAAAGACTTTGGGAGCTTAGCAGTGGTGGCAAGCCATGCCATGAAAGAGCGCAGTGGACACACAGCAGCAGTAGGGCATGCACAGTGGAGGTGGCTGTGAACCATGTGCTAGGAGGACACCTGGGTCCATGGAGGCAGTGATTGGTACAGTGGAAGGGCCCGCAGGCTTGCAGTGGCAGCTCAGGGTGCACTGTGTGAGTGTGTGGGTGAGTGGCCATAAAGAGTTTCGTGGTAGGAGGCCCGCCAGTGGTGGAGGCAGTTAGTTGTGCCACAGTGACACACAGCTGCTGCAACAGCGAGTCACGTGGGAGCCCCCGAGCAGCAATAAGGCATGAAGCAACAAGGCACAGAGCACCCAGCTTGGCCACCTGTGGGGAGGAAACTTCTGGAGCTGGATCCTGCAGGTGTCTCTCCAGCTGGGCTAGAACAGGGCCATGAAAGCTGGGAGAGTACCCCTGTACCTGCTGGACTGACACGTTGTGGCATGCAGGGAGGCACGTTGGGGCTGAGCTGCCAGTGAGGGGGATGAAGCACCTGGGGCCCCTGAGTGCTTGACCCGCTGGGCTGAGGGAGTGCTGGGGAGGTATCATCCACCTGTTCTTTCTCCTGCAGAGACAGTCCCATCCAACCCTTGCCCACCTGGCTCCCCTCCCACTGCTGGCAAGTCTTTCAAACTGCTGCCTCTGTACTGGGTCTCTATGGGACCAGTGGAGCATGCCTATCCTCCACAGGTGGCTGGTGTCTCAGACCCCCAGAGTGTTCCAACTTTCCCTGGTGTCCAGTCCCACTAATCACTAAAAGCAGTGCAATGTGGAATTATCTTCCTGGAGCAGATCTTCAGGGGCAGGTGTGCAGAGTTCTTGGGCACCTATCCCCTCTCCACTCCATTCCTCTTCTTCCTGCCTGTGGGCTGGGATATGGGAAGGGCTGTGGTCCCACTTAGTCTCAGCTCTGCCTCTTTACCCTTTTCTGTGTGGTCTTCTCTTCTTCCCCAAGTGTAGATGGTGTGTTCTGCAGTCTTCAGTTCATTTTCAAGTTTAGTTGTATTTGCTGTAGTTGCTCCTTTGTGTGTGTGGGGGAAGAGATTTCCATCTTGCCTTCCTACTCCATCATCCTGAGGCTCCCCCCATATTTCATTTCATTTGATTCTCACAACACCAAGTGTTTTACACAAGATAATCCTGCCCATTATACAAATAAGAAAACGCTAAGATGTTAGTCAGGATGTGGTGAAATTAGAACTCTCATACATCTGTGGGAATGTAAAGTGATTCAGTCACTGTGGAAAACACTGGTAACTCCTCAAAAAGTTAAACTCTTACAATATGACCCTATAATTCCACTCCCAGATACCTAAAAGAACTGAAAATTGGTATTCAAACAAATATATATACATGCATGTTCACTACAACCAGAATAGGTAAATCCATAGAGACAGAACACAGATTGGTGGTTGTCAGGTTGCAGGATAGAAGACCAGGAAAGCAACTGCTTAATGAGTACAGGGTTTCTTTTTGGGGGTGAACATGTTTTGGAACTAGATAGAGGTGGTGGTTGTACTTTGTGAAATACTAACAGCCACTGAACTGTTCACTTTCAAATTCTGTACTTAGAGAAGTACAAATGGCCACTTAGCTCTCAGGTTGCACAAAACTGAAATAACAACTATGAAATAAATTAGAAAATACAGCCAATTTTTTCACTTATCTCTGATGATAGAAGATGGAAGAGTCACAGATAGTCCCAAATGGCATATTTTGGGATAATTATTCTTTATAAAAAGAGCCCCTTTTTTTCCTTTATCAAATCTGAATTTGTTTATTAAAATTAGATGATCCTATAATAGCACAAAAAGCCATGAAGAAATATAAGCAAATACAAATCAATAGGTATTCTACTATTCTGTGCAAATCAACAGCAAATATTGAAATATTTCCTGTAATTTAACAGCAAAAATATTCAGACTCTTTGAACCTATTAAAATAAAATTCACTTTGTAAAATCTCATTTGAGGGTACATTTTTATAGACCTTGGATATAAACTACATTTGTGTATAACCAGCACAGCAATACCCATACCAAGGAGTCAGGAGATAGAGAAAAAAACAGCCATGGTCTGAGGCTCCTGGGCTAAAATAAAAGGAACGGGCTTCTCACCTTTGCCAGGCCAGAGAGGAGCTCTAAAGCTGCCAGTGATATGCTCATGTCTTGCCGCCACTGGGAGTTGAGTCTTTGTGTGACGAGATGAATGCTGCGAATCAGGAGCCCAGCAGCTGAATCTGTATTAAGAGCTAGGATATAACCCCAATGCCACATCCCACAGGGAGGGAAAACAACTAAGCATTAGTAACAAGAAGCACAGCATTCCACCAGGCACAGACCACAGCAGCCACCATGAGCACGAAGGGCACCCACACAGCACTATGCTTCCCACCCCACTGGCCTGAGCGTCAAGCCTGACTGAACAACAGTGCATGGGGTACAACACACTGGACCAGAGCAGCTTCTAGCTCCCAGCTTAGGTACTTTTATCCAGACATTCACTGGAATTTGACAGTTGCAATATCATTTTAAAATAATATAAATCTTAAATTTCAAAATTCATTCATAAGGAGAGTTCATTAAAAAAAAACAACAATGAAAAGGCTATCAATTATTTCCTTAAAATTTTGTAGAGGAAAGAATTCAAATTTTAGAATCTATTCAGATGCTGGGAATTAGCCTAAAGCATCTGTTGAAATTATTTTCAGGGTTTAAACCATAAAAAGTCACATGCAATACCTTTTCAAACATATTTTAACATTTAACTCTCCAAAACTACTTATAAAAAAATTAATCAAGTCACTGTGTCTTTATTTGGCCTCCACTTCTATATTTAAATGTAATTATTACTTAGGTAATAATAAATTAGGACATATGAAATTGAATTTATAGAGGAAGCTTTAGGGACATTATACCTGTCGATCCTATCAGAAAGAGGGCAGTGACAACAGAAAAAGGAATGATCATTAAAGAGACATTCATGCAACACTAACACAAATCTGGATTTCTTAATACAAGATATTTTACGACATTACAAGCAGAACTCACTGACACCAGTTCCAAATAGTGAAACAAACAATAGTCACTTCAAACATTTATATTAGAACACAAACAATGCAAAAATTTCCTCAGTTTAAGTCTTAGAAAGCATGAAAATAAACAATTTTCACCTATAGTATACTTATCTAAGAACATAATGTGAAAACAATTTAAATAACTTCTTGTAAGTGCAAATGTCTTGAATATCCACATAATGACCTTATGTATTTGACATGTTCAAGAATACTTTTAGCAAACTTAAACCACTGAAACATGCCTGGACTACTAGGCTCATGAACTCTCCAGGTGATTAAAAAACTGAATTCACATCTAAGGATCTGGATTTCATTCTAATCCAGTTGGATTATCACTCACAGATTCAATATACTACTAGTATTTGTGTATAAAAATATAAAGGCACTCACAAACTCACAGAACCCATAAAGTAATTGCCCAGGGTAAAGGACATCATTGACTAGGATGTTCTGCTGGCAAATGTTTCCTTACTCTTACTTAACATTTGTGACTGAAGATTCCCATCAGATATAGTAGTGTATATAGGTTTTAAACAAAAAGACCCTCCCGGTTCCCATCTAATGCATATCCCATCTCCCCCACTTACCACATTGCAATAACTGATGTACTAGCCAACCCTGCCATTAGACTCTAAGGCAGAGCTCACATCTTATTTGACTCTGTATGAACAGCACCTGCTACACAATCCAGAAATGTTTCCTGACCACCAATTATAATCACTTATAAAACCTAATAAGCTACCCAAAATCTAACTACTAAAAGCTACAGAGCTAAATTTAAAAGATTTTATTTCTTTTTTAATCTCTTAGACCAACAGACTTTCTACTAAAATATATTTAAAAAATCACAAACTTTAAAACTTTGTCAAAAAAATTTTTTTGCTTGTTTTGTACATATAGACATTAAAAATTTTATGTAAACTTTGGATTTCAAAGAAACAAACAAGGCTTACCATAATCCCTTAGAAGAGCTTGAGCAGGTCTTTCACTATCAGGAGTTGTGGGCTCTGTGCTTCCACCACTTGCTGAACTAATACCACTATTAGTGCGACTATGACTCTTCAGGTTATTTTCTCCACCACCCTAGTCAAACAAAAATGAACCCAACATTTGAGGGCTACATCTATACTTTACAAAAACAGACAGAGGTCAGTTGTTAAAAGGTGTGTTGATAAAATAGAATGTGCCAACTAAACAGCACAAATTGATACATAGATAAAAACTGACAAGGAATTTAAACTGCTGTGGTGTTTTTGCATAAACTATCTACAAGAGGGTATGAAGAGCCTGATGTCATAGGCATCATTCTGAGGTCTTCTTTGCTGCTGTTCGTAAGGGCCAACCCAGGACCTTTTCCATTTTCACTAGCCTTCACTAGCTAATGACTTTGGGTCCTTAAAGAAATACCCTAGTACCTGTCAAGCAAAACTTCAGAACGAGAATACAATCTCAAAATAACAAAAACAGAGATAAACAAACAACAGTGACTTTCAAATATAGTTACTTTGTAAAACACAAACAATAAAATACTATGGTTAGTGTAAAGATTAACTTCTATATGACCAGGGGCTAACAAAGGTATCTGTTACAGATTTCCCTTATTTTTTTCACATAAACAGGTATAATATAAACATCATATTCCATATAAATTCATTATATCCAGATCAGTTGATTTTTATTAACTGCCACTGGGACACGAATATAATTTCCTTAATAACAATAACTTGATAATCACCCTACATCTACCCAGCTCACTCCAGGATACTCTATCAATTTTTCCACTCCCCTGCCTCTACTCCAGCTATAGGAATCACATATCTTGAAGACAGAAGCAGAGGGCACTAGGAGTCTCTGGGAAGCTTTTCTGATTTGTAAGGTGTTAGAAAGAGCTGATGAGATGGAAAAGATGCTTGCTTTGAGCCAGCTCTAGATCTACTAGGAATGGAAGGAATTATGGAGTAGGCAGCTTTCCTAGATTATTTAAGCCAGTTCACTAGCACAGCAAAAGAGGTAAGAGCCTTAAGTAGACACTGTCCACGAAAAAGGACCAGCATTTAGCTGGAATTTCTCTCATGTGGAATCTCTCAGGGACCTAGTTTATAGCTGATGAGGCACTGAAACCTCAAAATACGTATTTTAAAATAGGAACCTTATGAATCAATGACCTGAATTTACAAAAAAAAGTCTTAAAAATCACAAGGATGGGCATTTTGGGATGTAATGTACATAAATTCAGAAGTTGATATTCTCCGACAGAGTACAAGTGGTATATGCTTCTTACCATCTCCATTTGGCAACCAATGACTTCCAAAAGTGCTGAATCTTGAACAATATTTAACATTGCCCCTGCAACAGTAAAACAATGTATTACATGACAAGAATATTTAAACAATTAACATACCCAATTAATAGCAAAGATAATAATTTGATTTTTGCTGAGTATCCCTGAAGTTTCCATAAATTCCTAATAAATCCATGGATTGGTTAGAAAAGATAACCTTTAGAAATGCCCTAGTGCTGCCCCCAAAGTTTCAAAACCACATTTTTATAAAATAAATTTGAAGGTCAAACTTTGCTTTATATAAAAACATGACCATTACCTTATATTTTTTAATTGGTGTGAAAGACCAGATGTAAACATCTCAATTTCAAGGTAATACAAACTAAGAAAAATATTGTGGAATACTTTCAAAACCAGATTCTGATCTTTCAAAAATAAAAGAAACAGAATAAAAATTACAGGTCTATCTTTCTGACCAGACTGTTTTTTAAGAATGATTAAAGCCACAGGGTTCAGGGCTCTCCCATAGCTGTATATTCTGAAGGCAAGCTGCATGTATTTCTTATCAAGGAACTCATAGTGCCAAAAGCCTAGGACAGAAACAAAATGAGCCATCCCAGTGAGGGAGTACTCTTGTTCACAATGAGTAAGGAGAGAACAGACACAGCTTTGCCAGTCTATGGCAAGAGCAACAGCTGACTCTTCTTTGAAGTGTACAGAGGAAACTCTTCAGAACAAGCAAACAGCACAACTAAATATCTAACCAACTACAGAAATGATCTCATTTCAAGTGACACGTTATTTGAATAACTGAAAACACTACAACTTGTAGGCTCTCTCGTTTCAAGACTTCGTGGTTCCTGCAACTCCTTTCCAAAATGAAAGGATTTACTCTTCCCTGTTTATTCTACCTTCTCACTGCATAACACACTATCTTTCCTGAGCATCCATTCCACCCACACTGCCATCACCAGTTCTTTGGCCTTGTCATTTTCCCTCCTGGAATGAAATCATAATCTCACTTCTACCTATTCAAATCTTGCCCTACAAGATCCAATTTAACTTGCCTCTACCCCTATGAAGTCTTCCTTTCTCTTTTGGTTTCTTCTTTCTCAATATGAAGACACTCAATATGACATGCATTCAGCACTGCCAACTGCTGTCATCTAACTGCTCTGTGAAGTACTCCAGTCTCTGCAACGAGACTTGCTCAAGGGAGAAAAGCCATGCCATTCAGTTCATTCATATGCCCCACAGAGTATGTGCACTTAGGACCATGCCCTTGGCTTTGATGAAAAGCCAGAAGTACATTAAGAGACAGCTGCAGCAACCAAGTTGAGAAGTCACAGGGCTTAAAATACGGCAGTGGCCATAATGATGAGGAGCCATTTAAGACTGAAAATCAGTATGGTTAGGAGACTAACCAGAAATGAAAAAGAAAAAGGAAGGAAGCACACCAATCCTCTTTGGCAGCTACTCCTCAATTTCCTTTTGGCAGGTTTCTGACATGGCTTCCAGAATTACACCCAAATCAAAATTTTTCACATGTACATAATGGGCAAAAGAAAGAGGAGGAGGCAGACATAAGGAGAGAGCAAAGGAAAGAGAAGAGAATAGAAGGGAGGAATGGGGAGGAATGGGGAGGAAAGGGAAGAGGAGAGAGGAAGGAAAAGAGAAAACAAAGAACACAAATAAAACTAAGCAAAAATGACCCAACAATACAACTGTAATGCTTTTCTTCTCTCACCTGACCCCTTTAAATGTTTTTACATATGAAAGCAAACAAATTCTGCCTGTGATTCAGAATAAACAGAGCTTTATTAGGCTTAGGCTGCCATGACTAACCCCTGCTGCCTCAGCAAGCCTGGGGTCAACAGTGCCTAGGTTTTTGCTTACCAGAAAATGTGTGAACACAAACCTAGTATCATTTGAGTGTTGTTGGAGTCCGTTTCCGTTTGCAAGGCACCTATTAGAATATTCACAAGTCTCAACTTCAGGGACAAAAAAGTTATTGGTTTATCATAAGAAGAGCTGTCATCATTACTAAACTTTCCTTCCAGGACCACCTACGGAAGAAACAAATAATATTTAACATCAACTATTGTGGTATACTGTGCCCATGGAGGAACTGCTACAGTGGACAAAGGTAAGACCAGTCTACTAAAGCAAGGCTTTCAGTCTAATAGTAGCCACTGTGCTAAGTATCTATCACTAACTCACACAACATACATTCCCAGATGTTACCAGCCTATCACCACTAGAAAATGGTAGACCAAGATACGCCCCTGGCTAGCTAAAGAAATACTACAACAAATCAATTTTGTTGATTCACCTGAAATAACATGAAATCTTTCTAAAAAGTTCCTGTTCCATTTTTAAAATGTAATTTGACTTGAATTAGCACACAAAACAGAATATAGAATATAAAAATATTTAATGAAACATTACCTCAGATTTGACTGTGCCAAAGTGATGAGGGAGAGGCAACAAAGAAAGCAGGATATTAATGGAAGATCTTCTCAATTCTGTTGGATTTACATAGCTTTTGAATTTTGAGAGTTCTCTGCCCCCCCCAAAAAAAAAAAAAGCTATTAGTATTTCCAAACCAAAATGTTTTTTCACCTATTGCCAAATATACATTATGTCAATTTTCACAATACAAACACTGGGCTTGGCTTTACAAAGAACGCAAGTAACTACTTTTTACTGAGTTTTAAGACTCTACAATTTAGGTGTGTGTGTGTGTGAGAATTTCTATGTAAAACTGTTAACAGAACTAAATAATCTGACTGACTGATTTTAAATGTAAAGCCTACTCTACAAAATTAGGACCTCTAGGCTGGGGTTGCTGTTAGGTCTCTAGACCAGGCCAAAAAGGATTCAACACACACATGGACAAATCAGCACTGAAGTTCATGGATAAGGTGGGTCGGGATACTCTATACTCATTTAATGTGGCCTGAGTTCCCTTGGGCTACGAAGACAGGATAAATGAGGAAAGTGGGGAGGAAGCACCAAAACAGACCAGGCCAAACCCGACAAGTAATATACGAGTAAAGAATGAGAGCTTACCTGTCAGGCAAAATGGTTTCAAGAGCTGAAATAAAGTAAGGAACCACAACATCAATCCCTTTCAAGTCACAGCAGAACAAAGGAGGGGAGTTTAGAATAACGCTGGCCAAGACAGGATGGCACACATAATCACTTATCTGCAAACCTTGAATTAAAAGCATGTAAAATCTGGGAAAGCAAGAAAAATATTTTAAACAAATTGCTGATCAATTGTTTTCATAATTAGTATTTTCTACATCGTCATCTGAAAGTCTTTTTCTACTCTTTATTACTTCTATCCTTTAAAAAATATTACTGGAGTTAGGACATTTCAGCATCAAATACACTAAGAACCAAATTGTCTTTCCTAATTAACAAAAAGAAAAGATTCATGTCTATTACACCTTTTTGAAGTTTTAAGCTTTGCAACTCAAAATTATAGGTGCCTGCCAATGAAGCACCCAAGACAAAATAAAACAAATGGCTGCAGTGATTATTAATAATTGAAGGAATTACTGAACTGAACTCCATGCCAAGTAAAATTCTGCAGCATTTTCTGATTCCTAGGCAAAAAAGTGTTTTGTCTCTTTTCTCCATCCCCATTATTACTGGGGGAACAATGAAAGAAAATAGCCCATTCAACCCTGCATTCATCATGATATGAAGGTTACTTGTAAATAAGACTCCTTTTAGAAATATGCCCAAGTATACCTTACTTTTCACCTCCTTTCCTAACCGCCAATCAACCGAGTATTCAATCTCCCATCATTCTAAAGCAACTATACGGTAAACTCTTCTGTTACCATAAGGCATTTTTCTTTTCTCAGCAATACTCTTCAGAAACAACTTCTTCACCTCATGGTCACTGTGCAACCCATTTTAATCTATCCTCTCTCCCTAGAACTCTATTAAAACCATATTAACAACAACAACAAAAAAATGGCCTCTCAATTGTTAAATACAGAAGACATGTCTAAGTCTTAACTTTGTCTTTTTAAAACATTCAGCCATCTAAGTATTCCCTCTTCTCTTCTTATTCTTTTCTGGCCTGTGTGGCACCTAATATTGGTGTTCTCCAGGCTGCCAACCTCAGTTCTCTACACTATCTCTTCCACTAGCCTGGTTTTAAACACTACCTAAGCCACTCAATATAATCTCTAGCCCAAACCTCTCAAATGAGTTTTAAATCTACTAGCCAAAAAAATACATTGGGTACTTGAGGGCATTGACTACTCCAGTATTCCTGGTGCACAGTATCTGGCACAAAGTAGGGACTTAATAAATGAATTGAAAAACATACTCCATACACCTAGAAGTCAACAGGTTCAAAACTAAATTCATCATTCATCCCCTCACAAATCTGTTCTTTTGGTTGCTCATACTACCACCTATATAGTCTTATGGGCCAGACAAAAAGCTCAGGATCACAACCTTCTCCTTTGCTGCTAGTGATATCATTTGGGATATCTCTCTAATGTATGGTTTCCCTCCAGAGAAATGTAACCCCACCACAAGGGATAACTTCAGCACTCCATGTGACCCACCCTCATGGCCATACTGACTAGAGGGTAGACACCTGATTAGTCAGATTCTCTTTCCCAGGAATGTGAAATTAGTATCCAGAGATGCGAATTGGCCCTGCTGGCCACCTAGACCACGGCCATGGAAATTGAGAACTTAGAAGCATATTGCAGCATTGAAAAATGATCTGCAGAGAAGAGAAGAATGAAGCAATTCTGGGATACTGTGAAGACAGAGAAACTGAAAGGAAGAAAGTGTTTTGGTCTTTGAATGCTTTCTAGTCTTTGGTTCCTGCCTCTTTGTGAGGCCCTGCTGTACATCATGACTTCAGAATGTATTAAATAGCACTAGTTTTTCACAATTCATTCCCCTTTTGCCGAAGTCATACTGAGGTTTCCTGTTACTTAAATCCAAAAGCCTATTAAGATACCCTTGATTAGTTCCCTGCATGTACCATTCTGTTTCATGCCATATGCTTCTGGACTTGATTCCATATGAATCAGTTTGATTTTCTCTTCTGAGAACCCAGCAGGTACGCAGACACCTGAATGCTCTTGTTGATACTAACATCACTTTAGCAGCTGTGTGAATAATCATATGAAGAAAGCAAAATAGTCAAGAGAAATAGGGGGCCATTGCCAGTTTATTTAGGAAAAAAGTGACAAAGCTGGAAGTGTCATGGTGGATATGAGTGGAGAGATCAGGAGGAGGAGGGTTAAGTAGCAGACAAGAGTTGGTTAACCAACTAAAGATACAGAGGCAGAGGAGTCTAAAATGACTCCTGGTTTTCTAGCCTGAGCAAGTGAATGGATAGCAGAGCCATTCACAAAGACGGTTGAAATCACAGATTTGCGTAAAATGACCCTACCCAACTTGCTAACATAGTCTAAATACTACCCATCCTTTATAAGTCTAGCACAATCACCCAATCTTCTGTAACTCTTTCCTGAACTCCTAGGGTAAGTGCGTGCTGCTTCTTCCTCTGAATGCCCCCAGCACTTTATCTGTGCTTTCTCCCACCAACTTCCTATTGCTATTAGATCATTGTTATGTGTGCACATGACTTTGCTTACTCGAGAAAATAAGCTCTTCAGAGGCCAGATTTACACAGCTAACATTTCTGGACCATCTACAGTGCCTAATACTGTGCTAAAAATTTATTTAAAAATCAGTATGGTCCTTTCAAATCTCTCCACAATTAATAAAAATCACTATACGATAGGATAATAACTCTACAATAAAAAGTATCTCAGGGATCTTTACCAAATATGATGAGGCAGGAAAATAGAAGAATTTAAGCTAAAATTTCAATTACTTACAGACATTTGCAGGTATTTCAAACCAACATTTACTTGTCAATTCAGCCTACCAAGCCATGTTACCATAGAGTTTCACTATCAAAACTACATAAAAGAAGAAATAAACAAAAAAGTTCTAAGACCTGGATAAATAAGCTGGCAGAATCTCTTCTCCAGTCTTCTTGCTACAAAAAATCCTACACAATGTCCCACAAGCCTCAGCTCTTCCTGCTTCATAGTTATCAGGAAATTCACTTGCATCAAACATAGGATTGGAAACCATGGTGTCTGTGGACATTTGTGACCCTTTCCGTCGAAACTCCATGCTAGCTTGTGTTGTAATGGCTGGGGAGAGAAAAGGAGGGTTTTATTATATTTGTCAATATGGAAACAGGCTCATGGGACCCTGGACACAAAGATCAAATACTGATGTCATTAAAGAGCTACTTGAATAGAATCCAATAATGGTCTGTTTAGCAACTATGTCTTATTATGTCTTAAATGGGGCTCTCTGAAATCTTTGAAAAAGGGTAACATAATGTACAGTGGTATTGTCAGTTTAATAAATTCTACAGGAAGCGTTTTTCAACTGAACTTTTGATCAGCAGAATATATTTATATATATACATATATGTATATGTATCTATGTATCTGTATTTATATACAGATACACAGAATTTGGCTTTTCTATTATTTATTGTTTTTCCTCCCTCTATAGAATGATGCTTAAATAGTAAGAATTTTTCAATTTCTTAAATTTATACCTTACCCCAAATGGACATAATTAAATGGGAAATCCTATGCCAGTTTGTGTATTTTAGGGAGAGGGCAAAGAAAGGATGAGAAATGGGTAGGGAAGAAGAGAGAGCATTCCTGCCCCCCACCCAACTCCAAAACACACACCAAAGAATCACCCAACCAAGCAAAATGAGAATGAATTTTAACAACCACAGACAGCAGCTAACTTGAGGTTGATAAATCAGAAAATCAGTTTGGTAAAAGATTCTCATGGTCATTCGTTGTCATTGAAACAGGAGCCCTTTGAAAGTTGCTTTTATTTTTAACAAAAGATTTCACAGTGTATTCAAAATTGCTCTGAAATCTTTTATTATTCTTCATGAAATCTTTAAATTATTTTGTATTAATAGATTTAATAGAATGCAGAGTCAAGCATAAATCTTTATGCAACTTCCCATGAGCCATTTTTAATCCTGAATAAGCTATCCAGCAATAATACATTTGAAAAACACTACATGCAGAATGCATACAAATCAAACACTAAATCTGTATAAAAATAAGCTTAAAGCTTTAAAAAAAAAAAGCCAAAACACAGTTAGTGCAAAGTCCTGGAGTTCATGACATGACCAGACTAGTGTACAGAAATAATGGGACTGATTCAGGCAGATTAATTTGCTTTTGCCAACAATCTTCCCCATTCAAAACACAGAAAAATATTTTTCTTCCCAAGTGCAAAAACTACAAGAGACAATGACAATCAAATTTTTAAATGGAATTATGAAAAAAAATAAAAACATGACTGCAATTAAGGAGAAGCTTCTGGTTCCTACTTACAAGATTTATAAGAAAGAAGAATTTGGATAAAAGATGCTGCAAGATAATAGAAATAAATGGAAACAAATCAAAGGACAGCAGTAATTATAAATACTTTAAAGATGGTGAAATTTTACAATAAATTAAGCTTTTTCGCCTTTTAAAAGTTAAGATTAAAAGCTTTATGATACCACAAGCTAGTTCAAAAACAGGAAATTGTGCATTCAGATCCAAAATTATGATTTTTGTATCATGCAAAACAATGAACGAAGAAAATTACACAACTACAAAGAATTGAGGTTTTGAACAGCCCATAACGTGCATTAAAATTTTAGTTCATTAACCCTTCCCAGCTCAATGTTACTTTTACAAAGCACAGTGTATTGTCACATAGATCTAAAGCTAACCAGTTCAAAGAAGCAAACATTTTAAGTTAGAGGTGAACTACATGGCAGAATTCCTTGATGGCAGCCAGTATTTAGAAAACAGATTAACAGTGTTAGTGTCTCCATACCTTCCACCACCCCAAGACCTCAAGGATGGCACCCAACAGCACTCTAACCCATTCAACTATCTGGACACCTCCTATCTTATGGGTAATGTAACAGCTTTTCTCATCTCTGAACACAAGAAAGAAAGAGGAGCTTCTATCCTTACCCTACCAAAGAAAATGTTGAGTTAAAAGTAAGAATTTGTTGTTCACTTGAGATATGAATTCTGGTTTCTACCTTTTGGCACAAAAGGTAAGCAAAACTTACAAATTCCTTAGAGATTGGAAATATTTGTGAGTTCCCCTTAAGCAAGCCTTCCAAGAAGGCAGCAGGCTGAGACATTCTGGATTCAGGGATTTAGCGTCAACAGCTTGATACCCAAAAGTTATATTGTTACGAATTATATCTTAGTAAAAATAAAAATATGTGCTCATTCTAGTTAATATAAACATTTATAGAAATATAAAAATTTTATGTAAGTATAAATATAAAAATATTTTTAAAATTAATAAATATAAAAATGGTTCAGAAAACTCAAAATATAAAGCACGTGAACATCAGAAAACATAAGCCAAATGGTTTTTAAAAGCTTTCATTTAGTTATCATAAGTACATTTATTTATACATAAGCAAGTACTAATTTCACATTTGTAAATAAAATATACTACGGAAATAGTAGGCTATAAAGTGTCTGAATTTGAACAAAATAAACAAAGGAACCCCAAAACTCAACTATGCAATCTCAAATTACATTCCTGAAAATGTCTTTATATTCACAACTCTTCTGAACTGTTTAAAAGACTTGTAAGAACATCCAAAATAATTCTATGTATAATGCTCACAAACATAGACCTTAGTTCTAAGATGATACATAAAAATGTGTTTCTGGGAGAAAGTAGAGACTCTTACGGCCATTATATTAGTTTTATCCTTGGAATTAACAGTGCTCCCTAGAGATACATGAACTAATGCAATTAGGCATCCATTTATCTCAGTCTATATCCAACCCCAGTGGAAAAGTGCTTTCTTACCAAACAATCAATACACTCATTAATGCATACAGCACAGTGCCTGGCACACAGTAATTGCAGTTCAATAAATGCTAGCCATTATTACTGTTTAGTTCTATGAGACATGTTGTAATATCCAGTACATTCTGTATTGCCCTATTCTCCCATCCTGCACCCTATGCTACTACTTTCAAGTACAACGGCAAGATGACAAAAATATATCAGATTTTATTCAGACAGTTTCATCTCCATAATAAAATTTAAATGAAAGTATCATGGTTGAGTAATTAATTCTCCATGAGTCTTATTTAGTTCTAGAGCAAATGGTATTTTTGAAAAGTATACCCTTGAAATAAAGCTCTCTAGACTAAAACTTTAAAAGTTATAATCGTCTGTGAAGCAGAAATCTTCTAGTATTTATATGTATTAATGAGTGGATAGCTGTCAAAATCTAAGAAAACACTTGTGAATAAATTTCTGATCAAAATCTTTAATTCTTTATATTGATATTATTATCCTGGCTGACATGAAGGGAACTTCCAGGTCACCTACTGAAAGGAATGATTCAACAAAAAGTGCCTAACCTGAAGTGTGTCTAATAAAACCAGACAAAAGCCAAACCTCACAGAACATACCTAAAAAGGACAAGTAAGAAAACTTCCAAAAAATTCTGCTACTTCAGCTGGAAGGGGTTAAGCGCAAGACATTGCTTGGTCAGAGACAGGGAGCTTTTTAAGATACATATTAATCTTGCAGGTAGGAAAGATTAAAAAGAAAAAAAAGAAAAGGAAAAAAATGGTAACATATTTCTTGAGCAATATTTACCAGTCATGCTGCTGTCTCTGTTTATCCCATTATGAAGTTTACAGTGAACAAATGCTGCATCAAATAACCATGATCCGAAGAGATTCAAGATGCTGTTAACCTTTGGTCTCCGAGGGGCAGGCAGTGGTCGGGGTTCTGAACTAGTCTGATTTGGACTTGAGAGAGGAGAGGTTGAAGATGTCTGGTGCTGACCTTTTGAGGCATGAGCAGTACTAACCTATTAGGAGAACACAAGTATATATCCACACTCATGAAAAGTTTACGAAAATATCAGGTTTTTTTAAAGAAGGATGTCAGATTAAAAAGCCAAATTTATACAGAATAATGATGTTGACGAAAACTCTTACTGCGCTTGTCTTCATGGTGACCTTATTCACAGTAACAGCCCGGTGCCTCCGGTTATGTGGTGGGGTGGTATTGACAGCAGTGCTCTGAGGCATACTTAATCTATTCACGGGTGTTGGAGGAGCACTGTCTGATCGGGGTCTAGAAATGCCTTTAGAAAGAGATAAATGTACTCTTCAAAGTTCAAAATATATGACCAGAATATCTTCCTCAATCAACACTAGTGAAGGCTCAGGACAGACCACAGCAAAAACTAAGAACTGCCTCCCAATATCCATTCACCCTTTCTTCCTGAACTGCCTCTCAACATCGACTCACCCTTTCTTCCTGAATTAGAGAATGCATAATTTAGCTGTACATGGCTACCCAGAATAAAAAACTAAATTTTCAAGCTTTCATTACAGCTATATGTGGCCATGTTCTGACCATAGAGAAGTGGGTAGGTGCTGGGTGGGTCTTCCAGGGAATCTCCTTAAAAAGACCAATCAATTCCTTCCTAATTCCTAAACAGTACAGTTGGAATTCATTCAACCAACATAGCCCATGAGATAGTGAACAAAGAATGGACAGCTATAAGATGGGAGGGCCTTGGGTCCCTGACCATGGTGGAACTATTATAGCAGCCCTGTACTGCCTAGCCCTGGACTTAACATGTATGAAAATAACCTGTTTAAATCACAACATGTATGTATATAAACTACCTTGTTTAAACCACTGGTATTTTTGGTTGTTATGTGGCAGCCAACATTAATCTGAACTAATATATTAGCTATAATGTATTAACAAGTGCACATAACAAATGTTTTAGAAAATGATGTTAAATATCACTTTCAACAAGTTAAAAAAATTCTGACTTTTCATATTCCTAAAATGTGAAAAACATTTTGAAACCATAGTTCAGAAAAGGTATAGTTTATTTCCTAATGATGCACATAAGAATGATACCTAATGCATTTTAATCTGTATTTTTTTGGATTACTAGTGAGAATCAACACCTTTCTCTTTTGCCAATCATTTATTCATATCTTCTGTCCATTTATCTACCAGGTCTTATTCTTTGTCCTATCAATTTTTGATCTATTTATATAAAGACCCTCTAGTTATACATTTCTTGCAAATAATTTTTCCTACTTTGTTATTTATAATCAAATATAAGTTTTTGATTTATGATCAAACCTGTTCATTTTTCCTCTGGGATTGCCACAATAATTTCTAAAACTAGACTCTCAAGTTATCTACATGTACTCTTCAAACACCTAGCAACATACACAAAATTCACCTAAGAATGCATCCACCAGACAGCTGATTCCACGCATGGCACGAAAAAATATTTGAGGCAGATGTTTAAGGCAGGGATACTGATTCAATTCTTGTGGCATTCCGCTCACATTCAAGAACTGTTCCTGAAATTTGGGAGTAGAGCTTATAATGGCTGGGTTACTCAAATCCACAGGATTACTAGCAAAAGAGAGAGAAGAATTAATTATACATTTGTAAGTTTTTTTAACAATAATATGCATGCAATCTAAGAACAGAGCTGATTGTGTCTCTCTGATTCAGAAGGGAGAATGATCTGTAGGGATTCAAATATCAACACTTCTTTACAAAAGATCTGCAGTGTATTTACATAACTTACTCTGCCTATTAGAGAATGAAAATCAAAATAAGACTGGAAGTTTTTAGTTTTTAAGCGTATACATGGATATTTTTCTATTATATTTAGAATCAAGCAATAGAATGATAAAACTATATAAATAAATCAACAAGAACCCCAAGGAGAAAATTCTACTTTAATATTAATATTTCCAATTAAAAAAAAAACTATTTGAAAGTCAGGATTAGTGTTTCTGTTCATGTGTATGTACAAAAGCCAAACATTTCAAAACAATGTATCTGGGCTTGAGTTGTATTTGATGTATAAACAATTTTAAATATTTCCATTAAAAATAAATTTAGATTTCCACTCAGAACTGTGTGCTTATAGTTATCCATTAAATTTCTTGAACTCAAAGTAATATTGTGAATCAATCTATAGCCAGCACCCGGAAAAAATTTTCACTAGTTAAGAGACCAAAACAACTAGGCTGAGAAATTCAAATCAGTGGTTTATAGATGCTCTTCCCTTTTAAGTCCCATTTTTTCATCCACTCAAGACTCAATTTCAAGTAATGCAAGGGAGGCTGGGGGAAAGTGTGTACATGTAAGGAAAATGGGCTTCTAGTATTAGTACACTGTATCTATAGAACTGTAGTCCATTGTGTGGTGTACAGGAGGTAAGACGTCTCTAGTAGCACTGCCTACTAAGGGTTGCAGTTCATCTGTTCAGAAATCAGAAAAACAGGCAATAAGGTTGGAGTGAACTACACTCAGTCCAGCAGAGCTCTGCTAAATTCATGTCCATTTAATACTGAAAATTGGAGAGAAAGGCTTATACTAGCTTCTCCAGATATAAACTTCAAATGATTTCATAGGCACTCAAATATTCAGAGAACAAATTCAAGAAAATAAAATTTGAAATGAGAATGTGTAACAAAGGATATGGATCAGATCATTCTCACAGCTCCCAAAGCCCTGTATATCTGTTAAAAATCTAGGTTCCACCTAGATTTACGAAACAGTCTTGGGTGGGGACTGAAGGGCAGGTGGCCATGCACAAACAAGTCAAAGGACAAGCATTTGGTAATAGCAGTATTCAAATCAAGGAAAAAATTTTTTTTCCTGGAAAAGATAAAGCATTACCATACTAGACAAAATTTTGGTGCCTGTCTCCCCATCATATTCAGCCCTCTTCCCAGGAAGCTTGCCCAATAACCATAGTAGCCGCTTCTGAGTAATCTTCACAGACCCACCTCCCACCCAGCCACAGCTCATTTAACTGAAGAGGTAAAACTCCAAAAACTCTATCCAGATGTTTGCTAAGACCTACAACTGATGTAGCCTAACCAACAAATAATATGATCCAATTTATCCCTTCTGAGAATCTAAGCAAAGGGAAAACCCAGTGAACCAAAAGGGCTAGAGTTGGAGAGTCACACAGCATCACAGCTGTTGACACCACCAGGCAGTTATCACAGGGCTGTGTGTACCCCAAAGGCAGGAGATAATGGGCTCAGGGGAAGCCTGCTGGAGAAACAAAACTATGCACAAGAGAAGCAAAAAGCCATGAGAGAAAGATGACAGAGCAACTTGTCCCAAGGTTGCTTTGATCTCTCCTGATAAGGAAGACTGTTCATTTTTTCCTAGAGCCCAGTAAGATGATCACCACACAATTACACCTCGTTTTACCTGTGCTTGTTTAAAAAGGTTCCTATTCTTTACATCCAAAAGAACCCTGACTAAAACTCTAAAATCTTTCAGCTCAGAAAGAAAGATAATGCCCAAAGAGATTACTTAATAGTGAAGAAATGGGAAAAAAGAATCCAAGAAATGCTTCCAAAAAAGATTACAGGACTAGAGTTTTACAGGTGATTTATTTCAAATTCTTAAGGAACATACATTCATGCAACAGAGCATAGAAAAGGATAAGAAGTTTCCTATTCTTTTTTTTAAGTTACCAAAACATAAATTTGTCAAAAAATAGAACTAGAGACAATTTGGAAAAACATTAAAATATATACCAAGCAGAACTCTTCTCTCAGAAATGAAGGATGTTTCAGGACTGGGAAAAAATACTATATATCACATCAATAGATAAAAGAAGAAAACCCAAATAACTGCTTAAATCTATCCCAAAATATGATATGAAAAAAAATTCAGTCCAATTCCTGATTTCACTGATATCTTTAAGTTTTACAATTTCTTAGGAAACCAGGATAATAAAAAAGAAAATCTATTATCAACCACCACCATCTCACTCAAAATTTTTCATGTAGAAAGCAGAGGCATTCCAATGAAAATCAGAACAAAAGAAAGCTGTTGGAACAGTATCACTTTAATTCAGTAGTGTTCTCTAAGTTCCGACAAATGCATTAAAATAATATACAGAAATAATTATAACATTAATGGCAACTTTTCAAGGACCTACCACACACTAGGTACTGTACTATTCTACAAGGTTTTTTTCTTCAATTCTTATAACAAAACGGATACTATTGTTATCCCCATTTTCTAGATTTAAAGGAGACTGAGGCTCAGAGAGACTACATTGCTTGCTCAAGTTCACAAAGAATAAAGTATAACTCGAACTCATGAACAGGTCTTACTGCAACCAAAGCACTTTTAATTAATTACCATAGTCTGAATTACTAGAAAAAAGACACTTCTTTGTAGACATGTGTCCATTATATTTAGAAATTTCAAAGGAATCAGTGAAATATTCAGAATTCCTTAAAATACCCAAATATGCAAATATAAAACAAAGTAAAAAATTTTCTTTACAGCAGCAATAGCCATTTATAAGATATAATAGAAAAAAATTAACCTTCACAACATCAGCAATAAGTACCTAGGAATAATGGTAAAAGAAATGCGCAGATCTTGTGAAGGAAACTATAGAACACTTCTTTAAGATTTCAAGATTCTAAAAAAGAAAAATATATACTCTTAGAAAGGCAGACTCAATTTATTACATCAACTTTTCATAAATACAAAAATAGGCTCAATACAATTCCCATCTTTGGCAGAGTCTGGCCAGCTGTTCACTAGTTTCTCGGTTCTTCCTACGTTCTCTATAATGAAGCATGTGTGTAAGTTCTGGCCAATGGAATGAATATGGGTAGCAGGGATTTACCTTACTTCAAGACCTGGTCCATAAACACCTCCCACACAATTTTCCTTGCTCTTTCTTCATCTGTTAGACATATACAGAGGCTCCTGCTTACAAAGCTGAGGATCTAATAAACCACATGTCAAAGATGGCAAACTGGGTCCCTAAATGACTATGTAAGCTGAGTCACTCCCTACCCCAGACTTTACGAAACTTATACTGTAATATGCCACTAAGATTTTCAAGTTCCTCTGCTAAAGTAGGACAAGTTCCTTATCCTAATTAATACAAAATCCAAGTCCTACAAGCTTCTGTGGGATTTTTCTGTTTCCTTGTTTTGTAATTTGTCATCAAACTGATTCTAAAATTAATCTGAAATGTTAGGCAAGAAGAGATTTAAAAATTCTAAGAAATGGGAAAAGGGAAAAAGACATTAGCCCTACCGTACATAACTTATAAACTTAAAATAATTGAAAGTGAGTTTTATATAAGAATAAATGAAGAGGGAGACAGGATTAAAGATGGTGGAGTGAGAGGTGAGAGAGAAGCCTCCTCCTAAAACCACATATAGTACAAAAATATAGTTATTACAACTAATCCTAAAAAACAACAGGAAAGAAGCCTGCGCCAGACTGCATACACCTGGAGAAAAGAACAGACCTCAAAGACAGGGTAACATACCAAAGCAGTGATCTGGCGGGACCCAAGCCCGTCCCCTACCCCAACTCACTGACAGGAGGAAGAGAAATGGAGAGGGGGGAGGGGATGGAGGCCTAGGAATGCAGAACACCCACCCCTGGAGATCTGCTCTGGGAGCAAGAACCTACATTGCATGGTGCTCTGGAGATTAGTGGAGTTGGAAAGGTAAGACAGGCGGAATACTTAGAGAGACTGAGATTTCAGCTGCTTGTAGAAACAGGGATCCACATCTGGCTGCTCTGGGACAAAAGAAAGTGGGCAATCTGAGAGACTTCCTAACAGCGAGAGGGCTGTGAAAGGCAAGGATTGCACAGAGCTTGCTGTTCAGGAGAAAGGACAGGTGGACAAAATTGTCCGGGTGCACTCTGCCCAGCAGGTTGGGAACTTTCAGGAGCTTCAGGCACTCCATCTCCCTGGCTGGCTATGAAGCTTCAAGGATCCCCACAGTGATACACAGCCTGCTGTGCCTTCCCCCAAGCTGGCACCAGCTCACAAACTGGCTGCCCCTGCCCTAGTGCCAGGCCAGCCACAGGAAGGCCCCATCTACGGCAGATACTATCGCAAAGCATAGAGGCTTCTACCTGTGCACTTGGCCCACTGGTTCTGGCAGTGGAGACAGGCATTGCAGCTGGGAAGCAGGAAAATAGCTCTTTCCTCCCCCGCCCCCCGCAGGCCACAAGCACTATTCATCAGCGACACCCGCCATCACACCAGGGGCTGAGCAGCTCCAGAAAGTAGAGCTTCTGGGCACAACAGGGCGACACCTACAAATATGAAATGTCAAAGGAACCTGGTTGAAATCAAAATCCTACAAACACCAGAAAGAGGACCAAGAGAAACTGAACTGATCAATCTTCCTGAAAGAGATTTCAAAATAAAAATGATAAACATGCTCATGGAGGTACAGGAAAATATTCAAGAACTCAGGGAAGAATTCAGGAGTGAGATTCAATCAAGAAATATAGTACCTGAAACATACAATAGAGAGATTTAAAAGCAGATTAGATGAAGTACAGGAGACAGTAAATGGAATAGAAATTAGAGAAGAGAAATACAAAGAAGCTGAGGCAGAGAAAGAAAAAAGGATCTCTAGTGCATTCATTTTAGGAGACTTCAACACACCACAACAGATCACAAAGGTATGAAACTAGACGTAAATTATGCAGAGAAAACGAAAAAGCCCACAAACACAAAGAGGCTTAACAACATGCTCCTAAATAATCAATGGATCAATGACCAAATAAAAACAGAGATCAAGCAATATATGGAGACAAATGACAACAATAATACAACACCAGAAAATCCGTGGGACGCAGTGAAGGGTGTGCTAAGAGGGAAGTATATTGCAATACAGGCCTACCTCAGGAAAGAAGAACAATCCCATATGAACAGTCTAAACTCACAATTAACAAAACTAGAAAAAGATGAACAAATGAGGCCCAAAGTCAGTAGATGTAGGGACATAATAAAGATTAGAGGAGAAATAAATAAAATTGAGAAGAACAAAACAATAGAATCAATGAAAGCAGGAGCTGGCTCTTTGAGAAAATAAACAATAGATAAACCCCTTGCAAGACTTATCAAGAAAAAAAGAAAATCTACACACATAAACAGAATCAGAAATGAGAAAGGAAAAACCACTACGGACACCACAAAAATACAAAGAATTATTAGGGAGAATACTATGAAAAATTACATGCAAACAAACTGGATAACCTAGAAGAAATGGACAACTTTCTAGAAAAATACAACCTTCCAAGACTGACCCAGGAAGAAATCTGAACAGAACAATTACCAGCAATGAAATTGAATTGGTAATCAAAAAACTACCTAAGAACAAAACTCCTGGACTAGACGGCTTCACCGCTGAATTTTATCAAACATTTAGTGAAGACCTAATACACATCCGCCTTAAAGTTTTCCAAAAAGTAGAAGAGGAGGGAATACTTCCAAACTCATTCTATGAGGCCAGCATCACTTTAATACCAAAACCAGGCAAAGACCCCATACAAAAAAAAATTACAGACCAATATCCCTGGTGAACACAGATGCAAAAATACTCAACAAAATGTAAGCAAACCAAATTCGAAAAATACAAAACAGCAGCAGATTCACAGAACCCAAGAACGGACTAACAGTTACGAAAGGGAAAGCGACTGGGGAAGATGGGTGGGAAAGGAGGGATAAGGGGGAAAAAGGGCTATTACAATTAGCACACATAATGTAGCGGGGGTGGGGAGGATACAGGGAAAGCAGTATAACACAGAGAAGACAAGTAGTGATTCTGTAACATCCTACTACGCTGATGGACAGTGACTGCAATGGGGTATCTGGTGGGCACTTGATAATAGGGGGAGTCTAGTAACCATAATGTTGCTCATGTAATTGTATATTAATAATAGCAAAAAAAATATCTGTATACCCCGAATTGCAATTCTTTGATCCCAAATAAATGCTTTTGCTTAAAAAAAAAAAGATCATCCATCATGATCAAGTAGGATTTATTCCAGAGATGCAAGGATGGTAAAATATTCGAAAATCCATCAACATCACCCACCACATCCACAAAAAGGACAAAATTGACATGATCATTTCCACAGATGCTGAAAAAGCATTTGACAAAATTCAACATCCATTCATGATAAAAACTCTCAACAAAATGGGTATAGAGGGAAAGTACCTCAATAATAAAGGCTGTAAATGACAAACCCACAGCTAACATCATATTTAACAGTGAGAACGTGAAAGCTTTTCCTTTAAGATTGGAAACAAAACAAGGATGCCCACTCTCTCCACTTTTATTCAACATAGTCCTGGAGGTCCTAGCCACAGCAATCAGACAACACAAAGAAATAAAAGGCATCCAGATTGATAACGAAGAAGTTAAACGGTCAGTGTTTGCAGATGACATGATATTGTACATAAAAAAACCCTAAAGAATCCACTCCAGAACTACTGAATTTAATATCTGAATTCAGCAAACTTACAGGATACAAAATTAATATACAGAAATCTGTTGCATTCCTATACACTAAAGATGAACTAGCAGAAAGAGAAATCAGGAAAAAAATTCCATTCACAATTGCATCAAAAAGAATAAAACACCTAGGAATAAACCTAACCAAGGAAGTGAAAGACCTATCCTATGAAAATTACAAGACACTCATGAGAGAAATTAAAGATACCAATAAATGGAAACACATCCTGTGCTCATGAATAGGAAAAATTAATATTGTCAAAGTGGCCATCCTGCCTAAAGCAATCTACAGATTCAATGCAATCTCTATCAAAAAACCAACAGCATTCTTCAGCGAACTGGAACAAATAGTTCTAAAATTCATATGGAACCACAAAAGATGCCAAACAGCCAAAGAAATCCTGAGAAGGAAGAATAAAGCTGGTGGGGGGGAGGGGGGGGTTATGCTCCCCAACTTCAAACTCTACTACAAAGCCACAGTAATCAAGACAATTTGGCAATTTGGTACTGGCACAAGGACAGACCCATAGACCAATGGAACAGACTAGAGAGCCCAGATATAAACCCAAACATATATGGCCAATTAATATATGATAAAGGAGCCATGGACATACAATGGGGAAATGACAGCCTCTTCAACAGCTGGTATTGGCAAAACTGGCCAGCTACATGTAAGAGAATTAAACTGGATTACTGTCTAACTCCATACACAAAAAAGTAAATTCAAAATGGATCAAAGACCTGAATGTAAGTCATTAAACCATAAAACTCTTAGAAGAAAACATAGGCAAAAATCTCTTGAATATAAACATGAGTAACTTTGTCCTGAATGCATCTCCTCGGGCAAGAGAAACAAAAGCAAAAATGAACAAATGGGACTACATCAAGCTAAAAAGCTTCTGTACAGCAAAGGACACCATCAGCAGAACAAAAAGGCATCCTACAGTATGGGGGAATATATTTGTAAACAACTTATCTGAGAAGGGGTTAACATCCAAAGTATATGAAGAACTTGCATGTCTCAACACCCAAAAAGCAAATAACCCGATTAAAAAATAGAGGATATGAACAAACAATTCTTTGAAGAAATTCAGACGGCCAACAGGCAAATGAAAAGATGCTCCACATTGCTAATTATCAGGGAAATGCAAATTAAAACCACAATGAGATATCACCTCACACCAGTTAAGATGTCCAACATCGAAAAGACTAGGAACAACAAATGCTGGTGAGGATGCGGAGAAAGGGGAAAGGGGAAATTCCCTATACTTCTGGTGGGAATGTAAATTAGCTCAATCATTGTGGAAAGCAATATGCAGGTACCTCAAAAAACTAAAAATAGAAATACCATTTGACCCAGGAATTCCACTCCTAGAAATTTTTTTTTGAAAAGTGTAACTTTCCTTATTTTATTTTATTTATTTTATTTTATTTTTTATTAAGGTATTACTGATATACACTCTTATGAAGGTTTCACATGAAAAACAATGTGGTTACTACATTCACCCATATTACTGAGTTCCTCCTCATACGCCATTGCAGTCATTGTCCATCAGCATAGTAAGATGCCACAGAGTGACTATTTGCCTTCTCTGCTACACAGTCTTCCCCATGATCCCCCCCACACCATGTGTGCCAATCATAATACCCCTCAATCCCCTTCTCCCTCCCTCCCCACCTGCCCTCCCCCACACCTCCCCTTTGGTAACCGCTGGTCCCTTCTTTGTCCACTCCTAGGAATTTACCCAAAGAAAACAAGTTCTCAGATTCAAAAAGACATATGCACCCCTATGTTTATTGCAGCACTATTTACAATAGCCAAGATATGGAAGCAACCTAAGTGTCCATCAGTAGATGAATGGATAAAAAAGAGGTGGTACATATACACAATGGAATACTATTCAGCCATAAGAAAGAAACAAATCCTACCATTTGCAACAACATGGATGGAGCTACAGGGTATTATGCTCAGTGAGAAAGACAAATAACAAATGATTTCCCTCATTTGTGGAGTATAACAATGAAGGAAAACTGAAGGAACGAAACAGCAGCAGACTCACAAACTCCAAGAAGGGACTAGCGGTTACCAAGGGGGAGAGTTGGGGGAGGGCAGGTAGGGAGAGAGAGAGAAGGGGATTGAGGGGTATTATTATTAGTACACATGGCATGTGTGGGGTCATGGGGAAGGCAGTATAGCACAGAGAAGAGAAGTGGTGACTCTGTGGCATCTTACTACACTGATGGACATTGACTGCAATGGGGTATGGGGGAGACTCAATAATATGGGTGAATGTAGTAACCACATTGTTTTTCTTGTGAAACCTTCATAGGAATGTATATCAATGATACCTTAATAAAAAAAAAAATTAACCCTGTAAATAAATAAATAAATAAATAAAGAGGTTAAGGGAAGAATACATTACCCAAAGATAAAACCTAGTGTATATTAAAAGGCACTTAATGTCACAAAACAAAGAAGAAATCATAGGTGAATATCTGATCAAAGAACAGAAAGAATTTCTAATTTTACATTTAAATTCTCAAATTTTAAAGAAAATCATCACAGAAAAAGACACTGAAAAACTGGTAACCTGAAAGATGAAAAGCACAAACCACAAACAGAAAAAAATGATAGAATGGTCAACATACCTAATGTATAAAAGGTCATTAGTAATTTAGAATCACTAATATACAAAGAGAAAAATGAAGCTAGTCAAACCATAAAAAGATACACAAGGAAATGGTTTAAGAATCAAGATCATATACAACAGAACGAAAGTTTCACTGAGCACAAGAATGGGGCCAGCAGAGAGAAAGGAAGGGAACAGTGAAATGGAAAGGAATAGAATTACTATAAAGAAAAAGGTAACAGGAAGTAACAATTTATCCCTCTGAAATTTTAGGGTGTATCCCTCAGTGAAATTTTTAAACAACAAAGCTACTAGAAGAGGGGCCCTGAGAGCTAGGATGCCTAGTCAGTGCTGGTCACAGAGAAGAGCAAAACAGGCTCCTATCTCCACAGAATGTGACCAAATCCTAGGGAAATATCATCCAGGCTGCAGAGGCAGGCAAGGGAACAAATGCTGCATCTACTACAGAGAAAAGCTCCTAAAGAGTATGGAAGAGCAGCTGAGGATAGCCTGACCCTGCTGGGACAGGAAAAGCAGAGGTACATGATATAGATGTGCATGTTGTCCGATTGGCTCCATCTGACAATCTTGTTTAGCAGCCATACTCTGAATTCCAACAAGACAGTTATAGCATGGTTTCTGCCCTAAGACACTTACTAGATAAAGAACACACAAAATATTAGTAATAGTACCTTAACATGTGTAAAAAGCGAAACCATGTCTGTGCAACACACTCATTATCCATTTCAGGAGGGATCAGACTGGCATCTTCATCAGGAACTTTAAATGGAGGAAATGAAGGACCATATGTAAAGCGCAGCAATCTGAAAATAAAAAAATGCACACCACTAAGTTCATTTCTTAACAGAATAAAAATATTGTCAAGTATTAAAATATAAAAAATAAGAGAAATAGATGAAACATGCATAACAGTTCACTGAAGTGAAAAAGATAAATGAAACCTTTGTTTATAAAATAGAAAAACGAAGATCTCTAGTTTTGTAAAAGTCTGAAATTTTAAGACAACTGCTTATTGAAATAACATTGTCCATAACTCAGCTGTTACGTATTTATTTCCTTTATAGATTATATGATTTATATTATAAATGTATCTAAAGTATTTATATATTCATGCATTAAATTTAATAAATCACAAAATTACTTATAAAACTGTAATTTTATAAACTAAAATTTCACATTAGAAATTTAAATATTTTATTGTACATGATTTTATCATTTATAATGTAAAATTAGAAATTATACATTAATCCAGTTATAAATTAAAATTTATAAACAATTGCAATGTAAGTACTAAATTATATAATCATACAATATGCAATATTTATATAATTAGTCTAATAAATTATATTTTTACTTAAATTCTTTAAAAGATTTCTCCTCCTAAAAAAAAAAAAAGAACCTTTAGGTTGTGTTTGTAATAGTATAGGAAGTAAGTTAAATTAGACAGATAGTAAGCGAATTACCCTTGAACCTTTGGTAACCACAAATCTAAAGCCTGCAATGGCAATAACGACATACCTATCAATAATCACCCTAAATGTAAATGGTCTGAATGCACCAATCAAAAGATACAGAGTTACTGAATGGATAAAAAAACAAGACCCATCTATATGCTGCCTACAAGAGACTCACTTCAAACCCAAAGATATACACAGACTGAAAGTAAAGGGATGGAAAAAGATATTTCATGGAACTAATAGTGAGAAAAAAGCAGGAGTTGCAGTACTTGTATCAGACAAAATAGACTTCAAAACAAAGAAGGTCACAAGAGACAAAGAAGGACATTACATAATGATAAAGGGGTCAGTCCAACAAGAGGATATAACTATTATAAACATCTATGCACCCAACACAGGATCACCTACATATGTGAAACAAATGCTAACAGAATTAAAGGGGGAAATAGAATGCAATGTATTCATTTTAGAAGACTTCAACACACCACTCACTCCAAAGGACAGATCAACCAGACAGAAAATAAGTACAGAGACAGAGGCACTCAATAACATATTAGAACAGATGGACCTAATGGACATCTACAGAACACTCCATCCAAAGGCAACAGGATACACATTCTTCTCAAGTGCACATTGAACATTTTCAAGAATAGATCATATATTAGGCCACAAAAAGAACCTCAGTAAATTCAAAAAGATTGAAATTGTACTAACCAGCTTCTCAGATCACAAAGGTATGAAACTAGAAATAAATTACACAAAGAAACAAAAAAGCCCACAAACACATGGAGACTTAATAACATGCTCCTAAATAATCAATGGATCAATGACCGAATAAAAACAGAGATCAAGCAATATATGGAGAATAATGACAATAATAATTCAATACCACAAAATCTGTGGGATGCAGCAAAGGCTGTGCTAAGAGGGAAATATATTGCAATACAGGCCTACCTCAGGAGAGAAGAACAATCCCAAAAGAACAGTCTAACTCACAATTAATGAAACTAGAAAAGGAAGAACAAATGAGGCCCAAAGTCAGTAGAAGGAGGGACATAATAAAGATTGAAGCAGAAATAAATAAGATTGGGAAGAATAAAACAATAGAAAGAATCAATGAAAGCAGGAGCTAGTTCTTCGAGAAAATAAACAAAATAGATAAACCCCTAGCTAGACTTTTCAAGAAAAAAAGAGAGTCTACACACATAAACAGAATCAGAAATGAAATAGGAGAAATCACTATGCATACCACAGAAACACAAACAATTATGAGAGAATACTATGAAAAATTATATGCTAACAAACTGGATAACCTAGAAGAAATGGACGACTTTTTAGAAAAATACAACCTTCCAAGGCTGACCCAGGAAGAAACAGAAAATCTGAACAGAACAATTACCAGCAAAGAAACTGAATTTGTAATCAAAAACCTACCTAAGAACAAAACTCCTGGACCAGATTGTTTCACAGCTCAACTTTATCAAACATTTAGTGAAGACCTAATTCCCATCCTCATTAAAGTTTTCCAAAAGTAGAAGAGGAGGGAATACTCCCAAACTCATTCTACGAGGCCAGCATCACTCTAATACCAAAACCAGGCAAAGACGCAACAAAAAAAGAAAATTACAGACCAATATCCCTGATGAACATAGATGCAAAAATACTCCACAAAATATTAGCAAACCGAATTCAAAAATACATCAAAAAGATCATCCATCACAATCAAGTGGGATTCATTCCAGGGATGCAAGGATGGTACAACATTAGAAAATCCATCAACATCATCCACTACATCAACAACATGATCAGGGGAAAACAGTGTAGCACAGAGAAGGCAAATAGTGAATCTGTGGCATCTTACTATATTGATGGACAGTGACTGCATTGGGGTATAGGTGCAGACTTGATAATATGGGTAAATGTAGTAACCACATTGTTTTTTCATGTGAAACCTTCATAAGAGTGTATATCAATAATACCTTAATAAAAAAATATATGTATAAAAAAAACATGATCATCTCCATAGATGCTGAAAAGGCATTCAACAAAATTCAACATCATTCATGATAAAAACTCTCAACAAAATGGGTATAGAGGGCAAGTACCTCAACATAATAAAGGCCATATATGACAAACCCACAGCCACCATTATATTTAACAGCGAGAAGCTGAAAGCTTTTCCCTTAAGATCGGGAACAAGACAAGGATGCTCACTCTCCCCACTTTTATTCAACATAGTACTGGAGGTCCTAGCCACGGCAATCAGACAACACAAAGCAATAAAAGGCATCCAGACTGGCAAGGAAGAACTCAAACTGTCCTTGTTTGCAGATGATATGATATTGTACATAAAAAACCCTAAAGAATCCACTCCAAAACTATTAGATCTAATATCTGAATTCAGCAAAGTTGCAGGATACAAAATTAATACACAGAAATCTGTTGCATTCCTATACACTAACGATGAACTAGCAGAAAGAGAAATCAGGAAAACAATTCCACTCACAATCGCATCAAAAAGAATAAAATACCTAGGAATAAACCTAACGAAAGAAGTGAAAGACGTATACCCTGAAAACTACAAGACACTCTTAAGAGAAATTAAAGAGGACACTAACAAATGGAAATTCATCCCATGCTCTTGGCTAGGAAGAATTAATATTGTCAAAATTGCCATCCTGCCTAAAGCAATCTACAGATTCAACACAATCCCTATCAAAATACCAACAGCATTCTTCAGTGAACTAGAGCAAATGGTTCTAAAATTCACATGGAACCACAAAAGACCCCGAATAGCCAAAGCAATCCTGAGAAGGAAGAATAAAGGAGGGGGGTTTACCCTCTCTGACTTCAAGCTCTACTACAAAGCTACCGTAAATCAAGACAATTTGGTACTGGCACAAGAACAGACCCATAGACCCGTGGAACAGAACAGAGAGGCCAGATATAAAACCAAACATATGTGGTCAATTAATATACGATAAAGGAGCCATGGATATACAATGG
This sequence comes from Smutsia gigantea, assembly GCA_032199065.1. Lineage (NCBI taxonomy): Eukaryota > Metazoa > Chordata > Mammalia > Pholidota > Manidae > Smutsia > Smutsia gigantea. Next base: position 78,674 of record JAVSCE010018638.1, on the reverse strand, counting down.
GGAGATGACAGCCTCTTCAACAGCTGGTGTTGGAAAAACTGGACAGCTACAAGTAAGAGAATGAAACTGGATTACTGTCTAATCCCATACACAAAAGTAAACTTAAAATGGATCAAAGACCTGAATTAAGTCAGGAAACCATAAAACTCTTAGAAAAAAACACAGGCAAAAATCTCTTGGACATAAACATGAGCAACTTCTTCATGAACATGTCTCCCCGGGCATGGGAAACAAAAGCAAAAATGAACGAATGGGACTATATCAAACTAAAAAGCTTCTGTACAGCACGGGATACCATCAGTAGAACAAAAAGATATCCTACAGTGTGGGAGAATATATTCATAAATGACATATTCGATAAGGGGTTGACATCCAAATTATATAAAGAGCTCACGCACCTCAACAAACAAAAAGCAAATAAGCCAACGAAAAAATGGGCAGAGGAGCTAAACAGACACTTCTCCAAAGAAGAAATTCAGATGGCTAACAGGCACATGAAAAGATGCTCCACATCACTAGTCATCAGAGAAATGCAAATTAAAACCACAGTGAGATAGATATTACCTCACACCAGTTAGGATGGCTGCCATCCAAAAGACAAACAACAACAAATGTTGGCAAGGATGTAGAGAAAGGGGAACCCTCCTACACTGCTGTTGGGAATGTAAATTAGTACAACCATTGTGGAAAGCAGTATGGAGGTTCCTCAAAAAATCAAAATAGAAATACCATTTGACCCAGGAATTCCACTCCTAGGAATTTACCCTAAGAATGCAGCAGCCCAGTTTAAAAAGACATATGCACCCCTGTTTATCACAGCACTATTTACAATAGCCAAGAAATGGAAGCAACCTAAGTGTCCATCAGTAGATGAATGGATAAAAAAGATGTAGTATATATACACAATGGAATATTATTCAGCCATAAGAAGAAAACAAATTCTACCATTTGCAACAACATGGATGGAGCTAGAGGGTATTATGCTCAGTGACATAAGCCAGACGGAGAAAGACAAGTACCAAATGATTTCACTCATATGTGGAGTATAAGAACAAAGAAAAAACTGAAGGAAGAAAACAACAGCAGATTCACAGAACCCAAGAATGGACTAACAGTTACCAAAGGGAAAGGGACTGGGGAGGGAAAGGGACTGGGAAAGATGGGTGGGAAAGGAGGGATAAGGGGGGAAAAGGGCTATTACAATTTGCACACATAATGTAGCGGGGGTGGGGGTGGGGTAGGGGGATACGGGGAAGGCAGTATAACAGAGAAGACAAGTAGTGATTCTATAACATCCTTCTATGCTGATGGACAGTGACTGCAATGGGGGTATGTGGTGGGGACTTGATAATAGGGGGAGTCTAGTAACCATAATGTTGCTCATATAATTGTATATTAATAATAGCAAAATATATATATATATAAAAAAACAAAAAACAAAACAAACAAAAAAAAGATTTCTCCTGCAAACTCCTTCAACACAACTAAGCTGTAATTTACTTATAACAGTTGCTCCATAACTTTAAATGAAGCTTAGAACTTATGGTGTACCTTACAAGTAATTCAATTGCTTAATAATAGTAATATTGCAAATGCATTAAAATTGTTCAAAGCCCTTTGAGTCAATTATTCTACATTTAGAGATTATATCTTAATGAAATAACCAGAATACACACAAGGACTATGTGTGAAGCATCCCTATTAGCAATATTTTTAAAGTAAAACACTAGGAACAATTAAATATCAAAACAACAGGAAAAGTATTGAATAGATTATAATACCATTTGTATAATGGAAAAATACAAAGCCATTAAAAATATGACCTCAAGACCCATTTAAGAACAAAAAAAGGCACATGTAGTTAATGTGATAAAAATCAGCTATCAAATGAAAAAAACAGATTTCAAATTTCAAAAACAAAACTAAATGTAACAAAATGCATTAAATGTTAACACTGGTTATCTGTAAATGATGGATATTCCCCCCATATCCTCCAAATTTCCTATTATAAGCATGAATTGATTTTATAATCAAAATAAAAAGGAGTATTATTTAAAATAGAATAATACTGATATTCACGAAGATATACCAGAATCAAAAGAATATTCCAAACATTTATCTTTTAGTTTAAATGATTATAAATATATAAACATTTTATTAACGCACAAAAAGACCAGTCTACTTTCACATACATAGTACCACCTACAAATTAATTGTTCCTTCCTCCATACTGCCACCATCACCATTCACACCTAAATCAAATCAAATCTCTAGATCTCACTATCATTTGACAAGAAATAAATGGGACAGAGGAACAAGTTAACATAACCAGGAAATAGAATAATCCAGAATATGAAATACTAAGTAAGACAAACCACAGCAACAAAAATACAAAGAAATAAAAATGAGAGAGCAGGAAACTATAGTGTCAAAAAGGCTTAAGGAACAAATCAACCAAATGCAATGTCTTAACCTTGTTTTCTGATTCAACGGAATTAACTGTAAAAACGAAACAAACTATGACATTCAGGGAAATCTGTACACTGAATGACTGATATTAAAGAATTGTTAACATTTTTTTAGGTGTGATAATGGTATTATTATTATGTTTAAAATAACCTTCATCTTTTAGAGTTATATATTACAATACAAAGTACTGAAATGAAAAAACAAGTTGATAAAAATGAAGTCCAACAGTTTACTCACAGAGTAGTGGTCATAGGTACTAAATACAAATGATAAAAAAGGTAAAATTATTTTATAAAACATTGCCTACTTTGGTTATAATGTGGCACATTATAGTATGGTCCCATTTCTGCAAAATTATGTATAAACATATAATAGGATTTCTTGTGAATTTAATTTTTTCTGTTATACCTCTCTATATGGTTTGTATTTTTTAAAAAATGATCATGAATATTTTTAAAAATCAGAGTAAGAGTGGGATTGGGTGGGGAGGAAGAGGGCGCAGATTTGATCTGCTCCGCCAAGATACTTGCTTAATCTGAAAGGTTTTAGATTAGAATGACACTAGCCAAACTGCTGTATCTGTTTTTTAAAAGTGGTTCAATTCTGTGTCTAAAGTACAATCAGTATTTACAGACACAGGATACAGGCTCTTTACAGTGTATTTCATGAATCCCAGAAAGACAAAGAATTAGGGGAAAGCTGCCTAAGGCCTGACAGCTGAAGGAAGGCAAGTCAATGATGATAACCTACCTTGACGTGAGCGCACAGATGACCTTGCTCCACTGCTCTACCACTGCTGGGTGGTGCCTCCAGTTAGCCACCATTTCCTTGGCCGTTTTCCAGTACGGAGGTGTTGGGAAGCACCGAGTACAAGCTAGTAACCAAACCTCAAAGAGAACACCAATCAACTTCTCTGCTAGATTCTCAGCAATGCCACCTTACCAACAAAAAGAAAACATTCCTTTGGCATACTTACTTTTAAAGTAAAATCTTTAATTCATGAATTTGAAAGAATTGGTCAAAAAATTAAAATAACTAAAGTTAAATTTTGACTTTCAAATAACCATTTAATAGTACGGACAAGAAACTATTCTTAGGAGCTCCTATGAAGGAAATCATGGATTTATCAGTCAAGTATCACTTTGAAAGTTTTCAAATAGCCCTGCTTGGTTCTTATCAAAGCTCTTTATCTTCCAGCAAGTGGGACAGAAGCACAGAGTGGAGAAGGGAAAGGACATATGTCTATTATGAATGACTACTACGAGTCAGTATCTGTTTGAAGTGGTTCATATATATGACCTCACTTACTCCTCACATAATTCTGCAGGATAGGCATTTATATTACCTATTACCAATTATACTCATTTTTTAAGTGAAAAAATGTAAGCTCAGGAAATTTAAGTAGCTTGTCCAAATTCACACAGCCAGTAAGTGAAGGAATCGGAACAAATACCCAAGTCTTTTTACCTCTAAACTTTGTTATAAAATGCTTCAGGTGTTTGAATGCCACCCACCCTTCAAGGGAGACAGCATGGAACAAAAGGACTGGTGCCGGGCAGCACATAGCCTCCACCAAGAAAACAGAGCTGTTTCTCTGTTCTGAGCCCTGGAACTTAGGGAGAAAAGCAGTGGCTGTATTCTACATAGCTCTAGAAGGCAAACTTAGGACTCATGGGAAAAGTTATAAGGATGCATATTTCAAATGAGCAAAAACAAAGTTACAACAATATTAAGTCCCAGGAGGGGACCAACTGCCTGCTCTGTGTTGCTGCGAGCTCTGGCATGGCAGTGTGTAGTGAAGAGCCAATGAATCAATGACTGGCCAGTTATCATCAATACCAGAGAAGATATTCCTAATATGGGGTCCCCTTCAAAAATGAAATTCTATGATTCACTTTAAATAGTTTCCTGAACACTGTATTTGTATGAAAGCACAAGCCCTCTGACGTGTGAGTTAGTAAAGAGACTACACAGATGAATAAGGAACAAGGGAACTTGGAATTAGAATATCAACGTATGGCATAGGTATACTGTGCTGTAACATAAAAAGCAGGGCTTCTAAAATATATTCTCAAGTCATATAAAATTGGAGGCTTTTTAATGGCTAAGTCATGAATGGCATACTTCCAAACAGAACACTTTAAGACTTTATAGGTTTCATTTGCTGAAAAAAATATCCTCTGTAGCTACCAACTTTTCAGTCTACTTTGGTAACTACCTTGTAATAAGGTACATTACCTACAGGCTCTAATTTAATTGGCTAGTTGTTTCTAATACAGGTTCTATCCTAATATACTAAATAAACTACTGTTCTTACCATTTTCAAACATGCATTAATTCACTGAGTCCCTCTCTACATTAGCAAATCATCACTTAAGGTAAAATAACTTAATATTGTGCCTTTGAGGGCTTCCAGTCTAAGAATTGTTAACCTTGGTTTGTCAACTGTTGGGCGAAAATTTAAATCTCCATTGAATCAACTACTCGTTGAGTTTAAACGTGAACTGTATTTGGAGCTCAGAAATAAATTAGAAAAAAATAAACAAACCTTGAACAGTTGGCGGGGCTAGAAGTATATCGTTAATCTGCAGAAGAAACAACAGTAAGACTTCCCAGGTTTCTCGGGCCATGATGGATGACTCACGGGCCAGTTTCTGAATGGCTCTCAGGACCTGTAAGCATAGTCTGATCTGACTGGAGCCCTGTTCCTGTCTGAAGAAGACAGATATCATTGATAAGCCTCGAGGAGAGAAAGCAATAGCTTAAGGACAACTGACTTATGGACACAGCAACCAATGGTCCAGTGACCCTCAATAACAGCATCAGAAGACAGAACTAGTGCACCCTCTTCAGTTTAAAGCCACTTCTGCCATAGTTTGACACTCTGGAATCTCAACCCAACACTTGTACGAGAATTAAAAAGCTTCTGGGGTTGGCAGGAGGGCGAGTACTAGATTGCAAGCTTCACCTCTGGATTTTCTAAATCTAAAATGTGCCTGGTACATAATAGGCACTCAATAGGTTTCTACTGAATGAATGAATAAATAGCCACAGCCACTTCTGCTGCTTACACTGAAGCAGTATGGCCTTTGTATTAAAAAAAAATTTTTTTAAATACACATTAACAAGAATTCTGAACATGATTTCATAGTGCTAATAGTCCCTTTGGAGCTAATGTCTGCTAGTGAAGGGCCTACAGACCCAGTGGAATATCCTACCAGGTCCCCAAAACTGGAAGCAAGTGCCTCATAAATGAAAAACTGCTACTGCTGTTCTAATAGAAAAGGTTCTTAACCTAAGAAGGGGGTTTCAAGGGTTCCCAACATAACCTAAAACAGTTTTATATCTCCCTTTAGCCTACAGGACCATTTTTTTACCAAGGAAATAAAACAGATCAAAGTAATGGGGCCAGGGTTGAAAAGGAAGATAAGAGGTTGAAGTCCAGCTCTTACCCTCACTTTCCAAACTGGACCACCTGAGAATTTGGGGAACAGGAAGAAACCTGCACATCAAAAACTGGTGAGCTGGCCTCCAGACCTCCTATGTGAAACTCAAAACAAACAACTAATATTACTGAAATAAATCTTGAGAACAATTTTCTATACATTATGACTCATGCCACAAAGAACTGGTAAACCATGTCTAAATCAGAATCGGGGTCTCAAAGCCTCCTCAAGAAATCCAGAAAATGAAGTGAGTATCCTTTCAACTCCCATCCCAACCTAGGACAGAGATTCTCAGATTCTGGGCCATGACCCAGAAAACCTCACACTTACTCTGGAGTTGCAAACAAGTAACACCACTAAGTTTTTTCTAAAGTCATTCACCTAGGAAAAGCCAAGAGCCCCCAAGAGCAGGGAGATATCCCAAGTTCAGCTGGAGGTATCTCGCCCATGTGAAGCCATGGGGCTCAAGCTTGTGTCTGTTGCTCTGGCTACTTGAAGAAAAGTAAGAAATTATGTAACAGCCACAAACCTCATGAGCCATTTCAGAAGAATCCCAGAATAAGAAATAAAAACACCACTAGTAGACCTGGTGCTGACATTCTTCCAAGTTAGCAGTAACACTGCAAGCCTCCCAAGGGTAATCTAGGCCTGCCTGCCATTTCCAGGTACCTGCCCAGTGGGAGAAAGGAAACACCTGTTCCTTAGATACTGCAGCCTCACTCAAAAGGCCTAAATTCATGAGCAATGTCCAAGTTTTTAAGGCAATAAGAAACAAGGTAATTGTTACTAAAAAATTAACAGAAATGTCTAAATACCAGATAATCCTCCCTCTAACTTGTGATCTTCAGAAAAACTGTTCTAAAACAGAGGCCCATGGGTCAAATCGGCCTGCTGTTTTCTAAATAAAGTTTTGTTGGAACACACCCATGCTCGTTCATTTGCATACTATGCCTTTCTCTACACCAACAGAGATGATTGAGTAGTTGGAATAGACACTGTGTGGCCAGCATTTAATCAACACCTAAAGTAATACCAGTACTGCAACAGGCACTGTGCAAGCCCACTATATAGCTCCCCAAATTGGTTCGATGGGAAAATGAGACATACACATTTTAAAAGATAAGCAATAAAACAGTGAAGAGATACAAGAATGACACAGAAAATACCACCAAGTTCAGAGAAGTTGTAATCACTGTGGGCCTGGATAATCAGGAAAGACTTCTCTTTACAAGGCAGAATTTAAGAACAAGTAAGAGTGAGATGTGGACAGCTAAGGGAGTGGAGAAAGGAAATGATGCGGAAGATCTTTAAGGAACCTTAGAGGAATATATATATGAGGCTAACCAAGGAGCAGTGCTCATGCAGAATTAGTAGTAGTAATCTGTTTAGGGAACAGATTACAGCAATTATTTCACACAAGGTAAGGAGTTTACCCCTTGATCCTACACAACAGAGTCCTTAATGGAGATTTTTCTTTTTTAAATTCAGATTTTCCAAAGTAATTTTCCTTTTAAATTTAAAAAGCTAAAATTTAGAGTTGATTCAAAGTCCCTCTGAATAAACCAAAAGGTCTAACCAGAACTTTTCCAAAAAGAGACAAGCTTCCTTGCAAAAAAGCTAAAAAATTATATTTTTGTCAGGAAATCCCCACAAATGGGTAGGGAATTAATGATTTCTTCTCCATTATTTTCTTTATTAACAAATTCTTTACAGTGACATATAATTCTTTTTGATTAGGGGGAAAAAGACATAGGCACAAGTAAGGTACATATCCTACATTACATGATATTTAAGGACTTTGTCACAGAAGATGGGAAAAATGAGTTACAAACTGTCAAGATAATCTTTTGGCCTACTATAAATTTGCCCATAATTTCAAACTGCTTACTTCAATGTCTTCATTCTCTCTTAGGAAAAATTCATTTTAAGGTTAAAGGCTTAAGTTGCCTTTAGTTTAAGTGGAGATAAGAATTATGATAGGCAAAAGTATGTTATTTTGATTGGAAAGGAAAGGGGTCAATTGTATCTAAAAGCTATCAGATCTCAGAAGCAAAGCCAAAAGGCTTTAAAATGAATACCACCTGTTAAAAATTCCTAGTAAACATTACATAAGCACATCTCTCCTATCATTCATACTAACACACTCTTTAACTGAACAAGTGAACGAAAGTTACTGTTCAAAGAACAATGAAATCAGCTCCTATAATATAAAAAAGTAACATTTATAAATATTTCATTATGAGCCTGTTAACAGGCCAATAGATGGGCATAACTTACCTTGGTACAAAAAGATTTTGTAGGTGTTTAAGTATACTTTGAACATATAGATTAGGCTCTTTAATAACTGGCAATGGAATAGAATCTTTCGGCAACACTAAAGCCATAATCCAGTCTGTATATACATCAACACAATATTTTACAGTCTCTCCATCCAATGGAAGAGTCAGTCCATAGCAGATTACTTCCATGGTCCATTTTACCTAAATAAAAGAAAATATGTATACAGAATTATCACACATCCCTATCTATATCTCAGTAGGTTGATTTAAAATGTTAATCTTATTGCCAAAAACTCTCAACTGACAGCATATTCATCTCAACACATATATCAGATTTATTCCAGAAAATGCACTTTCCATGTATTAAGACATACTGGGACAACATTTCCTAAGCAAAGATTTAAGAAAAAAATTAATTAATTATTTCTAAAAGGCCTATGTTGGCTTTTACCCTTTATACATTACTACTGTTTGCTCTGTGAAATAAAAAGCAAACACAAGTCACCTTGATTTTCCAGAAATTGAAGGTATAGAAACAAGAAATTTTAGATAGTTTTCTCCATTAATCTGCATATGTATCATTTGGGAAATCATATACATAAATTTAATCACATTCCATTTCCAGATTATGCAGTGTTAACAAACAACAGGAAGGATGATGAACTGCTCAACTCTTACTTTTTGACTATTTCCTCTGCCAAAGAAAATAGTATTTAAAATGGAAAGGTAAGAACATACACAGTTGAAGTGGAACTAAAGGAGGGTAAGATCTTAACAAGGCATTTGGCTGCTCTAAATAAGTTCTAGCCTCTTGACCCATCTGAATCATATCCCAGGGGCTGAGAGAACTTGCCTAAAAAGACTACTGAACCACTGCCTGTAGTCATGAATGAATACGGTGTGATAAGGAAAATAGCTCAATTTGCAAAAGAGATGAAACTAAAGTCCAGATACTGTAGACTAGAAAGTTTAAGTGAATTCTTAGATAAAACTTTGAGACAAATTACTAAGCAGATCATCAGTGAGCACTTATAAAAGGGAAACATGATTGCTAGGAACCAGCCTACTCAAAAAGAATAAATCATGCTACCAAAACAACACAAAGACACAAAAAAAGAAAATAACAGGGCAATATCCCTGATAAACATATATTCAAAAATCCTCAACAAAATATTAGCAAACCAAATTCAAAAATACATTAAAAGAATCATACACCACAATTAAGTGGGATTTACTCCAGGGATGCAAGGATGGTTAAACATCCACAAATCAATGTTATACACCACAGTAACAAAATGAATGATAAAAATCATATGATCAATTGATGCCGAAAAAGCATTTAATAAAATTCAGCTGTCATTTATGATTAAAAACTCCCAACAAAGTGGGTACAGATGGAATATACCTCAACATAACAAAGGTCATATATGACACATATATAGCTAACATCATACTTAATGGTAAAAAGCTAAAAGCTTTTCCTCTAAGATCAGGAACAAGACAAGGACACCCACTCTCATCATCTTTATTCAACATAGTATTGGAAGTCCTGGACACAGCAATTAGGCAAGAGAAGAAATAAAAGGCATCTAAATTGGAAAAGAAGTAAAACTATTACTATTTGTAGATTATTTGATAGTATATATATAGAAAACCCTAAAAAGACTCCAGCAAAAAACTATTAGAACTAATAAATGAATTCAGTTAAGTTACAGGATACAAAATTAACATACAGAAATTGGTTGCATTTCTACACACTAATAAACAAGCTATCAGAGAAATTAAGAAAACAATCCCACTTACAACTGCAACAAAAAAGATAAAAACAAAAAATCTAACCAAGGAGGTGAAAGACCTGTACTCTGAAAACTATATGACACTGATAAAAGAAACTGAAGACAGATTTCTTCACACAAATAAATGGTAAGATATACCATGCTCATGGATTGGAAGAAATAATACTATTACAATGTCCATACTACTCAAAGCAATCTACAGATTCAATGCAATATCCTCAAAATACCAAAGGCATTTTGACAGAACTAGAACCACAAGTGGAACCACAAGATCCAGAATAGGCAAAGCAATCTTGAGAAAGAAGAACAAAGCTGGAGCTGTCATAGCCCTGATTTCAATCTACATGACAATCTATAGTGATTAAAATGGTATGGTTTGGCATGAAAACGCACATAGATCAATGGGATAGAATAGAGAACCCAGAAATAAACCCAAGAATATATGGTCAATTAGTCTATGATAAGAGAGCCAAGAGTATACAATGGGGAAAAGACAGTCCCTTCAATAAATGGTATTGGGAAAACTGGACAGCTACATGCAGAAGAATGAAAATGGACCACTATATTACACTATATACACAAATAAGTTCAAAATGGATTAAGGACGTGAATTTAAGACCTGAAACCACAAAACTCCTAGAAGACAACATAGGAGAAGGCTCTCTGACACCAGTCTTAGCAATAATTTTTTGGCCTAGTCTCTTCAAGCAAGGGTAATAAAAGCTAAAATAAACAAGTGGGACTACACCAAACTAAAAAAGCACAGAGGAGATCAACAAAATGAAAAGGCAACCTACTGAATGGTAGAGGATATCTGCAGATGATACATCTGATAAAGGGATAATATCCAATAAACATAAAGAATTTATATAACTTAGTATCAAAAAACCAAACGCCTGATTAAAAAATGGGCACAGGGCTTGAATAGACATTTTTTCAAAGACATACAGATAGCCAACAGGTACATTCAAAGACGCTCAATGTCATAAATCATCAGGGAAATGCAATCAAAACCACAGTAAGATCACAAGACAAAAAACTGGTTATTATCAAAAAGACAAAAAATAACAAGTGTCAGCAAGGATGTGGAGATAAGGAAACCCTCTTACACTGTTGGTGGGAATGTAAACTGGTACAGCCACTATAGAAACCAGTATGGAGGTTCCTCAAAAAATTAAAAATAGAACTACCATATGATCCAGCAATTTCAACTTCTGGGTATTTATCTGAAGAAAACAAAAACACCAATTCAAAGAAATATACGCACCCCTATATTCACTGCAGCATTACTTACAATAGCCAAGATATGGAAGAAGCCTAAGTGTCTTATCAATAGATGAATGGATAGAAAAGATGTAAATATATATTGTGGAATATTGCTGAGTCATAAAAAGGAATGAAACCTTGCCATTTGTGACAACATGGATGGACCTACAGGGTATTAGGCTAAGTAAAATAAATTAGAGAAATACAAATACCATATGATTTCACTTATATCTGGAATCTATAAAAACAAACAGATAAACAAAACAAAACAGAAACAGATTCATAGATACAGGAAACAAACTACTGGTTACCAGGGGGGTAGGTGCTGAGGAGTGGGCAGTGAAATAGGTGAAGGGAATTAAGAAGTACATACTCCAAGTTATAAAATAATAAGTCATGAGGATAATGTACAGCATAGGGAATATAGTCAATAATACTGTAATAACTTTATATGGTGACAGATGGTGACCAGACATCACAGGGATCTATTTGTAGTGTATAAAAAATCAAATCACTATGACTTACACCTGAAACAAACAGGATATTATATGTCAATTATACTTCAATTAAAAAAAAAAAAGAACAAGTCATGCCAGATGAGCTTCATTCTTTACTAACAAAGTTACTATAAAGGCAGCTGACAATTCTATAATCCTGGCATTTTTACAAAGCACTTTCACAAATATTACCTAACCATCAAAATAACCCTCTGTGAGAGGGAAAACTATCCTCACTTTATAGTAAGAAAACTGAAGCTTAGCAAGTTAGGCTATTTGGCCCAACTCACTGGTTGGAAATGGTGGAGCTGAAAACTGGAACCCTAAACTTCCCACTAGAAATCTGAAGCTATCTTTACCATACCTTTAACAGCCTTCTCTAGCAAAGGGGGGACCCGGGTTTAGCAAGAAATTTGGTCAGATGCAGAATGTCCTTGTGAATAAGATGACATACAGCCCAGAGGACGACAGATCTGCTGGATTTATAACCAATTCAAACACCCGATGAGAGAATAACAGTGGATTAATGTACCAAGGTCATTTTGGAAGAAGGTGCCCAGTGTGATGACAAAAGCTCTGCTACGATATTAACTTGGAAAAAAAGAGGAAAACAAATTATATTCTGACCATTTCTAGATATTACAAAGCTTAAAAGGAAAGCTAATGTGATATAAATTTAAGATTCAAAAAAGAATTCTACAGCTTTAAACTAAAGCTGAATCTAAGAAGATAAATACATGTATTAAAATTTTAAGCTCAAGAACAACTCCAAATCCTAAGAACAGAAAATACATAACAAGAATAACAACACAATATAATGTAACATAATATCATATCATATTAATATATACACCACAGCAATGAATGTTAAAGAAGACTATGACAACACAGTGAAGCTATGACAAATTTGGGAGGGTGACAGGAATTTAGCCATGCAAGAGATAGGATTTTAAGATGTTACAAGTCCCTAATCATCAGATGAAAGACAGAAGAAAGTACTTTGGTGATATCTTCAGACACTAGTTTAATTATGTAATTCTAGAAGACACTGGATTCAAGGACTACTCTCTCATATCCTGTTAAGAGTGGGAAAGGAGAATAAACAAGGGCTGTACCAGAACACGTCTATCTACTCACATGCCATCTCTTCCCAGGAGAAGGCAGCAAGAAATTATAGACACACCAAGAGGAGAGGGCGCCAGGGCAAGTGCTGGTCCTCAGTGATGTCTCAGATAGGGTACTTTGAAGAGAGAAAAATGCTCTGCAAACCAAGGGGCTTTACCTTTCAGTAACACGTGGTCTACAGAGAGTAAATAAACTGCCTCTAAATCTATAAAGTTTAGTCTTACACCCAGACTAGTTCCCCATCTAGACTAAGTCTAATCTCTCCTCCATGAAAAATCAAAAAGTAAGGGGAAAAAAGGGGGCCTGAGAAATAGGTTAAAGCCTGAAGGTTGTATGAACTTCCTCAAGCACAGCAAAGTTCTAATCCTGTATTTTAGTCAGACCTCCCAATAGCAAAGCCTTGTATCACTTCATTCTCAGAGCCCCTTCATGATTCCCCATTGACAACCTCCAGCCTAGTACCCTGAGTCCCAGAACAGGAACAAGCCCCCCAAGAACACTTTATCTTTAAGGATAGCAAACGTAACCCCAATTCCAACCACTACAGGATCACAGCCATAGAGGCTTAGCTGCTCTGCAGCACTTTTGTTTTTTTAATTAAGGTATCATTGATAGTCTTATAAAGGTTTCACATGAGCAACATTGTGGTTTCAACATTCACCCATATTATCAAGTTCCCCCCCATCCCATTGCAATCACTGTCCATCAGCCTGGTAAGATGCTACAGAGTCATTACTTATCTTCTCTGTTCTGCAGCACTCTTAACTCTGGAAGTCAGCTAAGAGTAGGCAGGGATGGAGACACGGGAGAACTTCAAGCTTAGCATGTATGTGTAGCCTGAAAACTTGACTCAAGATAGGCTTTTAGTCAGAGGCCATCTAGAGGTAGCAAAGACCTTCCAAACATACTCTGAGTAGAAATCTGAAGACTTAAGCCTAGAGCTTAGAGGGAAAGGCCTGACACTCAAGTCTGTCTCGACACACAGCTCAAGTGAAGAATTAGGTCTGGCTAGTAGGAAGTCCTAGCAGCATAATGGTACAACTGTTTACTTATACCTCCCACAAACTCCGGGCCCCAACCCTCAACCCAAATAAGGCCTAAATTGAGAAGTCACAGTACACTGGTCAGAAATCCATTAAAAAGACATCATTAAGTAAATTCTTCAGTAACAAAATTATAATTTTCATATAGCAGAATAAAAAGAAATACTTACTTCTTTGTCAGTTTTTAACAAACTCTCACTACCAGTCACTGAAGGGGTACCTAAAGCCTGCCCAAGAGGATGGACTACTGCATTTGCCACGTCTCGCCCAACACTCTCTGGATAGCTATGCAGCACACTGGTGTGGCCCTGATCATTCTGAATCACCAAATGCAGTGACCTCCACTCAGAGTACATCATGCCGCTAAAGGACTATCCAAATGGCACCTGAAAAGATAAAAGAGAAATTACTGTCAAATTACACTGTTGCAAATTAATAAAAATAAGTAAAACACATATTTACCCTACAAGGCAAGATAAAGAACTTGCAAACATGCTGTCAACAAGACTGAGAAAAAAAAACACATCTAAATGTTTTAAGAATATCCAAGAATAGCTTCATGGTGAGATGAGGTAGGAAGGCAGACTCTGGGAAGCAGTTATCTGAGCAACTCCCCAAAAAGAGCCCTCAGAAGCCTGGAGTGGAGCTGGAACAGACGGCCATTGTGCAGTCTGTTAAAATGACAAAATGATCAGATCTGATACACTCACAGCATGAGAGAATCTTTCTCATTCTACGCTCCAGGACAGAAAAAGACAGAAGAATGGAGTACTCTAAGAAAGGGAGACAAAGGAAAGAATTTACTCTAAGATCTAGATTTTTCAATCAACAATTTCTGAGCACCTATTACATGCAGGAAACATAACCTGGCAATTTCCCACCAGTGTCCTCAAATCAGACATAAAATTCTCTGAGAATATTTCATCCTCGCAGCAATGGCATAAACTTCCAGTAATGGAATACCTGGAAGTCACCATGTCTACCAGAAAACATATTAACAGCTGCCATGTACTGACCATTTACTATATCCTACTCATGCAAGCATCAAAACTCTATGAATATTAACTAATGTTATCTCTATTTCACAGATGAAAAGCTGAGGCATAGAAAGGTTTGCTTCTTACCTGAGGCTTCAGAGCTATAATGTGGTACAGCTAGGTTTGAACCCACATCTTTGGGGCTCCAGGGACAATGTTTTTCACCATGGCATGTACTGCTTCTCCCAATGTTATATATTCTTCATTAAATGCTATCTAAGTCTACCAAACAAGAAATTGTAGCCACAGAAAACATATGTATGAATGCAACATAAGTATGACAATCATAAATGCCATACTCATAGAGAATTGAGGATGGTTTTCTACTTTTTTACTTGTTTTCTACTTGTTGTGAAATGTTTGCCCAGCCAGCAGAGTTTAAGCAAAATACATAGATGCACTTAATCTCAAAAAAGTTCTATTCCTTAAGCTAATTTTTCTTCAAACTGGGAAGAGACTAACATTGTTTAACTTTATATTAGAAAACCTATTCCAGCTCAACAAACATCAGTGTTTTTCAAGAGGGTTTTAGCATTTGAGAATCGTGGGCCTATAGAATGAAAATCAAACTCCTCAGCATGAAAGTCAAAGTCATTCACAGACTGGCCCAAACTACCTTTCTCTCTCTTTTCCATGCAGGGAAACCTACCACCTTCCCTCCCACTTCTGCATACCTCCTCAATCCTATCCAATCTTCTCAGCTTCTTTTAGAATCTAATGGACTCTGCGCCCAGGTACCTTCCAGTGACCCTATGAGGTCTAATGTCCTCCTCCTCTGGATCAAGAGGCCCTGAAAATGGGAAGGCAAGAGGGATGGACCAGAACCTAACAAGGAACCTACAATTTGAAGGAAGGGTGGATGCAACTATTAAAACTGCCTCTGTTTCTTCAGGATTTATATAGAATTCCCCCAAGGATATCTTGGTACCCCCACTCCTGCAAAATAAGCACTCTCAAAAACAGAAGGGGAAAAGGGGAAGCTCTGATAGGGAGCCACCCCCATGAGATGATGTCTTATTCCTACCCCACACATTTTTTTCTCACTTTTTTATTAACACACATATATACGTATACATATAGTGCATATACATATGCACACATACATACACTATATATATTACATAACTGTCTAAGATACCATACTTTAGGGGTTTTTTTAGTGTGCTTTCTTATCCTTTTCACTTTTTGTTTAGCTTCATTCCCTGTCCAAATAATTCACCTCCTCAGACAGGATAACCCATGTCAACAATCTAACATTTCCTCTCATATTTGTTCCACACTATTTTAAATAATTTACATACTTGCATAGAAAGAGATAGTATACTTTTCTATATCTTGCTTTTTCTCATTCAGTATTAACTTCATGAATATCCTTCTAACTAATAACAGATTCTTTTTAATGGTTGTATAATATTCCATGGCATGTTGCAATATAACAACGTTGTGGTTATTCAACTAGTCTCATGTTACGCATTTACTTCATTCCCCATTTTTTTTGTCACCAGGAAATAATAACGCAAAAAAAAAATGCTTGTTCATATACTCTTAAGCAGCAGTCTTTTAATTTCTATAGAACAAGTCCCCAAGGAGTGAAATTTTTGGACCAAAGGGTACATGTATTTCTAATGTTAATAATTAACATCTTGCCAGACTGCTTCCCAAAAAAGCTATAATAACTCGCATTTACGTTAGGAATGGTTGAGAGCCCTTTCCTCCCCTCATTCCTCATCTCCTGCCAGGAATCAGCTTGCTTCCTTTCTCTTTCTTTCTTTGCTAATTTGAAACGTATGAAGTGAAATTTCATTGTTTTAATCAAATATTTACCTTTATTTTATAGCTTCTAGTTTTTAGTCCACTTAGGTCGTTTCTCCCTCTATCCCATCTATCAGCGTTTTTCAAACTGTGGGTCATGGAATAAATGTAATAGGTAATACTTTTGTTTTTAATTATATGAAATAGGATATACAATAAAAGCAGCACACATAGTAAAGGTAAGCAATGTCCTAAGGCATCCTACAGTATGGGAGGATATATTCATAAATGACTCATCTGACATGGGGTTAACATCCAAAATACATACAGAACTCATACACCTCAACACCCAAAAAACAAATAACCTGATTAGAAAATGGGAGGAGGACCTGAACACACACTTCTCCAAAGAAGAAATACAAATGGTCAACAGGCACAGGAAAAGATGCTCCACATTACTAATCACCAGAAAAATGCAAATTAAAACCACAATGAGATATCACCTCACATTAGTTGGAAAGGCCACTATCCAAAAGCCAAGAAACAACAAATGCTGGTGAGGATGTGGAGAAATAGGAATCCTCCTACACTGCTGTGGGAATGTAAACTGGTGTAACTGCTATGGAAAGCAATATGGAGGTTCCTCAAAAAACTAAAAATAGTAATACCATTTGATCCAGTAATTCCACTCCTAGGAATTTACCCAAAGAAAACAAAATCCCTGATTTGAAAAGATATATGCACCTCTATGTTTAATTGTCACACTATTTGCAATAGCCAAGATATGGAAGCAACCTAAGTGTCCATCAATAGATGAATGGATAAAGATGTGGTACATAAGCGCAATGGAACATTATTCATCCATAAAAAGAAAAGAAATCCTGCCATTTACAACAACATGGATGGATCTCAAGGGTATTATGCTCACTGAGATAAGCCAGGTGGAGAAAGACAAATACCATATGATTTCCCTTACTTGTAGAATATAAAAACAAAGCAAAACAGAAGTAACAAAAAGCAGTAGACTCACAGACACTGAGAAGTGACTAGGGGTTTCCAAGGTGAAGAGATTGGGGTAGTTGCAGGATTGAGGGGGAGATAAAGGGGCACAATAATTCACAATCACAATATAAGTTGATCACAGGGACTGTTGAACCACTATGATGTATGTTAGAAACCAACATAAGATTGTATATTAATGAAACTTTAATAAATAAATAAATAGGGAAAAAAAAGGTAAGCAATGTCCTGTGAAATTTGTTTCACTTTTTATATAGGCACATGTTCTGGGTCACAATGTAAAATACATTATATGTCTAGGTCCAAAAGTTTGAAAACGTAACCTTAAAGTGTGTATGTAGTCTCCGAGATTGCCACACAAGATAATTAACTGTTCACACTTAAGTTTTATGTTCATCTGGAATTTAGTTCTATAGTAAAAACAGGTCCAATTTTATTTTCTTCTATATGTCATGTGCAAGCATCACCTATGAAAAATACATTCTTTTCCACTGAATTGAAATATCAACTTTGTCGTATATTAAATTCTCATTTATAAAGGAATCTATTTATTAATCTCTTCAACTATTTGTCTATTCCTATGCCAATGCCATAATGACTTAAATTCAGAGGCTTTATATAATATTTTCATGTCTTGAAAGTCCCCTCCACCTCTATTATTCTTTTCATAGTTTTTTGGCTATTCTAAGACCACTATATTATATATGCATTCTTCCATATAAAATTTAAGATTATTTTATCCAGTGAAAGAAGAAAAAAAACCTTGCTAGAATTCCAATTTCAATTGCTTATTCCATCTTCCCAGCCTTATCTTCTGCTACTTTCCTACTCTCCCATACCCCAAGCTATGGCCACAAAGAACTGGTGATCGTCCAAACCAACAAGTTTTCACATCCTACATTACTGCTCATGCTACCCCCACTGACTGAACTGCCATTCCTCACCTTGATTCACCTAATGAAGTACTAATCCTTCAAGGCACAGCACAGATGTCCTCTCTTTGATAAACATTTTCTTGACTCCTCAAATCACCCCTCTTCCTCAGCTTTGAGTGTCTGTTACAACCTATACGTATCGAGCTTCATGTTAGCTTCCTTGTTAGCTGTATAAAGGTATCTTCACAAGCATGTCAACCTTTCTTGAGTGGAAACCTCACTTCCTGAATCTTTGAGTAATTCCTGGCACACAACAGATACTTAGTAAATGTTTCAAAATGTCAAGGTTTACCAGTGGGAAAAAGAAAGATGTCAGAGGGTGTTCACTCTACTCCATTGAAATGTGTTTATAATTTTGCATGTCATATACAAATAAAAAATGAAAAATGTCCATTTATTTTAAACCAATTATTAGTTTTTAAAAAAAGTAGTTGGATGGCTTCCAAACAGTTATGGAATATTTAATTATTATTTAGTATCCATTTCAGATTAACACATTTTTAGAGGGGAAAAAAAATGTTTTCAGGTTCAAAAAAAAAAAAAGACAAGCTAGATCTCAAAATCCATTGTACATATAACAACCACCTAGGGCCCCAGGCCCCATCCCTTGAAACTGCAATTCTGTAGATCTGGGTTGCTGCCTGGGAATCTCTATATATTTTTTTAAAGAAACAGCAGCTATTCCTCTCAATTGTGAAGACAGGGGTATCATTCTTTAAAAAAATGCTATGAAAGACCAATCAAAACAGGTTTAATAGCTCTTGAATTCTTAAAAACTTAAAAAAATGTTAAATGTAAGAAATTTAATTTTAATTCTTTAAATGTACTAATGTTTAAGATTAAATGCAAGAAAATGAAATAAATGCTTTCAAGAAACGTAAAGCAGAAAGGTATAGAGACAATGAAAAAGTTGAACTAAAATATTGATATGTACATAATAGAAAAAACATGCTAAAATTTAACAAAATACACAGACAAAAGCACATTAAGACAAAGATGTGTGTTATAATTACAAGCAAATTAAATAAAACAATGAAGAGAAAATAAACACTGGAAACAAACATGAAATAAAAAGCCACAAAATAAAGCAACTAAGGTGTCATTTTGTACCTACTGAACTAGCAAAACATGATCAAAAGTCAATTCTGATTAGGAGGTAAGGCCAATAGGACACACTCAAGGATTTGGGACAATGGCTTTCCATAGAAAAGAAGTGCCCCCTAATACAGTTAATCTTGTAAACTGAGGAGAGATTGAACCTTTCTATGTTTAGAACCTTGCCATATCAATAACTGTTCACCATTTCAGAAGAATCACATCACAAAAGGGCATGCCACTTGTGGTATCTGAGTTGCTAATACCACAAAATGCTTCAGGAACACAATCACAAGAACTACATAGATATATATTTAGTCCTTCTTTCAAAATGCCAAATATATGAGAAAAGATAGTCTTTTCAATAAATGGTGCTGGGAAAATCAGATCGTCATATGTAAAATAATGAAACTTGGCCCCATCTACACACCTCACAAAAATTAACTTGAAATGTATTAAAAATTCAAATAAAGATCTGAAAACATGAAATTCCTAAAAGAAAACACAGAAAAAAGCTCTTTGACACGGGTCTTGGTAATCATTTTTTTGGAAATAACACCTAAAGCACAAGCAACAAAACACCAAACAAGTGGGACTACATCAAACTAAAAACCTACACAGCAGAAGAAACCATCAACAAAGTGAAAAGACAACCTACAGAATAGAAAAAGTAATTTGCGAACCATGTATCTGATGAGGAGTTAATATCCAAAATATATAAAGAACTCATACAACTCAATAGCAAACAATCCCATTAAAAAAGAGGCAAAGGATCTGAATAGACTTTTTCCAAAGAAGGTATACTAATGGCCAATAGATATATGGAAAGATGCTCAGTATCACTGGTCATTAGGGAAATGCAATTAAAACCATAATGAGATACCACCTCATGCCTGATAGAATGACCATCATCAATAAAAAGACAAGAGAGAACAAATGCTGGCATGGATGTGAAGAAAAGGGAAACCTTGTACACTGTTGGTGGGAATGTAATTGGTACAACCACTATGGAAAACACTATGGTGGGTCCTCAGAAAATTAAAAATAGAACTACCATATGATCCAACAATTCCATTTCTGGGAATACATCCAAAGGAAACCAAAACTCTAACAAAAAAAGATATCTAAAAGAAAAAGAAAAAAAAAGATATCTGCATCCCATGTTCAAATAGCAGCATTAAATACAATAGCCAGGACATGGAAACTTAAGTGCCCATCAGTTGATGAGTGGATAAAGAAGTTGTAGTACACACACACACACACACACACACACACAATGGAGTATTATTCAGCCATTAAAAAAAAGAAAAAAAAAGAAATCCTACCATTTCCAACAACATGGATGGACTCTGAAGGCATTATGCTAAGTAAAATAAGTTACACAGAAAGACAAACATCTCACTTATGTGGAATCTTAAAAAAAAAACCCCACCAAACACAGAGAAAAAGAGATCAGATTTATGGATACCAAAGGGGGGTAGGGAGAGGAAGACTTGGAGGAAGGTAGTCAAAAAGTACAAATTTCCAGTTATAAGATAAATTAAGTAATAGGATATAATGTATAACATGACCATAGTTAACACTGCTATGTGATAAACAGGGAAGTTGACAGTACATCCTAAAAGTTCTCATCACAAGGAGAAATAATTTTTTCTTTTCACTGTATCTATATGAGATGATGGATGTAAACTAAAGCTACTGTGGTAATCATTTCATAATACATGTTATGTCAAACTATCATGTTGGATACCTTAAACTTATACAGTGATGTGTATCAATTATTTCTCAATAGAACTGGAAAAAAATCTCAATGTAAAGAAAACTGCCATATTATTGTCTTACTTCTCAACTAAGGTAGACATAAGCATCAGACTACTTTGTTATGTCCTCTAGAACAGCTATGCCTAAGCATTTTTATTGAAGTACTAATTTTACTGGAAGGATAGTAATTTGTTTTTTATTTGTTATCATTAAAGAGTTGCATGGACTTTTAAAAATGTCCGTGTTGGTAAATTACATACTATCTGCTAACTTCAGGATAACAAAGTGGTCATTAGCAAATACTAGATCTGAGAAGGTTGAAAACCCCCATCTAGGAACCAAACACATAATATACATAGTGAAGAGGGTAGGGGAGGGGCTGTGACAAACTAGAGAATATAGGCTCTCTTTAAAGGGCATAGCCACTGCTCAGCCCTAGCTATTACCTTAAAGGAATATAAAGCCAGTGTTGTCAGATAATCCAATTTTTAAGAGACACAGAAAATTCAGACATTTTTATGAAGTCTCCTACTCAAAATGTTGGCACCTGATTCAAATTAAAACACACACAAAATGTGTGCCAAAGAACTCATCTGTGGATCAGTTTATGCCTCTAGTCAAAGATAAAGGCATATGCTAGTTTTGGAAACTGAATTAGCACAATTCTTGTGGAGGAAGCTGAGGGAAATGTACACTACAGATGATCTATCACTATCCTGGAAGTCACTCCAGCTCACCTCAGCTCCAGAGACTGGGTTTATAACCCAGCTGTGAAAGTCTTGTAACTTCATTGTTTCATTTTTGTTGATTTTAGGGGGGAAAAAAGATGAAGACAGAGTGGAGTGTGACAGACTTAGCAGGGTGAGTTCTGTGAGGCCCAGTTTTGTCAGTGACCAGCCTACTCTTCGGCACACAGATGTAATAACCTCCTCTTGATGTTGTAGCTCAGGCTATCCAAAGCAGCGAATCCAGGGATCTCAGAAAACATCTTTTCTTTCAGGAAGTATAAGTTCAGAGGACAAAAGGGTATTATTTGAAAGAATAATAGGGGAAGATCGAGGAAGACTACAATGTATGCAACATTTGAACTGGGTATTGAAGGAAGGGTACAATTTTAAGAGAGAGAAGAAACTTAAGTGTATAAATGTGAGAGTAAGAAGTGGCAGGTAGAAGAGAAAAAAATGTAAGAGGAAGGACTCTTGCTTTAAGTAGCAAAAGCACCAGAAACTAAAAACCCAGAGTAGCATAAAAGAAAGCTATTATGTAAAAGATGGTAAGGTTTCAAATAGATTTTTAATTAATTTAGTAAAAACTGGGGACAGGGAATGAGAGAAAGTCTATCATAGGAATGATACAACAGGAAACTAACTTGCTATTAAAGAAATTTGATGGTAGTGTCCCAGACAGGCTGAAGAGACAACAGAAAAGCAAACTTCAGTGTGGCTAATATATTGAGGAGGGGGACAGTGGGAAGAATGGGGACAAGGCAGGGAGGGTTAGGAAACCGCAGTGAGCTATAAGACATAAATGAAGTCAGATGATTAAGGGCTCTGATTGCTACGTTAAGGATCCTATGAGTCTTCTCCCCAGAGAGGCTCTGTTGGCTACCAACCTGAGCTGCTAGCCGAGAAGTCTCTACTTTGAATGGAAGATGATGACAGTGCTCTCCTGCAGATCATTTAATTTCTCCCCAACTCTCCATGTGCCCACTTTCTAGGTAATCTCTCTGGAAGTTTCTATTATCAGGTGACTGTGTGTTGGGTAACAGCTTATGGCTTGCAGGTACTACCAAAGAGTAACATGAAGGTTGGGTCTAATTGTCAAATTACTAAAATGAGCAATACAGTGGTCATGGTAGGCACACTAAGACCACAGCCTGACATTAATTACATTAACTGATCCAACCAATACTTATTACCTTCCTTTTATACACCAAGCACAGAGAATATAATAGTGAATAAATATCTTCCCTGTTTCCAAGAAGTTTCAAGTCTAATTACAATTTTTTAAAACTTCATAAAGTAAACCCAGACATCAGTTACTTCATTAAACAAACATTTATTAAACACCTACTATGTGGTAGGCATTATCCTAGGTACGCTGATGTAAACAGGACACAATGGCTACCCAAGAGGAGATTTCATAGCAAGGGACAAGAGAAATCCCAGGCAACACCACAGTACAGTAGTATTCAATATAATTGATGTGATGCATTATGAAGGCAACACCATACAACAGAAAAACCACTGGAGATCCTGTTTGATAATAATGTACTTTTGTATAATCACTTTCAAAGAGTCTTCATATGTTCCTTCATTTTATTCCAATAAGAAGCCTAGAAAGTTAAGTAAGACAAATGTCACTAGCCACTACTTGAGGAAACAAAGTAAAGCTTTGACTTGCTCAGGGTCACATCAAGTAACAGTAGCTGGGACAAGAAACTCCACCTCTTGCCTCGAAGTCCAATGTTCTTGCCTTTTGTTCTGATTCCATACCTCACCATATGACCTTGGACAAGTCACTTGGCATTTCTTTGTCATAGTTTCCTCATCTGTAAAACAGGGAGAATACCTGCAGTACCTAGCAAAAGTGACTTGGGAGAAAGAGCAAATAAAGTAACATGAGTCAACATATTTTGAGATGTACAAATGCAAGGTACACATTATCAGGCATGCCTTGTTTTCATTAGGAAAAATAGGGCACAGGGTGCCAAAACATTGAGTAAATAAATGAACTGTGCTAGATTTTAAGGTATATAGTATGTTCAAGGTCATCCACATAACTTTATGATGAAAAAAGGTAAAAGGACCAGATAGTTCTTATTTCTGTTGTAGTCCTACTGACTCTACAAGGCAAATATCAATCAAGTTTGGCTAGAAAGGAATGTATTCACCTATGCACCAGATTCTGTTAGGGATCCTATCAAACCCCTGAATTACAAGACAGACAGACAGGTTGTGCCTACATTGCCCTCTAAAAGTGCAAACAGGTAATTTTTGCTAGTCTATCAAAAAATATATATATGAATACCCTGCCTAACCCCCTCCCCCTCCCAAAGCACCAGCACTGTTCTCATCTTTTATGCCTCAGATCTGCTCTGTCTGGCACAGTAGCCATATTCACATGTAACTACTTAAATTTAGAGATTCAGTTTCTTATTACACTAGTTATATTTCAAGTACTCGACAGTCACATGTGGCTAGTGGTTACTGTATTGGACAACACAGATGTAGAACAATTCCATCCCTGAGGAAAATTCCATTTGACAGATCTTAGGTACTATACTTTTATGATTATTATAACGCTGATTAGACTATAGACTCCTTGAGGATAAGGCACTGTCCTCTTGATTTCCCTAGCTTATATAGTAAAGTACATGTCACACACCAAGCATTCACAATACATCTAGTTGAGTACCTCAAACATAGCAAACTCTACTCTGTCACTTCCCCAACCCCAAAACACACACACACACACACAACAAAGACATCCTCTCACATGGGGGAATGGGGGCAGAAGGGGATACTGAGTCGTGAGGAAGGAGGCCTGCTTTCTAAAAGGCTTACATGTGCTAGAAGCCAACCACGTAGTCTTGGGTGAATTACTATTTTCTTCACCTATAAAAACTTAGAATTAAACTACATGTACCTTAATTCTAAAACTTCAAACATCTTGCACCCATGGAAGTTACACATCCTATCTTTATATATTTCAGGGAACACACATGCTAACACTGATGGTTATCTCAAATTAAACAGAATCCATTTCTAGGTCTCAGGCTATCATGATTAGAGTTGCTTTTGGTCTTTAACTGAGCTCATGGAATTCCTCATCTTTACTTTGGAGAT
The DNA here is from genome assembly GCA_032199065.1 of Smutsia gigantea. Classification (NCBI taxonomy): domain Eukaryota; kingdom Metazoa; phylum Chordata; class Mammalia; order Pholidota; family Manidae; genus Smutsia; species Smutsia gigantea. Next base: position 53,305 of record JAVSCE010018638.1, on the reverse strand, counting down.
CAACCACAGACTTAAACCTTACGCTTAAAGATTGAGTTTCTTCCGTGTGCTGAGGCCAGAACTGATACTATGTCCATATCTGATCGACAAGTTTCTTGAGTATCTGAATTTCACATGAATTGTCCCATCAGTTTCTGTATTAGCCTTAACCTAAAACTTGAGAAACAGTAAAGCCAAAGCAAGAAAATCTTCCTATAACAATCCTTATGCTGTAAATAATGTCACATATGAAATATATATTTTTTATTCAGTCCACATACTTCACCATATGTTAACTACTATAAAAAAATCTTTACTGTCCAAAAACCTCTTCATAATGACCTTCACACGCATACTCAACACATTTTTATAAGACTTACATGGTTCTAAACCCAGCCAAGAACAAATACTACCTGAATTATTGGCCTGCCTTCCTTTAAAACTTGTAAATATGTTGGGCAACAGTAGCTCAGGCATTCTGCAATACATATATACTAAGTTTATCTATTTCTCTGACATCAAGGCCTTAATATTCATTAAGTACTTCTTATGTCATCTCTCCTAGTAAACAGGATGAACTCTTACCAATAGCAATTCCACCTACTAGTATTTACCACATACCAACAAGGCAATAACATTTATTGGATAACAGCTAAACACTATTTTGGGACAGAAAGGTGGGAAACATATGCAAAGGCCTAAGGGCAATAAAAAGATTCCCACTACAGAACTGACTGTATCTGATTGTGGTAAAATCAGATATTAAAAAAAAAAATCAACCAATGTTGATTATACATAGTCCCAAATATTGCTCTGCCAGTTATAAGAATACAATGTATTTGTTCAACTGCTGGATGAAGAAATTACTGAACCTAACTAGGGTATTTCTAGGCAAAAAGAACAAAACTCTACAGGCTCAGAACTACCAAACACCTTTTGCAAAAATGGAAATAGAGAAGGATCTGCTTACAGCTTAAAGTCTATGACATAACAGGGACTCAAACACCCATTCACTGAAACCTTTTTGAGTCTCTCAAAGCACTGGGAGGAATACGGAGATGCAGAAAATGTGGTTCAAGTTGCTAATAATCTATCAGAAGAGAAAAAAATACAACACAGAAAAATAACTGGTGAATTCCATTATGATGATGCTAAAGAAGAGACAAGAATGACCCAAGGTGGTTGGGAGTCACAGACAGAGACATCTTGAAGGGAATGTTGGGGAATTTTGCAGCTAGAAATCAAAAGAAAAGGATTTGTGCATGTGTATAAAAGACTGCAAAAGTGTGTGCACTTGGGTGGCATGGGGATAAAGTATGGTGGATAGTCTAGGCAGAGGAACAGCATACGTAAAGAAGACCCAAACGTTAGAGTCACTACATTTGTGAACACTATGTCCAGAAATTCTAAACTCAAGTTTTGCATGAGGTGTACATGCTTTAAAAGGTCCAGCTGACTCGGAAATTCTGCAGAGAAAGTTACCTCTCATCTCCCAACAGACTTTCACAAAGTGTTATTAGCCAGGGGGCCTAATGAAAAGATCTCTATGAGTGGAACTTGCATTTTTAACCATCTCCCAGACGATTCTCCTGCACGCTTAAAACTGAAGAAACACTGGTATGTCTTTTGAGATACAGAATCACCTACTGTAGCAGTTCCCAAACTTTGCTGCACACTGGAATCATATAGGGCTGTTTAAAATAAAGACTGACGTCTGGCTTCCACACCCCTACCTCTAAACATTGTGATTTACTTGTTCTGGGTGTGCTACTGGGCATCAGGAAATCTTTAAAAACTGCTCAAGGTGATTTTAAGGTGCAGCAAAGTTGGAGAGCCATTGACCTAATTTTTAAGAACCTGAATCTTGAGTCAGACTGCCTAGGTTCAAATTAGCAGCTACGTGACCTTGGGCAAGTAAGTCCCCTAACCATTCAGGCCTCAGTTGCCTTGTCAGTAAAATGGGGATAATAATCCTACCTTACAGGGTTGATGTCAAGCTAGATGTGGCGAACGTAATAGCCTGGCACAATGCCTGGAGTATAGTGAGCGCTTAACAAGGGTTGGCTGTTTATTCTCATTAACTTTTCCTCACATGAGCATCCCTGTACAATTGGGCAGCATAGTCCCCACAGGGCAGCGGCAATTCAACCAACCTTTCTGCTGGACCAAATTCTTCGGCGGAGTTATCTAGCTCCGCTCCAGGCCCGCCCCCTCCCCCAGGTTGCCAGAAAAGCCCGTCGCCCGGCAGTGCCAGCTCCCAAGGGCTAGACCGGGTTTGAATAGATCCGACCGAAGCCGCCGCTCCGAGTCAAGCTCCCCCCGATCCAAAGAAAACGCAGAGACGTGCTTCTGAAGGCAGAGCCCTGGGAGCGGACGGGGCCGAGAAACGAGGTTTGGCCATTCCGGGACCGCCCGGAGGGAAGAAAAGGGGAGGGTCCGGCCGCGACGGGAAGGGCCACCCGGTTACCTGAGGCGACGGGCGGGGCCCGCATCGCTGGTGCGGGCGACGCCGCCGCCGGCCGCACTCGGCCTTCCGCCTCACGCCACTCGTGCCATAGGGTAGGCGCTTTAGCTGCCTTGCAGCTATCCTCAGGCGGTCAGTCCGTCCACTTCTCAGCGACTCTCGGAGAGCGCCCAGGGACGACGAAGGCAGGTGGGGCCGGCCGGCTAGGCTCTGCTCAGGCAACTTCCGACTGCCAGGGGCGGCAGCGTCAAATAACTCCCCGAGCCGAATGGGCCATTGCGCGTGCGCAACGCCGCTGATCAGCGACTTCTGCAAGTCTGAAGCGGCGGCATCAAATAATTCCCGAGACACGGAGCCGGAAGCTGCGCGTGCGCAGCTATCCCAGCTCGCCGCGCGGAGCATATTCCCTCCTCCTTTTCCGGATCAAGTGGAGGGAGGAGGAGTGAAGTGAAGGATGCGTCTGTATTGTCGCTTTACGGCGAAGGAGGCGCTCCACTTGCGTCCCTAGGAATCAACCCAGTTTCTACCTGGATTCGATGTAGACGGTGTAAGGGGCTTCCCTGCAAGATTCTGGCTCCCATCCAGGTCTAGGAATTTCTCACATCCCACCATTACAGCACCCTTCCTTTGAAATGTTGCTCCTTACCGTCCCCTTATTACCTGGGCATAGTATTAGTTATGAGCAATGAATGCCCAATTCCAGACCAGGTATAAGTTACAAAAATGAATGAGATATCAGATTCAGAGACTCTAAGGAGCTGCCGCTGATAAAGGCAATGATACAGTAATAAAAGCAAGAGATACCAGTTTAAACACCTACGATGCACTACACATTTTGTAAACAATTACCACGTCAAATAATTTGGTTTCAGCTTCAACGAAAATAATAATAAATACCATTAGAGAGGTGCAGCTCAAGTGCCTTTGGAGTGTAAATGAGGAAACTTGGGCTGAGAGAGAAGAAGCAGGACCTGGCCTTGAGAATATCCTTGATGTTCAGAGAGGAAGGGATCAGAGTGAGTAGTGCTGAAGGCATGGTTGTCTGAAAAGAGCAGAAGGGAGCAAAGAAAATACTATCTCCTCCTTACCTTCAGTTAGAAGAGACCTCGAGGAAGGAGTGACTAAGAGCTGATACCTTAATAGAAAGAATAGAAGAGTGTTTTTTCTCAAGACTTCGTCCCACTTCCTACACTCCAGTAAAGTAGAGGATGGAAGAGAAATAAAGGATAGGAATGTTCCAGAAAAGGAATGGGGCTAAATCCAGGACATTTTGTGGATCAAGGCAATACATTCCTATTAAACTCAGTGTGACAAATATTGTAAGAGACTCACAACTTCTATTCCAACCATTCACCCTTTCCTTTCCAAACTACAGAGGCTGGAACGCAAAGCATACAGTTCCCAACTCCCTCTCTTTCTCCCTGCAGCTAGGAGTAGCAATGAGACAAAGCTCTGGCCAGTAAAATGTAGGCAGATGTCTGAAGGGAGAGCCTCCTTTCCCCAATAAAATGGAAAGGGAAGTTCATGAACTTTCACATTTCCCTTACTTCATGCTTGGAACTAAGGCACAACACCCAGAGGTACAACAGCTATCTTGAGACCATGAGGAGGACAGTGCTTAAATAAAGGTGGAACATGAAGATAATAAAAGAAGCCTGGTTCTTTAGGACACAGTCAAGCAGGTGCACAAACTCTGGGCTGCCTTTCTGTTTTATGAGGTAGTAAAAAATCTTATTTAGACCATAATCTGTAGGGTTATCTGTTACTTTTAAACAGACTCATTCCTAACATAATAAATATTGAAAACCTATAATATACACCCGCAATATATCAGGTAAGGAGTTGACAATGGGGGTGACAAATGGGAAAAGCAATAGGTGATGAAAATTGGCAAAGTGACAAACACAGGACTGAAAAATCATCTAAAAGCTCTTGAACAGATGATGAGAATACATCTATCTCCCACCTGGTGACTTTAATTCATTCCTGAAAATTCTGCCAATAAGGTGAAAAGGTATTAAATAATATATTATTTCCATTCATTTTAATGGGAAAAAAGTGTTCAATTCCAACCCAAGACATCTAAATGTTTTTAATAAAAGTATATCAATGAAACAATGCAAATAAAAATCATGTAAGCAATACATAATTTTAAGAATATGGCTTTTACATAAAATATAAGGTACAAATGAGGATCATTACTGGCTGGGAAGACGTTTAATGTTAGATGGGGGTTGGTGGAGGCAAGATGCAAGTGATATTGTATTTCTGCACCTTTTTCTTTACCAATTTTTAAAAAATATTTTGAGGGCTTCATTTAAACCAACATAAAAATAAAGTTATAGCACAACCTTGAAGGGGGAAAAAAACTCTAAACATCAGAAAACTTTGAAACACATGGGAAAATTGTGCACACAAAATAGATGGAAGAAGCATATGAAATGGTATATAGACTAAAACCACATGGATTCTTCAAACGCTGAACAATTCAAATTTGTTCCACATCATAATTCCTAAGTAGAAACAGAATAAATTGGGGAGTGTCATCTGAGACTGTAATGTCAAAATATCACTTTGTATCATATACTTACTGTGTATTAAAAGGCAGAGCCCTTGAAAAAGAAAAACATGGAGCAGTTGTATTAACCTTCTGTGGCAGGCCTTATTTTATTTTATTTACCCCCCAAAGTTGGCCACACCAACATATATATGTAGCCCATCCCACAGTTCTTACTATGTAAACAACACTCTTCCCACTGAAGAATGGCATCCATGTTCCTTCTCCTTGAGTCTGGTTGATGGCTGTGACTGTTCTGGCCAAGGGGGCAGAAGTAATGCTATATGACTTCTGGGGCTAGGTCATAAAGAGGATACAACTTCCACCTGACTTACTCCCTTTGCAATGCTCACCCTTGGAACCTAGCCCCCATATTGGGAGGAAGCTGCAAGCCAGGTCACATGAAGAGACAGTGTAGAGGCATGCCAGCTGACAGCCTGAGCTAAGGTCTCAGCTGACAACATCAAATGTCAAGATATGTGAGTGAAGAAGCCTTCAGATGATCCCAGTCGCCAGGTTTCAAGCTGATCCACCTGACACCAAGCAGAGACAGACTAACCGTGTTGAGCCCAAATAGCAGATTCATGAACAAACTAAATATTGTCATTGTTTTAAGCCACTAAGTTTTGGGGTACATTGTATGCAATCACAATTACTGAACCATGTTTCAAGAGCCATAATTGAGAGGCATATTGTCTGTAGCCAATTTTTTCTTCCTTTTTAACTATACAGAACTAACTTGGGGTAGATAATGGTTGGGAAGACCCATTTCTATTTCTCCTGAACCAACTGGCCCAGTATAGGTTCCCAGTGAACATTTGTTGGACGGATAATGGATGGAAAGTTAATTGGCTCATCATTGAGCCTACTTTCTTGCTACTATTAAGTCTTAGTAAACAACACCCAGTGGTCAGTGGTAGTACCATCATTAGATCTAGGTAAGAGGTCCCTGCCCCAGATCTTGTACCTCAAGGAGTACTGTACTTTGCATTGGTATTCCTCAAACCTTTCTAAGGGCCCCTAAGGCCAACACTGCTGTCTTGGTAGAGTGTTCAAATCCAGACCAGGCCCCACATGGATCCTATCAGCCAGAAATTTCTACCTTGAACTTTTCTAACTCTCAGTCCAGAAGTTGGGACTGGCCAGTCATAAGTGCCATCCAGGCAGGGCAACTCAGCTCCAGACCAAATCCATCCCCCATGGATCTCATTCTCCTTTTCTCCTTTTTGAAGAGCCCTTCTACACTGTCTTACCACATCCCTTCTCTCACTGATGTCTGGGGTTGACCAGATGCCCTGAGGAGCTCCAAGGACACTTGTATTTGGAATTACTCTGGAGCTTCATGGACAGTTCTGATTCCAGGAAGATAGCCTAGCAAGGAACTCACCCTTGCAAACCGGTACATAGTATTTCTCTCATCAGTTTGTGCAAGATTGGGCTGCCAAATGGTGTTGGTATGCTGATTTTGGTGACTCCCACTCACATTGAAATCAGGGTGAGTTTAAGACTGAGTCACCAACAGTTCATTGCAGATGTTTGGGCTTGAGTTGCATGTGTGGGACCTCGTGTTGGCTCACACCTCTCTGTTCAGACCACACTGCCCTTCTGACCTACTGCAGCCAGGGATGGAGGAGAGGGGCACCAGGCCTCCTTCACTCTGGTACTCCACTGTCCCTTCCCTAGCTGGCAGTTATTTCATCAGGGTTGGCTGTGCTTATTTCCTCCAAGTACTTCTAAGAGCAGCGCCAATGTGCTTTTCCCATTGATGTACTTTCTTGCCTCCAAAGGATATGATGACATAGTGTTCTCATCTCTCTTAAGCCATGGATAACAAGAAATGAACATATCTTGTATGAATGGGACTACTCTGCTCACAGGTGCCTTTCCTATGCTTCCCACCAGTGGTGGTGTGCAGAAGGCAGTAGGGCAGTCAATGTTGATTACTGGGGTTCTGATTCCCTCAGGGTTCTTCTAAAGTCCTGGAGGAGTGCCAAAGACTAGAACACTGGGAAGAAAGCCTCTGAACCCCCATCAACACCAGCCAATGCAGGTAAGTCTCCTGTGTGATGAATCCCATGCTCCCTTACTGGTGAGAAATTACCAATGAGGCATTCAAGATCATAAACTTCTCCTTATGCATTGTTTTGGTTGCATTCCACAAGTTTTGCTATATAGTATTATCATTCATTCAAGTCTAAGGATTCTGTAAAGTTTATTTTTATGTGACTTGATGTTGTAGTCACATATGGTAGCCTACACAATATTGGTGCATTAGTATTTGAGATTTGCTTTGCAGCGTACAATATGGTCAATGTTTGTAAACGCTCCAAATGTGCTTAAGAAAAGTATATGCTCTTTCACTGTTGGGCAAAGACTTCTAAATATGTTTCTAAAATATCTATTAAAATCAAGCCTATATCCAAAGACTAGAGTCTTTAAAAAGGGAAAAATAGTAACTTTCTTTACAGGGGAGAAGTCTAGAAGTCACCACCTTAACCATGTGATTCGAGGTTAGTATCACTAAGTCATGTTGAATCATGTACCCCCTGACATGTGATGCAAACGGCACTTCAGCTCTGTGATATTCTTCCCCAAAACCCAGAACCCCTGTCTCATCATGAGGAAACATCCAAAATACCCACATTGAGAGATGTTCTACAAAATAGCTTAGCAATATTCTTCAAAAAGAGTCAAGATCATGAAAAACTAGGGAAGACTGAGAAACTGTTTCAGATTGGGGGAGATTAAAGAGACATGAGGACTACATGTAATGTGGTATTCTGGCTTGGATACTAGTACAGAAAATGGACATCAGTGGGGAAACTGGTGAAGTCTACATATAATGGTGACGTACCAACATTTACTTCTTAATTTTGACAAATGTACTGTGCTTATTAGGGGAAGTTGGGTGAAGGGCTTATGGGAATGCTCTGTACTAGGTTTTTGACTTTCTGTAAATCTAAAATTATTCCAAAATAAAATGTTTATTTTTTAAAGTTTTCTGTTACTTTTGTTGTTTAAACCTTCTAGTCAAAATAAAGGGAAAAGATAAAGGGATGATCTGTCTCTACTTTGCTAAAAACTTCTACTTTGGAGTCTTCAACCCCAAAGTCCCCAAGACAAGGAAACAAACCCACAAGGGAATGTGGCTGTCTTCTTGATGTGGTGCAGAAAAACCTTTAATAAATAATAGAGGTCAATGATTTAACACTGAATCAGGGCATCTGCTATATCAAGAGTTTTCACATATCACTGTTTAATTTTCACCACTTTCCACTAAAGGAGGTAACTGAAGCCCAGAGAGGCTGAAACTTGTAACCCATCACCTAGATCTATGCTGTCCAACTTGAAACCCAAGTCACCCAACTGGGTTAGACCAGGTCTGTGTGACTGTGAAGCCTGGGCTTGCATACCTACTCCAGGCTGCTACCCTGCTTCTCAGGGCTGCCTGTCATCCACACTGGCCATCTGTGAGCTAATCTCAGTGTCCTCCAGGATGCTTTGCATGGAGACTACTTCTTTTCTCAGTTAATTCCATATCCTCAGGGAGCACACCTCTGACCCCCAACATGTCAAGTATCCCTGTGTCATCTTGCAGGCAGCTTTCATTTTTCCTCCATAGCGTTTCTTACAGTTTCTACTGATTTTTTCATTTGTTTATCATGAGGGGACTGTGCTAACAACTGTCTCTGTTTACCTGGTGTGTGTTCCCATTCCTTGGCGCAGAGGGTGGCACTTAGTAACTTCTCAATAAACTTACTCAAAAAGTAAGTGACTGACTGAACAAACTCTGGATACTCTAAAGTTAGCTCCAGCAGGTGGGGCTTGTGCTAAAGAAGCACTAGGAACTTGGCATCCTGCCTCCAGAAGGCTCACCTGGACACTCCATCAGGTACACCTGATACATACCTGGCCTCACTCTACCAAGATGGGGAAGAGGTATATCAGAGCATGGGTGACCTAGGCTAGAGCAGCTTCTTTAAACCCCTACAAGATGCAGCAGCCTTCCTGTAAAGGAAGAACCCTTGCAACACCTCTTCCATGGCACAGCCTTGAACCCCTCATCACCTAGATCTATGCTGTCCAATAAGGTAGTCACCCACCATGCACAGCTACTGAGCATTCAAAATGTGGTTAGTCTAAACTGAGATGTGCTATACATGTAAAATATACACCAGTTTTCAGACTTAGTTTGGGAAAAAGAAGGTAAAATAGCTCAATAATTTTTATATTGGTTATATGTTGAAATGACAATATTTTTTATGTCATTGGTTAAATAAAATACATTACTAAAATGTTTTTCATCTGGTTTTTATTTTTCTAATGTGGCTACTAGGAAAATTATAAATTACATATGTGGGTTGCATTATGTTCCTGTTGTTCAGTGCTGTTCTGGATTGTGAGCTCCATGATGCCCCTCCTCTGCTTTGTTCAGGGCTGCAGGCCCAGCTTAGAGCGAGGCCCAGCACATAGTGACTGCTCCATAAATATCTGGGGGGTGGCTTAACGGAACTTATTGTCTGTATTCTTGCATGTGATCCGCTTGAGGGCAGAAACTTCCTTATTTATCATTGTATCCCTATTCTCAGCACAGTGTCTAACAAATATTTTTTAAATGAACAAATGAACCTTCATTCTTCCTGTTCTCCCTTCCTGTGGCTGGTTTCTACTATGTAAGTCCCTCCAGCTGCTTCACCAGGGCCCCTGGTACGAGGCAGCGATTTTCTGAGAGCATCGTGGCTCTTCTTGACCCTAATGCTGGTCCTTGGATAACACTTGATAATACTGAGAAGGTTTCCTCAAGCTCCGAAGACATAGGATGACTTCTGCTGGAGACACAACAGTAAAGAAAGGGACACTTGATATTTTTAATAGGCTAAAACAATGCCAATTGTCTCTGGAAATGTCAGGTTCACAAGTTCAATTCTCAAGATTGTTGATTTAGATGGGGGATATTTTAGGAAGATGGGATAATAATTTGAAGCAGATGGAGGGAATAGTAAAATATTCTAATTTCCAATTTTCCAGTACAAACAAGCATCTGACAGCTTGATATGCTCATGCTATTTATGAAATCAGCCTGCAACATTTTTTCACTAAACACACCAAGAAATGGAAAACTGGCTGAGCCATTCATTAGAAGTGAGACAGGTCCCTTCATTTCTCTGAGCCTTGGTTTCCTTGTTTCTGAAATGGAAGATAATTAAATCTACCTCACTGGGTTGTTGTAAAGACTAAATGAGGTAATTATATATACAGGCTTACCTAGTACAGTACATGGTATTTAATAAAAGTTCCATCATTAACTAGCCCCACTGGGATATCTACAAATCAGCAAAGAAGAAAGTATTCATGGTGCTACATTAACAGATGAGTCTATCATGATGACATTTTATATTTGTTCTTCATTTTATCTATCAATAAGCTAGGCATGCTCATCAAATGAAAATACCTCCATTTATCAAGCACTCAGAGTGAGGCAGGTATTGTGTAATGCACTTAACATGCACCATCTTAATCCTTACTATTGGGTAGGTGCTATTCTGATGGCCAAATTACAGAGCCAGAAACTGAGGTTAAAGGTGGCAAAAGAACGTGCTCCGGGCTCCATAGCAATTAAGGGACAACATCAGAATTCAGCAGGCTCTTAATGATTTCACTAGGCTGCTTCCCAATGCAGGTGGAGTTAGGTGACATGGTGACATGGCAGTTGCAGTCACTGGGGCAGAGGGGCCTTCGTGAGCTACAATCAAGAAGGCCCCCACTGGCTTCATGCCTCATCCTGAAATACTGATTGTGTTCCTGCATGTGTCAATCACTATGCTGGTAAGTAACACCTTTCAAGCTGTTGGGAGCAGAGACTCATTTAGCTCCCGCTAGGAAAGGCACAGTAGTGGTGAATGTAAGGTCTCTTATAAGACAGGAATTTTGGTCACTTGGCCACACCTTATAAAAATTCAGGCCTCATGGCAAGTCTGAAGGCGGCTCACAGCCAGGCCTTGTGGAGCATGACCGCGGTTTGGAAATGGGAATATTATCCTCCCCCTCTAAAAGTTCTAGAAATGGTTCTCTTGCCTGCACCAGGACCTCAATGCTCTGCACCTTTGGACTCTGCTGTTAAAGGGACTCAATTCCTCCATCTCTTCCTGTTTCTGTTCCTGCAACCAATTACTCAGGCTCTTGACATACTCAGAACTCCCCGAGAGGGAAACCTGCCTGCTGGGTTATCACAGCTCTTGGTCTTAGACCAAGGTCATGGGTTGGTCCGCTCTGGGTGACTACACTTCCCTAGTCTACCGAGCTGTGGTTGGGGCAGGGGGATCAAAGGGGCTGCAGAGCTGACAGGTAGAGAACCTGCCCTCAAGGTAATGCACAGCCTAGTCTGACTCCCAATCCCAACCTGACATGGCTGCCACCTGCAACACATGGCAGCTGCTCATCGGGTGCAGTGCAGTGGCCTCAGAGGCCTCCTGGCCCTCCAGCTCCCTGGGCCTGCAGCAGGATCCCAGAGGAAAGCTTCCTACCTGGCTGGTCCATGCTGTGATGGAGGCTGCCATCAGTGCCCAGGGCTGAGAGCCCCTCGCTTTACTCAAATCACACCTCCAGGTGAGGCCTTTCTGTCCACTCAGTTTCAAGTTCCACTCCCCCCTGCTTGTCCCCAGATTTCCTGTCTTGTTTCCCTGCTTCATTATTTTTTTTCTTTAGTCCTTCTCCAGCTTACCACACGTTTTTACTTTGTGGAGTGTCTCTGTCCTCTAAGACGTAAGCACCGTGAAAGCAGGGATTTGCTCTGCCTTCCTTTGTTTACCAGTCCCTAGAATTGTGCGTGTAATTGACATTTGATAGACATAAACAGAGGAGCAGGGAATCCAGTCTGGCTGGAGGTTTAGCCAATGAAGCTTCCCGAAGGAAGTGACACAAGCTGAGTCAGGCGAGCATCTGAAATGGAGGACACCTTCCAGGCACGTAGGCCAGGAAAAGGAGAGCATGCTCAGGAGCTTGGCTGGGGACTATGGTGCCTGTGGGGAGGCCCTGCACGTCTCCCCAGGAGAATGGGAAGTGTGTCCTGAGGCTGAGGGTCAAGTGGGGTGACAGTGGCAGTGGGCAGACCTAAGAGATTCGGTCCAGGGTGAGGGGTCATTGACAAATTGAAAGTGAACAAGTTAATGATTGGGAAGAGCTTCCTTTGTTGAGTGCATACCATGTGCTGGGTGCTGCAATAAGACATCACCTCACTGACTCCCATGTCCAGACATTGCACTAGAATGCCACAGACAGGCAAAGGATGAGTGAAACCTCCGCACATTGACCAGTCTGGATTATTAGGGAGGAAACTTTGGTGACCTAGGGCCAAGCCATATAAGTGACCCTGCCTCTCTAGCCAAGACACCCCTCTGTCTGCCACTTCACCAACCATGTCTGTGTGGTCTCTTCCTTCCTCCCCCAAAGCCCCATGGCCCCCTACACAGAACCCAGACCAAATGCATCAGGGACCCCCAGGCTATAGGACTAGGTAGGGGCTCAAGAAAACTGAGAAAATTAACAGAGTAAAGGGGAGGGAATGGGGCACAGACACCACCACCCAGAGCTGCGGGAGGCTGCTTAGCAATGGGGACAGTCAGTGCTAAAGGAACGTCTGCAAATGTCAAGGCAACAGCCAACAGTAAAACTTCCCTGATACGCAGGAACTTGGCCCAGTTGGGGGAAATGTGTTGACTTTTCACTATAGGACTAAGCCACGGTTACATGAAACTGGCCCAGAGAGGAGCAGGGGATGGGAAGTGGGGTGGGGGGTTTGGGTCAAGAGCAAGTGTGAGATGTCAGGTGGTCCTTGGTAGGAAGTGAGGAGCGGCAAGGCATAAATGAGGACCTCTGCCAGAAAGGCTGGCTGAGAGGAGCCTTCAGCCCCAGGAATGCTTTTCGATGTTGGAGCTATCAAAGTGCTGGCCTGAACACCTGGCTTCTGCCTTGGGCCCAGTTGAATTGATTTCAATTTCAATGGGAGGAATGTACATCAACTCCCCCGTTTCTACCAATGCCTTTGGGAGAGTTCCTCTATGTGGCCTGTATCTGAAAAATGAGGACAGAGTACACCTACCCATGGAGTAGTGGAGCACATGCAAGCTCAGCACATCGTTGCCGCTGTTGTTAGCAAACACACTCCCCAAAGACCGGATGTACATTGTGGTAATAGTAACCAAAACCCCAACACCTGGCCTTTGCCTACCAGAGACCCAGAGTTCTCCCAAAGGCGGCTGTTCCTTGTAACCCAGCTCCTGCTCAGAACACCTCCGTCATTTCACCCCATGTACTTTTGCCACCCAGAGCTCAGGTGCTCCTGCCTTCCTCGAGGACTTCAGCCCGACTCTTGTCTCTAAGTCCACCCCACCATCATCCTTTTTTCCTAAGGGCTGGCCCAAATGTCCCTCAGCTGATTCATTTCTAATAGTTTCCTTTTCTAAACCTGAGCCCCCCAGCTCAGGATCGTTCAACCTCTAGTCCAAATTCTCCTTCATTACCATCTCCCATCCCCTAGGGCACACCTTAGGCAGGGACTAAGTGGCAAGTCTCAATGAGTGAAAACCAGAAGTTGTACCTCTGGAATTCCCTTTCTCTATACCTAGCCCTGCTGTCACATGGAGACATGGATTCAAATGGAACAAATCAAAACAAAAGAAAACCAAGTAGCAAGGCAGTTTCCAGATTTATTGGGTGGATGAGAGGATGAGGATGTATAGCACAGACAACTCTTGGGTCTAAAAAGTTACATCAGGAGTAGGCAGGGGGATATGGTGGCCCCTGGATGACCTGGCCCAGACGAAATGTAAGCAGTCTTCCTGCTCCGCACACTCTGTGGCACTGCTGGAGAGGGGCAGAGCCATCCTAGAGGCCCAGGGCTCTCCCTCTGACCTGCTCATTCAGAGGAAAAAGTCCTTCCACATTGTGCTGAGGCAAAGGGTCTGAAGATTTGGCCCTGTGTCATGTGGCAACATCATTCTTCACTCTGCTACACCTGTGTCCACCATCAACCCCAAATCATCTAAAGGATAAAGTCAAATGAGGTCAGCAGCTTGGAATTTCCATCTCAGAAACACAGGCTGACTGAGCCCCTTGGCATTAACTCACCATGAAGAGGCCCCTCCAGGGGAGCCGTTACTCTGGTCACTGTGATGAGAGGGCCAGTGCCTCCATTCTCCTGGGGTATCCAGCAATCTCCAGATCTGAGACAGCACCCCTACAGTAAGGAGGCCACAGAGCAGGAGATCATGAAAGCATTTGGCCTCCACGTTATCTCATCTTTCTTCAAGTAGATGTCAGTGAGAATGCCCCTGATCAGTCAGGAGTGAGCTGCCGGTTTCACACCAAACCCAACTCAAGGGGAATTTCAGTGCTCCAGAGAAGTCAAAATGCACACTGTCTTAAAAAGGCCTTTTCAGGGCAACAGAGCAGATGTAGTAACCGACAGACAGCCGGGGAGCTCTAGCTCAGGGGATCCCCCCACTGAGGCCTGCCACTCTGAGCTGGGAGTGGAGGCCACCACCTCAGCAGCCGTCCCTTCACTGTTGTTACCTGCCTGTGCATGTCTCCCCAGGAGCTTATGCTCACTGCGGCCTCACAGTCCTCCCCTTGAATACTTCCCATTCCCCATCACATCCCACCCTTTCAAAGGCTCACCCATGTCTACCATCTCCAAAAAGCCACTTCCCTTTGAAAACCTCATGGCAATCACTATATACCACCCAATATCACACTTATTTATTATGCATAATTCATCCTGACTCCGTAATTCCTCTAAAGTATTTAAACTTTGACAGAGACATAGCCTGGTTTCTGGCAACAGGAGGCTAAGCCCTCAAGTTTCCTGTCATTGACTCTCCCACAGCAGCCCACGATGCCTGAGACCAGAAGGGCTGGAGAGAAGGGGTGTGTGAAAGCGCCAGCATTTGAAAGGGACAGGTGTGAACCCTCCAAACACGGGAAACTGCTTTCAACAATTCCTCTCCCTGCACTACGAACGACCAGAGCACAGACAGCTCATGATCACTTTGAATGCAGGTTCATACAGGGCAGAGAAAGACCCAGAAAGAGAGCAGGTATCAGTGGCCTGTGGAAGAGGCTGAATCTAGGAAAACCACCCAGCCCTGTGCAGGACCCCAGGAATGGCCACTGTGTCCTGTGAAAGCGCCACAGAATCTCCCTGCCAAAGAGAATCAAAGAAAAGTCACCTGGGTCAAAAACACTGGGAAAATATTAGGGTTGGAAATGATAGGAATCATATCCAAAAATGTCCACAGAAGTCACCTCTATCATAGTTTTGTTTATAAAATAAGGTTCTGAATAGACTGAGAAAGCAGCTGAAGGGGTTTTCAAACCCAGGGACAGGAGTCTCTGATGCCTGGCTGCACCCGTTTTCCATTACAACATGCTTCTGCCCACATTCCAGTGTGGGAGAGCAGATACCCCAGAGACCTCTCACATAACCCAAGTGGGGTCTTCAGTCAGCAGTCACTGAAGGCACAGGGCCAGATGTGATTTAGTTTGCTTGTGGCTGAGGTGCAGAGCAGATTGGGGACTCATGCATGTCATCTTCTCACCTCTCAGCTCCCTGTATCTTCACCCAGAGCCCCTGGGAACATGTACATGACTGTACTAGATTCAAGAAACCACAGCTTCAGAGAAGGTACCCTTCAGAGATCTTACATCAAAGACATGGGGATCTAGAATGTTCCTGACAAGACAACTCCCACGAAGTCTCTGCACACACTGAACTCACCTGCAACAGACAAGAAGCCACAAATGAGCGCCAATTAGTCCCTGCTCACAGGCACCAGGAAAGGGCGTAGCACAACAGTCAGCAGATAGCAAGCATTCCACAGATGTTGGCTAGTTGCCTGAGCAGGCATACTATTTCCTCTTAACAAGGACAGTAGTTAACTCTAAAGAGGGAGACGGTGCGGTCTATGGCACGGTAGCCAGTGCTGATTGACATGTAACTAATCAGTGATAGGCTGAAAAGGATGGCAAGGCCAGGTTTATGGTGCCATGGCTGTCTGGCAGTAACTATGCTGGGCACTGAGGGGAACTTAAGCCACATACATAGCCTGGCTCCCAGCAGCAAGGGCAGGAAGTGAAAGGCCCAACAATGATACAAATGCACACACAACAGCCCCCAAGGCCCTGAAGGCCCAAGGCACCTGCAGAGGAAAAGCAGGAGGGTGGAAAGCTCCTGGAACCAGGTGAGCATGGGGACCCCCCAAACAAGGGACAACCCTCCCCACATTTCCTCTGCCGGCACTACCAATGAGGACATGGGCACCAGGTGACAGGGGTATTTAAAAGGCGGTGGGAAGGAGGACGTGATTCCAAACTCCAGGATTTGGAAGGGACAGGGCAGACCGTCCAAACACGGGGTACCACTTTCCGCAATTCCTTTCCCTGCACTATCAACGACCTGGACACAAGCTGCCCCTGTGGGCAGTCTGCTGTCCGCCCAGGCAGGGGAAAGCTGCCCAGCCAGGCCCAGAACCCCCAGCACCATCATCACGTCATGTATACATTCATCTCCCTCATCAACAGAGTCCAAAGGAAACCACCTGCTGGTAAAAATGCCCAAATTGCTTACTCACCCAAGTCCAGACTGCATACCGAGTATGGGGCAGACACTGTGGGTTCAGAAACAGAAAAACACACACAGAGCCGCTGCCTTCCCAGAGCTGTTGCAGTAAAGCTCAGGACAATGAAGGCACCCCTGAGGTTTCCCAGCTGATGAGGGGCTGAGTCAGGACCTTTCTGGCCCCCAAATCCAGCCCCATCCACTACACCAGGCCTCCTCCTGCAACAAGGGCTTTGCAAGGTGGTTCTCAGAACCCTCCCAAGCTCCAGGACCACCCCTCTGTCGGGTGGAAGGCAGGCCACAAGCCCCTTGCTCAAGGGGCTCACCAGCAGCGCCACTTACCCAGGGAACAGCCTTGCCCCCAGCTCGCTGCAGGGGCGCATCTGGGCCCGGCAGGACACAAGGGGTGCCGGCTGATGCGGAGCCCGCGAAGCTGTCCAGGAAAGACTTTCCATCTCTCTCCAACAAGGCCGCGCAGCCCGCAAGGCCTAGGCAGGGAGGGAAAAGCGTGTGGAGGGCCTTCAGTGCAAAGCAGGGTGGCAGGAATCAGACTCTGCCCCTCTGGGGTCCTGGGAAAGCCCTCAAATTCAAAACTGACACAACCAACTGGTCAAGGAAATGATTTTAACACTTTCCTTTAAAGGTGAGGGATGCGAAATGGGCTAAATGTCAGAAGGGCACTGTAGGCTACCGACGAGTGGCGTTGGGGGGTTATATGCCAGTGTCTGAGGTGGGGGTAATGAAAGTCCCGGTGCCCAGGTGCCCCTCAGGCCCGCGGTCACAACGGGCTCTGCACGACTCGTTGCAGGGTCCACCCGGTTCCCGCCATCAGCGGGGCGCAAGCCTCCCACATGGCGAGGAGCAAGCGGCTGACCGTCCATACAGGCCGGTTCCGCAGCAGGGTGGGCCGATGGCGCGGCCGTCCCAAGACCCCTCTTCTGAGAACACGAGATCGAGCGGTCCACACCCGCGGAGGCAAGGGCTCGGAACCGCGGGTGGAGCCTGGGCTCGGGGCTGACCTCCGCGCGGCTCTCCCCG
This sequence comes from Smutsia gigantea, assembly GCA_032199065.1. Taxonomy (NCBI): domain Eukaryota; kingdom Metazoa; phylum Chordata; class Mammalia; order Pholidota; family Manidae; genus Smutsia; species Smutsia gigantea. Next base: position 35,653 of record JAVSCE010018638.1, on the reverse strand, counting down.
CGCCCGCGGGGTCTCGGTTTCGTCTCCTCTCTGGACAGGGAAACACACACCAGCCTTGGGGACCGAAGTGGGGGGTCTCCGTGCAGCGCTGCCCCGCAGTGTCTCACCACGGGCGCCTGGATCCAAAGGACAGCGCTAGAAGGTGCGGGACTTGTCGTGGACAGAACCAGGACTCGCCCGCCACCAGCCCGGCGTCGGCGGAAACGCAGCTGGAGCGCAGGCTGCGCCTAGAGCGGCGTCTCCCCTGGCGGACACCAGCTGGTGGTCTCTTTGCGCCTCCTCGTGGACAGGAGCTGAAAATCGTTCTCGCCAAATATCCAAACATCCGTCCAATCTTCCCATCCACCCATCATCCATTTATCCAGAAAACATTTATGGAACACCACCTTCCTCATCCATCCATCCATCTACCCACCCACTTTTCCTTCCTTCCTTCCTTCCTTCCTTCCTTCCTTCCTTCCTTCCTTCCTTCCTTCCTTCCTTCCTTCCTTCCTTCCTTCCTTCCTTCCTTCCTTCCTCCCTCCCTCCCTCCCTCCTTCCCTCCCTTCCTCCCATCCATCCAGAAAATCTACTGAGCAGCTAGTTCAAAGCAAGTACTGGACTAAGCACTGGGAATACAACCAAGGCAGATGTGTCCCCTGACTTTGTTGGTTATTTGTTGGTTATATTCTAGTGGGGATAATAAGCAACTGAGCCAGCAAACTCAATAACTAAAAATCATGACAAATGCTACAAAGGAAATAAGCTGGATGGTATAAAAGACAATAAGAGCGGGGATCTACTGAGCCAGGGTGGGCAGCAAAGGCCTCTCTGAGGAAATGATATTTAATCTAAAACCCGATGGAAAAGGAGTCAATCATGAGAAGATGAGCAGATTATATTCAGGGATCTATGTAAAAAATAAAACAATATGAAGGTGCATAGTTCACGGAGGCAGTGCAACAATGCTTTTCAAAGTATACAGTGCTTCCCCCCTCCACCCCCATCAACACTCAGAGGAATACAATTATAATGTCAAATAATGATTGTTTTTTAAGCATATACAATATTTCAGGCATTTTGATCCATTTGATCGTCATACCAGTCCTATAAGGTAAATGCTATTATAATCCATTTTGCTGATAAGGAAACAAAAGCTCAGAAAGTTTAATTTGTCCAAGGTCATGCAGTTAACATGTGTTAAGAACTGTGCATGGTCTGAGCAGTAACCCTTATGAGCTAAGAAGTTAGTCTGTCATTGTTTTGTGGATGCCGGCAGAGGACATGAAATTCCTGAATCAGAGTCTAAGGACTTCATTACTCATGGCAAAGCAGAGAGAGCTTTATGTTCATGTGGGTTCCCATGCCTCACAAGTCCCATGGGTTGGTGCAGGGCCCATGATGGGTGACTGCACACACAGTGTGTCACAGTGTTACAGGAGAGGAACACAGATCCTGGGAGATTCACCATTTTCATAGCAAATGGAAGTCAGGCTGCCTTTAGTCTGGGAGGGGATTTTTTCTCATCCTTCAAGGTTGCTTACTGCAAAACACAGCTCTAAGAAACGGCTCAGGTAAAGAGCAGTCAAGGCCTTGCATTCTGGCATAACCAGCAAGAATGTGCATAGAGGTTCAGGGTCCATGGCTGATAGGTATCTAGAAGTAGGTATCGGAGTCAAAATTTGAACTCAGAAAGCAATCTAAGCTCAATTTAATAGGGGCTTAAAAATATATTTGATAATATTTAATTTCTGTTACTGATCAGAAAAGTATATTTTGTAAAACTTGGACTAAAAGGGTATTTTCATCATGTGATACAGACCATCACCAGCCAACAACATATTTCAAAATGAAACTTTGGCTGCATTCTCAGAAAAACTAGAACCAACAAACTGCCTGTTTTCATATGAATCTGAATATTGAATGGCTAAGATATCTGCAGTTTTGACCTATCTACTCATTTTCCCCTGATTTTCTTGTGCAGTCACTCTTCCTGTTAAACTCAGTGTTGTGGGGAATGTCAGTTATGATGTCTTGCCCTCATCTGACAAAGTGTTGGATGTCAACCCAATCTGGAAAAATTATACTTTCTTTCTTGATTTTGCATTTCAAAGTGAGAGAAAGCATGGACCCTACAAGGAGCTTGGAGGCTAGCTGTGGGGCCACGAATAGAGTTGTCTCTCAATCAATTTACAAATAAAGGTGGCTTCTTGGAGGTGGTGTGCCTTGGTGGGTTTTTGAAGGACTTTCACAGGAAGGAAGAGGAAGAGGAGGATGCTAAAGGGGGAGATGAGGAGTATGGAAATGGATGTATGAGTCAGTAAATGATGAAATTAGAAACTGGATGGGGTAATAACTTTTATAACTTTTAAAAATTCTTAATTGATCCAAATAAAGTACAACCAACAAGATAACAAGAACAGAAACTAAAACTTCAGGAAATGAGCATAACCATATTTAAAGCAACATAGCCAAACAATTTGAGGAAAGAGAAAGGGGTCATAGTACAGTCAGAGTATAGAGTAAAAAGTGAGAGAACAATAACATTTAAACTTACATAAAATGGACACATTCATGAAAAATAGTGAACAAAATTGCCTTAAGGAAAAATAGAAAAGCTGAATAATTTTATAATACTTTTAAAAATTGAATTAGTAGTTCACAATCTTTCCGCAAAGATACCTGGGTGTCTTTATCAGTAAGCTCTACAAAACTTTTTCAGTCTTATACAGTCTTCCAGATGATTAAAAAAGAGAGAGGGAATTGTTCTCAGTTCACATAATAAACATGATCCCCAAATTAGACAAGGTCAGTAAAACAAAAGTAAATTACAGGCCAATTCACTAGTAAATGTAGATGCAAATGTTTCTTTAAAAAAACAGTGGCAAATTTCTGGGTGGAAGCAGCCTTGGCCCCAGTGCCCTTTAAGGCAGGAATTATGTTCCTGCCTTGTGAATGCCTTCTGGCCACTGATTTTGGACTACTAGCCTCCAGAATAGTGTGAGAATAAATTTCTGGGGTTTTAAGCCACCCAGTTTGTGGTACTTTGTTATGGCAGCCCTAGAAAACTGATATAACAGACACACTTAAAAATTTTCTCTACCACATATTAGCTGTATTAGCAAGTTACTTAATTTTTCTGAACCTCAGTTTTTCAACTTTAAAATAGATTTAAAAAATCCAAAATTGTAGAGCTGCTATGGAAAATAATTTGGTGGTTGCTCAAAAATTAAAAACGGAATCACCATATGATCCAGCAATTCCACTTAGGGGTATATTCCTGAAACAATTGAAAGCAGGATTTTAAAGAGCTATTTGTCCACCATGTTCATAACAGCTTTATTCACAATGGCCAAAAGGTGGAAGCAACCCAAGAATCCATTGACAAATGGACAGATAAACAAAATGTGGCATCTATGTACAATGGAATATTATTCAGCCTTAAAAAAGGAAGGAAATTCTGGCACCTGCTCCTCCGACATGGATGAACCTTGAGGACGTTATGCTAAGTATAATAAGCCAGACATGAAAGAATAAGTACCGTATGATTCCACTTCTATGAAGTACTAGAGTAGTCAAACTCAGAGACAAAAAGGAGAATGGGGGTTGCCAGGGGCTGGGAAAGGGAGGGATGGGTAGTTATCTAGTGGGTACAGAGTTTATTTTGCAAGATGAAAAGGGTTTTGGAGATTGTTTGCACAACAATGTAAGGGTATTTGACACCACTGAACTGAAATATTTAAAAATGGTTAAGATGGTAAACTTTATGCGTATTTCACCACAATTAAAAAATTTCAAATATAGGTAATATAATACATTGAAATGCAGTACCATAGGCACTTTTTGAAAAAATAGTTGTCGGCTTATAGTAAGCTGGTTTAATACTTTCCAGTTATCACAATCATGGTCATTTTGATAAAAATTAATTGCATTTATAATTTTTAAAATTCTTAGAATTCTAGAAATAGAATATACCTTGTAAATCATCAGCTGATATAATAAATAATGATGAAATCATACAAGCAGTCTTCTATTTTTATCCTGGAAGTCTCAGAAAAATAGCTAGGAATGTCTGAAGCTCTTGGCCAGGGAACCCCAAGGTCTTACAAGTGAAGAACTGATGTGGTCAGCTAGCATGGTGACAGAAAATGAGCCAAAGCGAAATACCACTTTCTGGAATGTCCAAGTATTCAGGCAAGAAAGTTAGTAATTCTCAAGCCAGGAAAGTTTAAGTAATTAGTTGCAAATATCTCAGTTACTCAGCAAGGAAGGTCCATAGTTGTTGTTCAAGGAAGCCCAAGTTAATTAGCTAAGACCATCCAAATTTATTAGCCAATAAAGTCATTTTCAAGGATTGTCCACCACGGATAGAAGGAAAGTTCGATGTCACTGCTGAGGTTATCGGTCTTTAGCCAGGACTCCTGAAAGCAGAGGGCCACTTCTTCTCATGCCTGTCCCCATGGCAGAGGCCTGAGCCATTTATATCTTCATTGAGCCCACACTGATCCCCTCCCCAGAACCAATGGCCTTCAGCCCAGGACAGAAATGAACCAGAAGCAAAAATAGCCACAGAGAGGCCATGGGGGTCAGAGGACATAGCTAGGGGACCCAGAGGGAAGGAGGTGCTGAGACCTGGATGGAAGCTGACCCTGGTTGGGAGACCCTCTGTCTCATCTCAGTTTGCAGAATATCCAGTGATGGTCCAGGGCTGCTGGAGACCCCAAAAGAGGCCAGGACTTGAGCCATCGGCAGCTCAGGAAGAGCCGGTCCTGCCCAAGAGGCCTTGGAGAGGCTGGACCGGGCCAAGGCTTCCATCAAACCTCAGTCTCAACCTAGAGCCAGAGCTTATTCCTCCCAAAACATGCAGTAACAAAGGAACAGTAAGAAGAGGAGAAGGGTGATGGACAGACACAACAAGATCTCCAGCATGGTCATCATTCTTAGTGCAGGGACGGGGCCTGGACCTCCTACAGTCTTCACAGGCTCAGTTGCTGACTTCCAGCCTCGATCCTAGGCACCACCTCCTTGGCAAAATCTGTCCAGCCAGCCATGAGTCCATCTGCCTATGGGAAGAGGGTCTAGGCCATGGAATCTCTCAGCCATTATGAGGTCACTGACTCCAGGATGGTGGAATGCTGGTCTCCCAGCTAGCCCAATCCTTTATTAATTCGACCAGTATGCTAAAAGCAGGACTCCTGGTATGTAATCAAACTTTTTTTTTCATGACTCTTCAGAATTTCTAAATGGAAGTATCTCTTCCCTGTCCCTAGAAAAATATTGGACAGGCCTTGTGGCTTGTCTGATCATTCTCAGGGAATAAGTCATGTAATCACTAAAAACAGGGAATAGTTTCCAATTATTTTAAATGTCCAGCCTAATGTATTAATCAGGTTGTCAATGATCATTTGTAGGTAAGACTTTTCTCCTCTCCACCAGCTGGGGCCAAGCAAAGGGTGGGCTGCTGTCTGCTGGGAGGGCATGGGCACCTTGTCTCCTAACTTATCCAAATGTGTTTCTCTTCACCAGGAGGTTTCTGTCCACTCCCTCACTCCTGATTCCTCCAGGATCAAAACAGATGGAATAAATAATAAGGTGCAGAGAATTCTCTCCAGGGTGGGCATCTATTTAATGCTGAGTCTTTCTCTGTTGGCCTCTACCTCAGGGGTCTTCAGAGACCTCCTCCTGGCACCCTTTGACTGCACCCTGAGTGATGTGAACCATCCCTTTTCTTGGGGTCCCTTCCGCCTGGCAGTCTCCCTCTTGGGCAAGATCTCTTGGGGAGCAAGTGGACATTCCTACTGCTGATTCTACCCCTGCTGAAGGAGGCTATGAGCGTTTGGCTGGTTGGGCACCAGTCACTGGGCTCCCCAACTCCAGGTGACACATGTCAAACCCCTTTGTGCTCCTGCTGGAACCCCCCATATGAGGAGTACCAGGAGTAAGAGCACACCCTCTTGGAGAAAGACACTGGAACTATTTTAAGAAATAAAATTCATAATCCCCCCCTCTCACTAATGTCTAATTCTGTACTTGTTAATATCCTGAAGTTAGGAGAGAGGATTCAGAGTCACAACAACCATGTCTTGGTTATTTTTTTCCTAAATTCTACATCTGGCCCAACACCCTCTTTGGCAGTCAGCTGCCATTCGATCAGGTGGAACCTTCAAAAATTGCTGATATTCAATCATTGTTTACCTCTCACAACAGTAGTTTGTTCTTGAGCAGCAGCTCATTCCTATGTCTCTGTGCCTCCTTGGTGTCTTGGCTGAAATGTCCATTTTAACATCCTGTTCCACTATAATTAACAAGCATCAGCCCTGCTTCTTAGATGCCCAGCTTCCTCGAGGCACTGTGGATGCAGAGATGAACTGCCCTAGATTCCCTCCCTGGCATCATGGGAACAAAGGTACAGGAGAGTCATCTAGGCTTGAATTGTGACTCTGCCCCTTGCAACCCTTCTGAGGGCACCTTTGTCTTAATCTCCAGCTCAGCACAATAAGGTTCCCAACCTGAGTTGTGCAGGAGACCCAACCCTCCTCATATGTCCCAGATTCATGAGGTGGAGGGTGCTGTGGAAGGCACATGCCTCCTGCTTGCTTTTCTCCTCTGGCTCCAAAGGGCTGATCAAAGCCAAATGACCTTCTGCCTGTGCTGATGAACACAGCAGCCACAAGCCACACAGGGTCACAGGGCACTGGAAGTGTAGCCAGTCCAAACTGCAATGCGCTGTCAGTATAAAATGTGCACCAATTCTAATGACTTGTACAAAAAAAAGAGAAAAATATCCTGTTAATAATTCAAAAATATCAATGATATGCTGAAATGATAATACTTTGGTTATATGGGGTTAAATAAAATGTATTATTAAAATTAATTTCGGTCAGTGGCTAGGAGGCCGCTGCATTGGGTCAGAGGCTTAGGGGCGGCAACAGTCCCCGCCCCCTCCCTGTGCATCTGAGTGGCTTAAATACCAGGCTGTTCTGAACAGTGTAGGAGAGGAGGCTGTTGGGAATGGCGGAGAAGTCTGTAAGGAGAAGAGGTTGCTGTTTACCAATGGATGGAGTGTTTCAGAAGCCGTGAAGCCAGGTCATCCATTTCTTCTTTAAATGTGTCATGTGATTCTCTGAGGGAGCTGCTGCATGAGTGGAAATGCTCTCAGTGGTAAAAAATAGACCTCCAGGTTGCCATCCCGGTCATCAAGAAGAAGCCGGTGGGATCTGTGAAGGTATTGCCCAAGCAGAATGTCCTTGGACACAGTGGTTACTAGTAAAGACAGAGATGCCAACACCATGTGCAGTGCCTTGGAGGCCATATTTATCCACGGCCCGCACGCCAAGCACATCCAAGCCGAGGCTGGGGGGAAGAGAAAGAAAAGCATCCACTAGAGGCCTCTGCCTCAGCCTGTCTTCTGGTCCCCCCAAAAGCTGTCACCCACAAACCCATCATCTGGGAATTGGAGCACCTGATCTTCATCAGCACAGATGTGGGCTGGTGCCGGGCCTGGCTGCGGATGGCCCTGCACGACGGCCTGATTGAAAGTGCTCCTCCGGGAGCAGGCCCGGCTGTGTGAGTACTGTCAGCCCACAGCCCTGCTTCGGGACGCCAAGGAGAGCGAGTTCCTCCTCAGCTTCCTGCAGGGACTGACATCCTTACCCTTCAAACTCTCCTACAAATTCACCATCTTAAACGAGTGGACACTTACCCCAGTGGCTCTCTCTGGGCTTTGCCTGTCTGAGCTCGTCCCTCGCACTACCTCTGGGACAGAACTACAGCAGAGGAGTCTCTGGATTCAATTTCCCATTCCTCAGGCTTGAAGAACATTGAAATCTAGCACTCAGGCCACAAGATCCAATGGAACAAGAAGCTCACTGCCTCCTCCTTCAGCTCATCCCAGCTGTCTTGCAGCCTAAACTCTGACAGCTGCTAACTCCAAGAGAATGGTTCCAAGGGTCCAGACCAATTCGAGGAGCCCATGTCCTATGGACTCAGACCTGGGAACAGAAAATGCCAAGGATTCAGACTCATCTCTGCAGGAAAAGTGATAAAATAGCTGTGGAGTATAGATACCGTGAAGAGATCACAGATGCTAGAACTGAAGGAGAACTAGAGGATTTAATTCAAGTTATGTAGAGATAAATGTTTAAGGGTTATATGAGCAGTGTAGCCATAATTCAAAGCAAACAGCAGGATTTGGAAAAATTGGCATGTACAGTCCAAACTCTGTCGTCGTTTGGAAAATGTGAAACTTTGCAACTGCTTTTGATTGCAGGTAATTTCTGGGGCTCAAAGTCTTGGCCCTTGGCTCTGACTCTGTATTTAAAACTTGGGTAGCAGGATTGAGGGCTGAGTACTGCTACAGTTGTGGACACAGGGGGGACACAAGCCTTTTAGGACTTTCCTCAATCAGGATCCCAAGGATTTGGGAATAAAGAAACTATAGCATGAAGTGTGATTATGCTGCAGCATTTCAAAGCTATTATGCCTTTCAGATAAGGTGTATAACCCAAATCTCAGCATCTCCTATATATCTTGTATGAAATTTGTTGCTGAAGAACCTTTCTGTAAATTAATTATATGGATACCCTGAATTAAGGATTCAGTTGTCAAAGTAATTTCTAAAACAGAATACAAATGTATTACACATAGGATGTTTAAAAAAAAAGACTAAAAAATGTGTTTCTTGTCATTGAGAGCTTAACTTAGGGCTAGATTTCGATTACAGTTGACCCTTGAACTGCACCACTTAGATGTGGATAAATATATTAGGAAAAGTGTTTGAAGATTTGACCTCCGACCCCCCAGGGCCAAAGAGTCCTGGTCATCACATTCCTCTAATCTGTCCTGAATTGCCCCATGCACTTAATAAAAGCCCCAGAGCCAGGGGGCTTTAATTACCTGGGGCACTCTGCTCCAGTCCACCTGTTGGGTCCACCTCAAAAGCTGGCATATACTTTAATTCCATTCCTGGACACAGATTCAGCTGGAGAGCTGCCCCCAGGGCCAGATGAGTTTGCTGTTCCACATCGGGGCCAGAATGACAAGCTAACCCAGCATCCAGTGGTAAGTTGGGATCAGAACTGGGTCCCAGATCTGCCTCCCTGACTCAAAAGTAAGACTCAGACTGTAGGTCTAGGTCAGGTTGAAGACCACCGATCACTTGAAATACTTGTTCCACCTCTGGGTAGTCATAGTTCAAAACCAGCAAGATTTATTGTTTCACCTTCAAACTTGAAGATCTAGCTCAGCGTCGATGGCTTGCCAAAGTTCTTATTGGAACTCCAGGCCAATTTGCAAAAAAATATTTAGAACTACAGTTGCAGGATGATCATTTAGATCCCAGTATGGATGTCTTCTCTCCTGAGGAGAAGCTACCTACAGAATTTCTGAGGGTGCCACATCAATCTCCAGAGGCTCCTGAGGAGGCTGGATCTTTATCCCAGAAATGCATCCCCCCTCATCATGGACAGAAAATTGAGGAGGCTGAATCTTTCTCACCCCAGGCGGATTCCCAGGATAAGCATCCACAGTCCCCTGAAGAGATAGAACTACTCCCATTTTAGTAGGAGGCTTCATCTCAGCCTCCAGAGCCCCATAAGGAAGATGAAAATTCTGCAAACCCACAGGAGGCCCTAGATGAGCCTTCAAATACTCCTGAAGAGGCTGAGCCTTCCATCCAGGAGGAAGCCCCAGCTCAGCCTCCAGAATCACCTAAGGAGGTTGCAGCTCCACCATTAGCACAAAATGTGGTGAATGTTCCATCTCCAAGTCAAAACGAAGCTTGGCAGTCAAACTTGCACAATGTCACCATGAAACCTGTGGATCTGGCAGTTTCCCTAACTCCAGAGGTCACTAATGAGGTTGAGCCTTCTCCAGCCCAGCAAGAGGCCCTGGCTCAGCCTCTGAGAGCCCTGAAGAGACCGAGCCTCCTCCAATCCAGCAGGAGGTTCCCACTCAGGCTGCACAGCCTTTACCAGTTCAGCACCAAGCCCCAACTCAAGCTCCAGAGTTCCCTGTTGGGGACATAACTTAAATTCTAGTGAGTGATGAGATGGGAGCAGAACCTTTGGATCAGTACCAAGCTCATTCAAACTTGCCCAGTGTTACATTCAAACCTGTTGATGTAGAACTTACCATAACTCCAGAGCCTACTGTTAAATCTCCAGTAGCCCAGCAGGAGGCCCCATCTCCCGAGGGGGCAGAACCTTCTCCAGCTCAGCAGGAGACCTCAGCTAAGCCTCAGAGCCTCTTGCAGAGACTGAGCCTTCTTCAAGTAAACAGGAAGAACCAGCTCAGCCTTCTGAGCCTAACAGGGAAGCTGAACCTTCTCCAACCCAGGAGGAGGCCTCAGCTCAGCCTCCAGGTCCCCTTAATGAAACAGAATCTTCAACCCAGCAGGAGACCCCAGCTAATTTTCCAGAGAAGGTAGAACCATCTGCAATCCTTCAGGAGTAATCCAGCTCAGACTCCAGAGCCTTTTTCTGGGAGATGGAGCCTTTTCCAACACCACAGGAATACCCACCCCAACCTCCAGTTTTGTCTCCAGGTCACCATCATGCTCAGAAGTCAAACTTGCCCCAGGTCCCTGTCCAACCTGCAGATGTGCAGATGACCACGACAGAATTGACTGCAGAGGTGCACCCTTCTCCAATTCAGCATGAGGCTACAGCTCATCCCTCTGTGCTCCTTAGTAATGTAGAACCTTCTGCAACCTGGCATGAGGCTCCCAAATTTGCCTCTACAACTCCCTGAGATCAACAGGAGGCTCCAGTTCCATCTCTGGAACCTACTTCTCATGAGACACCAACACAACAGGAGACCCCAGCTCAGCAATCAGAGACCCCTGAGGAGGGTGAACCTCCTCCACCCCAGCAGGAGGCCCTGGATCAGCATTCACAGGCCCCTAAAGGGGTTGAACCTTCTACAACCCAACAGGAGGCCCCAGATCAGTCTCCAGAGCCCTCTAATGAAGGTGCAGCTCACTCTCCAGAGCATCATATGGTAACAGTTCCTCCTGTAGGTCAGGATCAAGCTCAGCTTCTGATGTTGCCTACTATTAAACCTGTGGCTCTGACACTTAGCAGAACTCCAGAGTGCACTAATGAGGCTGAACCTTCTCCATCCCAACGACAGCCTGCATTATCTCCTGAGCTCTTGGAACCTTTTTCAGTCCAGCAAGGGTTACAAATCATCATGCCCCTTGAAAATACTGAATCTTCCCCAATCCAGCAACCCCTAGCTGAGCCATTAAAACCCCTGAAGGAGATTGAATCATCTGGAACTGAGCAGGAGGTCTCAGTCTATCCTCAAAAGCCCGCTGAAGAAGTCAAAACACCTCCAACCCAGCAGGAAGACCCGGCTCAGTCTCCAGTCCCCCAGAAGGAGTCAGCTACATCTCCTGAGCCCTGTAAGGCGGTGACACCTCCCACACAGCAGGGGCTCCACTCTCAGCTTTCAGAGGCCCCTGTAGAGCTATCTTCAATCCAGCAGGGAGCCCCACCTCAGCCTCCAGAGCCCTCTACCAAACAGAATCTTCTCCAACCCAGCAGGAATCTCCAGCTTGGCCTCTAGACTCACTTTAAGTTGGAGCACAACCTCCAGTCCACGATGAGGTGACAGTTCCATCTCTAGGACAGAATCAAGCTCAGCATTCAGGCTTGCGCAGGAAGACCCGTCATTGTTAAACCTGCTGACCTGGAGCTCACCATAACTCCAGAACCTCCACCTCTATGTCAGGATCATACTCAGTATCCAACATCATTCAATATCACAGTCCAACCTTTGAACTTGGGGCTTACTATAAATCCAGAAACTGCTGTGGAGGTTGACCATTCTACAGTCCTACAGCAGACTGCAGCTCCTCCACATTACTCTGAGGTGCCACTTCCACATCCAGATCAGGTTCAGGTTCAGCTTCCAACCTTGGCCTAGGTCACAGTTCAACCTTTGGACCTGGAGCTTACCATAACTCCAGAAGCCACTACAGAGGCTGAATCTTCTCCAAACATGCAGGAGACCCCAGCTCAGCCTCCAGAGCCACCAAAAGAGCTTGTAGGTCAACCTCCAGTGCATTATGAAGTGACAGTTCTGAGACAGGGCAGAGACAGGAGACAGGCATCGTGATTAATTTTCCAAAAAGCTGAGCTATAAATAGTATAGTAAGAACAGGAGAAATTCCATCTTAAGGCTGAAGATTCCATTCTAAAGAAAACTCTTGCATTCTTTGGTAAACAGACAATAACTCAATGCACCTTAGAAGCAAAGCAAGCAGTCTTAACTAATACGTTCCCAGAGGGAAGCCACTATCCTGGGGAGGAACAGGATCAATCAATTTCTTGTGTAAGTTTATTTTGCAGAATTAGCTGGAGGACTGATAATAGAAGAGAGGAGACATAATGTCTTTCCCCGGAGATAAGCATTTTGAGACTGCTTTACAAGTCTATCACCCCTGGCCCTTTGTCACATTCCTGAAAATCCTTAAAAGATGGAACCCCCAGCCTTTCAGCATGCCTTCTCTCTGAGGTTGTCTGCACTTCCCTTTCTTTAAGTGTATTCTTTTAGATAAAGCTTTCTCACTGCTCAGAAAAGAAAAACTTCACCTTTTTTTGATACCTTTTTAACGTGGCTCGTAGAAAATCTTAAATTACCTAGGAGGATGGCATGAGATTTTTACTGGACAGCACAGCCTTAGACTTTCCAAACCCAGCACACTCTACCTCACAAAACATCCCACAGTGTCCGCAGAGTCACAGAAGTGCTCAGCTTTCTTAGAACTACTGAAGTACAGCAACCACCACGCCTTGGCAATTTGCTCTGTGCTATGACGTCAATCATTTCACTGAATTCTCACAGCAAGGCTAGGAGCAGGGTGCTATGACTCCACCCATTTTGCAGAAAAGGAAAACTGAGACTGGGCAGAGAAGTTGGGCCACTTAGCCAAGGTCACATGGACAGTAAGAGCAAGAGCAGGAGGCAGGAGAGGACACCAGGGCTGTGTGGCCCCTGACGCCCTTGTCCAACATTCTCAAAGCTACCGCATCCCATGGCCCCTCCCATGACAGAGATCCTCAACATTCTCAGTCTTAGGCTCCCATGGGGCTCCCCCTGTGCTCTTACCCTTAGAGACCCCGTTTCCCTCTTGGTTCAGTAGTCAGGCCTGGATTTCCACTTGCGCTGATCTAGTGAGCGCCAGGAATCTGACTGGGGGAGCCCCCTCCTCAGGCACAAGGGTGGGCTGTTTACACTTGAAAATGTGGGCCGAGTCAGTGGCAGGGTTGCTTCAGGTCCCAGAGGTATCCCTGTGGCCAGGATGCAGGCAGTGTTAGTGCTGGGGAGATTGGGGGGCTGTGAGACCCCTCTCCAGTCTGTCTGCAGTGTGCTCTTGGGAGCATGGGCTCTGTCCTCTCTGCCACTGTGCATATCTAAGTCCCTTCTGCTTCAAGGACTCATTTACTTTCAGTTTAGCAAAGTTTAGCGAAGCACCTGCCCACCTCTCCAGGCTCATCTCCTTGCCACCTTTACGTTCCAGTTTCAGGTCATCAAAACGGTATTTTACTCTGGCTATGTTCAAATAAATACATGGCCAGAATTCATTCATAAGTTCAACTGTTCCAGCCACTAAATTAGGTACTATGAATACCACCATCAAACAGACCAGATCCCTACTGTCCAAACTGAACACAGTCAACGTGAACTTTTGCTAGTAATGCTAGTAACAGCTTCTCACGTGGAAGAGTAAGCATTCCTACAGGTTGTTGGCAAATCAGTGAAAATAAACAGAACAAAGAGTAAAGCAAAAAAAAGCGAGGGAAATTTATTTCAAAATTCCAGCTTGTTTTTGGAAATTACCCCAAGCAATCGAGTTCGAATGTGAGCTCCACTGCACCAGGGGGCGCGAAGGGACACCTTGCGCGGGATATGCCCCGAAGAGACAGCGCTTTAGGTCGCAGGCCGCGCCGTAGGTACGTTTCCGCCAGCTCTCGTGGGTCCCGCTCAGGCCCGTGCGGTCTTCCAAATCCGCAGACATCCGTCTCGCCCCGCGCTGTTGGCTCTCTCTCCTCTGCTGTCCGGCGCCGTCCAGCCCCGAGGCCAGGCCCTGCCCGCGGTTTTGAGCCCGTCTCTCCGCTGGTGTGGACCTCTGGGGGTTCGTGTCCTCAGGAGAGGGGTCTCGGGCCGGTCGCGCCGTCAGCCCACTGCTGCGGTGCTGGCCGGTGCGGGCGTCCAGCCGCATGGGAGCTTGTGCCCCGCTTGGAGGCGGGAACCGTGTCCCGCAGCGGGTCGTGCGGAGCCCGGTGTAACCTCTCTCACACTGAGGCCCCATGAAGCCATACACACAGGTGCAGCGGTTGGGCCTGATGCAGCGACCCCCATTGCGACAGACGCCATCACAGACAGCTGTGGAGGGAGCGAGGAGGGTGGCCTGAGGTGCCCAGCAAGCCTCTCTGTACTCAGAAATCTCCACCCTCTGGCACAGACCCAGAGATAAGGCCATGAGAATGTGTCCCTCCAATCCCTGATCCCAGAAGAGTAACCAGTGGGTGGTGGACAGGTGACAGCCGAGACCCACCCCTTTGGGACCCGGGGCCCAGGTGTGCCTGGTGGGGGGGGGTACTCATGCTGCCCGCATACGGTGCCTGTGTAGCCCCTCTGGCGCAGGCAGGACCCCCCTTGGCAGCTGCCCCCATTCATGCAGCTCACACTGCACCCTGACCCTAAGGACGGGGGCAGGAATGCTCAGTAAGGTGGCCGCCAGGCCCCACAATGCTTGTGCAAGGTGGTGGGACAGGGCTCACCCTGCCTGGCTCTGGTCCCTCAGGGAAGCCAGCCTGGGCCCCCAGGGAGGCATAGCGAAGCCTCTCCCCTTCTCCTCTGGCCACTGCAGGAGACACTGCCCGCTCACTTCGACTCAGCCCACAGCGAGGGGCCGTCTTCCCACGGCTGCAGCCATGTCTGTGGAAGGCTGGTATGGGCAGAGCGGGCCATAGGGCCAGGCCTGAAGCCACCCCCTGCCCACCTCAGGGGCACAGGCCCAGGCCCTGGTTTCTGCTGGGGTCCTCGGGGACAGGAGCTCTCACAGCCACAACCATGAGCCACCAGGACAGAAGCTGGGGCATCGGGGAGCTGGCTGTGGTGCTGGGGACTCTCCTGGGAGTGGAGTCAGAATCTAGAGATGGGGAGGCTGACGGAGAGAGACAAGAGACCGAGATGGGGAAGAGATAAAGAGACACAGAGAGAGGCAGGCCGACAACGGAGTGTGGAAAGCAATGGAAACGAACATGGCAGGACTGACGGCCTGGGAGCTGAGGACAGAGGTGAGGGCCATTCCTGAGGTCCAGCCAGACCCACTCCTAAACGGGGCCAGAGTGCTGGCAGGTTAGGAAAACGGCCCCAGTGTCCCCTGCCTGCACCACCCCCCACTCCCTGTCCTCCAGAAGGCAGTGGTTCTCACACAAGACACACCGGTTCCTGCAGGGCAGCATCCTCCAGCTGGGACAGCGGTGGGTGTGGAAGCGGGAGCCACACACATTTGGCCTTTGGGAGATGTGGCATGGCTGGTAAGCCCCAGACCAGCTGTACACACCCTGGGCCTCATCCCCCCTATACCCAGGACAGCCCAGCCTGCACCCCAGAGGTCTCAGCACCCCATGCCCCACGCACCCCTGCAAGACACCTGGGCTGCCACACCTCCACACATGTGGGAGACCTGTCCCAGCGGCCCTGGATGCCCACCACACAGGACAGGGCTGCCCAGACCAGCAGGAGCTGGGGCAGGGGGGCCCAGGCCATGGCGAGAGGAGCAGCCCCTCTCCTTGCCAGGCACAGGCCCTCCAGAACCATGACGGGTCCCTGAGAGGCTGCGGAGAGAAGCAGAGTCAACCGCGGCAGGAGCCTTGGCCCCCAGCACCCAGGAGCCCCAGAAGCCATACTACCAGCCAACGGCCAGGGTGGGGAAACCCAGGGGCCTGCTGGAGCCAAGGAGGCATGATGTCTCAGAGATGGAGGGCCGTGAGAAGGTGCTGGGGCACAGAGCGAGTGCACAGTCAGAACCCAGGCTAGAAGGAGCCTTAAGCGGAAGTGACGGGGACAGGTGGCCTGGTGTTGCAAGAGTGGGTAGCCGGGCAGTGGAACTTGTGTAAGTCCAGGTAGATGGTGAGCCCTTGAAGGGGGATAAGTGGGAGGAACAAGGGCAGAAACGGGTGTTGGGTAGTTTGGAAGGTTGTCGGGGCCCCAGAAGAAGCCTGTGGGTGGGGAGGTGGAGGCAGGTGTCCAGAGTCCAGAGGGAAAGGGGACAACGTGGAGGGCTGGAGGCTCATTGGAAGGGTGGTGGGCGGCTTCCGGGTTCCCGGCTCCGGTTCTGGGTCCAGCTGGAAGGGCTGGGAGGCCGTGGCAGGGGGATGTGCTGGGCAGGGGCACCAGGCATTGGCTGAAACTGCCCCTTGCTGTCAGGGTCAGCTTTTGTGTCCCCTTCACAGAGGCACAAACTAAGGTGGTCACGGTTAGTAGGGCTTGGGGCAGGCAAGTGCAGAGCCCAGGCAGGAGAGAAGGGGGAACCCGGATCAGGGGCACGCAGCCCTCTCCCTCTCTCTGTGGCTGGCTGTCTCCTAGACCTGGAGTCCCTCTGGAGGGAGGAGATGGGGCAGGGCCACTCCTGAAGGCTGGGGAGGAGGGGGACAGTCAGTGTCACAGCTCTGCTCTCATCATTCAGGATGTAGAGGTGAGTGTTGGGACCAGGTACTTCCACCCACATGTTAATCCTGAGCCCGGGGGTGTCCTCTCCTTCCCTCAGGGACTGGATGTCAATGCAGATGGCCCTGTGTGCCTGATCTTGGGGGCAGGGTTTGGGGCCCACACTGTCCCCTGTGGGGAGGTCCAGGCAGCCCCAGGTGCCACCTCCCCAGCTACTAGGCGCCGGCTTTGCAGAGCTCCATCCTGGGGAGCGTGGAGGAGCTTGTGGATGGATTCACCTACTCCATCTCCCGGATCTGGGGCAGGCTGTCTACACCCAGGACCCCGTTCCAAAGCTGGCAACCCGCCAGGGCCCCCCAGGGCTTCCCCACAAGAGTGGCTGACAGACCCACTCCAGAGGGCCTGGAACCTCGTTCCCTGGGGGCACCCTGTCCCTCTCCTTGCTCGCATCCCACGGGGCTGGGGGCTCTTGGGTGAGGTGCAAACCTCCCTCATCCTGGTGGTTCCTGGGTTTCCCACTGACTATATCCCTGCTGCCCCCCTCAGCGTGAACATGAGTCACCTCTCCATGGGATTAAGGTCCCAAGCGCAGGGCTCCCTGGACAGGCGTGATGAGGAATGGAGGAAGTGCTCCTCACGAGTGGATCCAGCTACAAACAGCAGCTGGAGCACTCCTGAGTCCCCACTCCCTCCCGAGGATGCTGACCAGCCGTCAGGTGTGAAGGAGATTCAGGGACTGTTCACAGCAAGAGGGTCTTCGGGTTTAACCGTCAAGCAGAACGCTTCTTGGTCCCTACTCCCTGCAAAGGATGCTGACCAGCCGGCCGTGGACCAGCTGCGCCCCCAGTGAGCATCCATCCCTTCCTCGGCACAGTCGGGCCTCTGCCCACAGCCTGCTGTGTGCCTTGAGAGTCCCCACATGTGTCTGAGCCGCAGCGTGCTCCTCTGACAGGCAGGGTGGCTGGTGATCAGCCTGTTAGGGTGCCCACGGGGAACATGGGAAGAGCCTTAGAGGGGCTCCCCTGGCACTGGGTGCTGCAGAAAGGACTGCCAGCCAAGCTGGGCCACTTTGGGGCTATTACTTCTCTGTACCCGATGAAAAGCCTTTGGTCTCACCCATCAGTGGCCTGAAGCCTAGCTCAATTTGGAAAAGCACATGGAAAACAGCCTTTGGAATGGAGGCTCGCAATTCCCTGTGGCTGGGCCTGGTCCTTGTCCTCACTGTGGCCACATGAGGGACCTGTGGGGGCAGCAGAGAGGTACCTGGACAGGTTCTGGTAGGACTTCCTTCAGCAACAATATGGTATGCAGCACCCACTTTGTGCAGGCCCTTTGGGGACACTAGCATAACTGAGTGAAGGAAGCAGACACAATGCTGGGACCCCATCCCGGGTGGAGTCGGACAGTCACTTCAGGCATCATCTGCAGGTCCTGTCCGGGGAGCATCATGGGTGATGCCCTTCCAGCCTCCTCATGTAGCAGGGGGCATGACAAAGGGCCTGAGGAGGAACTGACAATGTGAGTTTTCACTGGGCCCAGAGGGGGCACTGCCCGTCTCACAGAATGGGGGAGCAGGGAGGAATTTGGGGCTTGGGGCAGGGGGGCACAGCAGAACCCAGCAGGTCATTCGTCTTTGGATTCCCACGGGCAGGCTGATGACTAGGGGACTTCCTATTAGGGAGGATGGGAAAGGATGGGGTCCCAGGACAGACACACAGGGTCAGGAAGGGGGAGGGGCTGTTGCCTGGACAGGCAGGGGAATGCAGAGTGGCCAAGGCCACACAAGGGTGCGCCAGGAGGGCAGTGTGGCTGGAAAGACCAGGATTCTCACTCTTCCACCCCCCAGACCTTCTTCCAGCCCCCAGATGCGACAGGCTAGGCGCCCTATCTGGGAGCCCATTCATGTGCCCAGCATCGTCCATGGCAGCCTGTCTTCACCCACCCAGGAGGGCCAAGTCCTCCACCACTTGGTCCAGAGGAGCACCTGGGGCCCACTATGGCAGAGCTGAAAGGTGAGGGGCGGCAGCCAGGACACCATCTACGGTGGGCTTCCCGGGCCGGGATTCCCTTCAAGGCAGTGAGGGCTTTTCTATCCTTGGTAAGGTGCAGGGAATTCAGCTCTGGGGTGACCCTTTCTTTGTGTCCTGCTCCAGAACCACATCCTCTGAAACGCAGCCGGCCCTCCCTGTGTCTCTCGAGCCTGCTGAGTCTAGAGCCAGTTGAGCTCCCTGAGATCCCTGTGCTGGAGCTATGGCCAGCGTCACCTGCTTCAGCCCTTGCAGAGCCAGAGGATGTCCCAACAGTGGTCTCAGTCCTGGTGCTAGACCCTGAGCTGGAGCCCCATGAGTCCTTGGGCCCGCGGCCCATGGCACCTGCTGGAATGGCACCGGGCCTGGCAGAGCCAGAGGTGGTCCTGGAGCACCCCCCAGCTCCTGCACCGCAAGCACCTGGGATGTGCCAAGGGAGGAGGAGCTGACCATCCTGGCCTTTCCCCCCCGCCTGGTGGCCGAGCAGCTGACCCTGATGTGTGCGGTGAGCGGAGCGGGCTCTCGGGGCCAGGGGTGGCCTTCCCTGTGTCATGGGCTGTCCCAGACCTGCCGTCCCCTGACGTGGACCCTTGTGATCTGGGCCCAAGTCCCAGCTTCCCCACGGACTCACCATGTGCCCTGAGAGACTTTCCTCACCCCCAAGCCTTCACTGACTCCATGGGACAGTAGGGCTGGCACTTAGGGGTCCCTGCAGACCAATGAGGAGGAGCAGACGGAAGGTGGGCAGGGCCTGGCTGGGCTGGGAGGGGCAGGGCAGGGGCAGGGCAGGAGAGGGGTGCTCAGGGAGGTGCTGCCAGGGCCTTAGGTCCTCACCCCATTGGCCTGGCAGGCCTCCACAGCCTCCTCACTTCAACTTCAGAGGCCCCTGCCATGGACCTGACTGCATGGGAGACACAGACAGCAACAAAGGCACTGGGTGGAGTTGTTTCAGGGGAAACTGCACCTGAGTGGGGAGCAGGATCCACAGGGTGGCAGAATGGGAGGCAGATGTCCCAGGATGGGCAGGGTGAGCTGCCTTGTGCGGCAGGGAGGAGGTGAGTGAGGATGCCTGTGAGCAAAACCCCTCTGTTCCCCACCACTGTGGGGTCCTGTGCATCCGGTTCTGGGTGCCTCAGAGGACAGGGTCCGAGGCCCAGATGGCCACAAGGCTCACAGCACATCCTCAACTGCTTGGGCTCCAGCTCTGACCAGTAACTCTGCCTGGGCACAGGGGCACCAGGGGCACAGCTGGATGACCACCCCATGTCATCCCCAGGAGCTGTTCTCCAAGGTGGCATATTCTGACTGCAAGGCCTACTTTTGGTACCAGCCACAGACCGGAGGCATTGAGTGCCGGGCCCCTACCATCCATAAGATCATCAGGCAGTTTGGTGCTATAACTAACTTGGTCACCTCCTCCTGCCTCAGGGCCCCGAGCATCATGGCCCGGGACAGGGCCCGAGTGGTGGAGTTCTGGATCCGGGTGGCCAAGTTGTGTCATGGGACGGCCCCCAGGGTCCATCCTGGCATCTGGAGACCTCCTCCTCTCCTTTGCCAGCTCTCAGGATGGATGCCTGCGGTCTGCCCTGCCCAGTCCCTGGGCCCCTCCTATCAGCGGTGTGCGGGCCTGGACTTGCAGGCCCCAGGGGTGGGACATCTGTACCTGGCCCCTTCCTTGGGTTGAGCTAGTCCTCCACCCAGAAGGGCTGCTCACCAGGTACCAGGTGGGCTGGGCTCCCTGGGTGTCTGTCTCCTTAAGGACAGGCGTTCATGGGGGGACAGAAGCAGAGAAGCAGGCCACACTCTCAGCTCTGTCTTCCCTCCCAGGAGTGTCTGGCCCTCAAGAATTTTGCGGCCCTCCATGCCATTCTCTTGGCCCTGCAGAGCCCTGCTGGAGGTTGTCTGCAAAGCACCTGGGGACTTGTTTCCTGGTGGGTAGTCCTGTCCACGGGACCAGGGCAGCTGAGTGGACAGGGACACCCCTACATCTGGCACTGTCCCCTCAGTCAGCTGGGACATCCTGGGAGGCGGCAGAGCCTAGGGAAGGGATGGCGGGCTCTTGGAGCCCCTGTGGGTTAGGCCAGGGGTACCCCCGCAGGAATCAGTTTCCTTCAATGTCAGGTGTGGGTTGAAGCCCATTGGAGATTTTGAGCATGTGCTCTGCAGCAGGAGGTCTCTGCCCCAAGGACAGCGACCTGGCCCAAAGCAGATCTGACCCCAGGAGAACTGGGAATGGACGCCCTAGGTGGAAACATGCAGCCCCCTCCCCAGGCCATGTATTCCCCCGGGCTGAAGGCCATGGTGGAAAGCCTCATGCAGGCTAGTGGATCTCCTGGATGCCCCAGGAAAATGGGTCTGCCCCCAGACTCTCCACCTACTGGCCATGTGTCTCTCCTTCTCTCCCCTCCCCTTAGGAAGAGCTCCAGGATGTGTAAAAAACTAGAAAAGATGGACAAGGGGCTTAACAGGAAGCAGCTCCTCAAGGTAAATGGAGGCTAGAGGTCTGGAAGGGGGGGGGGTCCTTGGGGCAAGTCCTCTGCCGTGCTGTGGCCCAGCCTTGGGGCAGACTCGAGGTGTGCGGGGTGAGAGGGGGGAGCTGATGGGGAAAGTAGAGTCCCCCATGCCCCCAAGGGTCCTGTTTGTCTTCCCTCCCTGGTTCCACTTGACTGGGGGCCTGGCATCCAGTGAGGACCCAGAGAACGGGCCCCCAGTCAGGGTTGGGGCTGGTGTGGGGTTGGCAGCAGGGGTGGGGCCTATGGCTGAGCAAGATTGGACTCTCCCCTGGATCTCCTGAGCCCATCCATGCCCCTCTGTGGCTTCAGGCTTCTCATCTGGTCATGGAGGATTGTCACCCTGGGGTGCAGGCCTCCCAGGGGAGCAGGGTCCAGGGAACACAAGATGGGCTTCAGCTTTGTGCCCATCCCACCGGGTCATGTGAGGGAAGCCATGCTGACAACCAGGTGACAGAGAGTCCTCAGGGCACCCTGGGAGGCAAAGGGGTCTCCCTGACACTCTGAAGGTGAGGAAGCCTCTCAGCGGCCGGCTGAGGCCCAAGGACACCCAGGAGTATGTGTGTGCTGGAGCTGGGATCGCTCTAGGCTGAGTGCCTGCTGGGGACAGCATAGGTGCCAGGGGACTTGGGCAAGGCATCCATCATCCATCAACCAAGGTCTGGTTGTGGGAGGCCATGTGGGAGGGGAGCATGTGCACCTGAGTGTCCTGGGCCTTGCAGGAGGCGAAGTCCATGGTGAGGCAATGGCTGTGGGCCACCATGCCATCGCAGGACAGGAAGAAGAAGGTGAGAGTGGCGTGGCCAGGGTCATGGGCGGTGAGGGCAACCCTGTACCTGCTCCTGGTGCCCCCCCGCTCTGAACTGCCAGCACTGGGGTGACCAGGAGGAGGGCAAGAGCAGCTGGGTACAGGGGGAAGTTGGAGGACAGGTGCAGGGACCACAGATCCTGGGATTGGCCAAAGCCAGCCCTGGGAAGGACCGGGAGGGGAGAGCAGGGTGAAGGGAGGGGAGGGAGGCAGCACAGGGTGGTCCAAGGGAGCTGGAGGCTGCAGGTGTGGGGTTCAGGGGAGGCTCTGTGGGCGCCCCTGAGGCAGGCGGGGACTCATCACCTCCCCCATGGTGGCACAGGGCATGGCCCCCTTTCTCGGATGGTTTCTGGATGATCTCGTAGACAAACACCCGGAACATAGGAGGTGAGTGAGCCCAGAGGGGCATGGGGGAGGGGGGCAGGCAGGATGGCGAGCCTTGGAGAGGAGAGAGCCCCCAGTGAGCCTGGAGCTCTCAGCATTGGGCCGCCCCTCCCTCCTGAGAGTCTCCCCTCCATGCCAGGTGCTGGGCTTCTTGGAGAGGACTGCCAGAAGGACCCACCTATCCCTGGTCCTGGCCCCTGGGCAGGTGGGGCTGCAGGCTACAGGGGGCAGCCTCTGAGCAGGAGTGGCCTCCCCCTCAGGCCCTGCCCAGGGGGAGGGATGTTGCTCCTTCAAGGCAGGAAGTCCATCAGGGAGAGTTGCGTGGGAAGCTTGGCCTCAGCTCCCCAGTCCAGTCCCCACTTCTCAGCAGCCCTGATCCTGGGCCAGGTGCAGGTGCTGTTTCTGGGCAGCCTGCCCCTTGGAGGGCCCTGGCGGTCCTCCATCTTGAGAAAGGTGAGGGACGGAGGCAAGACCCCCTGGGAAGGACCCTGTCCAGCCTATCCCCTGGGTCTAACGTGTCTTGAGAGAGTTAAGACACACAGAGCTGAGGACAGTAAAGGCTTTGTCAGGTGGGGGATGGGGTTGGCATCAAGGCCGCCTTCCTGGAGGAGGAGCTGGAGACCCAACAGTGGGAACAGGCAGGGCTGGATGGCATTGGAGGGAAGGAGGGTTCCCATGTGAGCAAAGATCCGGGACCATCCCCGTGCCCCACTCCTCACCCCCCTCCTTGCCTGCATCCTATCCTTCCTCTGCCCCAGGTCACTCTCGTCCTGCATGAGATCATGATGTACAAGCGCAAGGCCACGCTGTATGACCTGGAGCCCGAGGAGCGCTTCATGTCCTTTTTCCAGGCCGTGGAGCACCTGAATGAGCAGGAGAGGTGAGGCCCGACAGGAGCCAGGTGTGGGCCCCAGCTGCTGGCAGGCTCTGGGAGAAGCGCCCCCAGACCTGTGGCTCCAGGGGCTCACAGGTGGCCCTCTGTCCTGCAGCTACACCCTGTCCTGCCAGCTGGAGCCCCCAGGCCCGAGGGCCGGCAGAAAGGGACTGTTACATTTCTTCAGGTCCCACAAGATTTAAACTTACTGGCCAGGGCCAGGTGAATTTCTGGTCTGGGGCCATTGGCAAGGGGTGGGCTGCTCCCCAGCCTCAGGGAAGCTTCGGGCCATGTTGGGTGTGGGGGAGTCCTACAGACAGGTGGGGCTGGGATTCCAGCTCCCCTGCCAACCAGTCCTGGCAGACTGAAGGGGGATTCCCCTCTCTCTCTGGGACCCAGTTTCCTCTGTGAGTAGGTGATGCTCATGAGCCTTCCCGTGACAGGGACCCCACAGGTGCTGGTGATGGACAGAACCCTCCGTACAGGGCCAGGAGCACAGAGGGCAGTGGGGACGGGGTAGAAGCAGGATAATGGGGGGAACCCGGGATAACCTGCCTCTTCTGTTCACCTGTGTGGCCCTGTAGCTGCTGTCATCGAGCCCGTGGCCCAGCGGGTGCCCTGGCTGTGTGCGGAGGAGAGCTTCCCTTTCAGGCAGGCGGCACCTGGCGCCCCAGGACCCTAGTGTGCTTCCTGCTCTTCTTCCTCCCGCTGGTCCTCCTGAGCCTCTTCTGGGGCAGGTGCTCCGGCACCTCCTCCATCGGCAAACTCCGGCAGCTCCCCAGGCTGCCGAAGCATCCTCAAGGACCCGTACGTAGCTGCAGCCAACCTGGCCACCTTCGTGCTGTGTCGTCCCCTCTGCTCATGGCCCGCAGGACAGGCGAGCTGCCCCACCACACAGAGGGTGTTACCACTCATGCATGTGGCCTCCCATGTTGTCGACGCCACCTGCTGCCTGGATGCCATCAGTCAGCCACTGAGTTGTAGCCACAGGGTTCCAGGAAGAGGTGGGTCTGTCCTCACCAGGCCCGGCCTTTCCTGGGATGGACATGGACACGGTGCAGTGCTGCGTGGGACCACCACCCTCTGGGAGCCCAGCGGAGGCATCTGAGGATGCAGGGGTGGCCGGCCACCGCAGGTTCCCAGGGCATGCTCCCAGGGGAGCCCCCTGTGCAACTTCCTCCCCTCATCCATGAGAAATAGCCTCCCTAGGGATTCAAGATGGTGGTGTGAGAGGTGAGACAGACACCTCCTCCTAAAAACCACATATAATACGAAAATATAATTAATACAAGTCATCCTGAAAGAGTAATAGGAAAGAAGGCTGCACCAGACTGCATACACCTGGGGAATACAGTACACCTCATGGAACAGGGTAATGTCCCAAAGCTGTGACTTGGCCGGACCCAAGCCCTTCCCCCACCCCAGCTCAGCTGCGGGAGGAAGAGACACAGACCAGGGAGGGAGCGGAGGCCTGGGACTGCTGAACACCTAGCCCTGGAGCTCTGTTCTGAGAGCACGAACCTACATTGCATGGTGCTCTGGTTGGAAAGCTAAGACAGGGGGAATACCTGGAGAGATGGAGATTCCAGCTGCTTGTGGAAAACAGGGATTCATATCTGGCTCATCTGGGCAGGCAGTCTGAAAGACTTCTTAAAAGCAAGAGGGCTGCTAAAGGGGCAAGGATTGCACAGAGCTTACTGCTCAGGAGAAAGGATAGGTAGACAAAATTGTCCAGGTGCACTCTACCAGAAGGTTGGGAACTTAAACGATCTTCAGGCGCTCCAACCCCAAGGCTGGCTACACACCTCCAAGGACCCCGCTGTGATATGCAGCCTGCTGTGTCTTCCTCCCAGCTAGCCTGCACCTTGCTCGCAAACCGGCAGCCCCTGCCTTGGAGTCAGGCCAGCCAGAGGGAAGCCGCGCTTACAGCAGCTGCAAACACAAAGCATAGAGGCTTACACCTGTGTGTTCGGCCACTGGTTCTGGCAGTGGAGACAGGCATAGAAGCCGGGAAACAGGAAACAGCTTTTTCCTTCCCCCAGGCACCAGAACCAGTCCCCTGCCACCCCCAACATCACTCCAGGGGCTGAGCAGCTCCAGAGAGTGGAGCTTCTGGGCACTAGAGGGCACCACATACAAATATGAAATGTCAAAGGAACGTGGTTCAAAGCCAAATCTCAACAGTAGAGAAAGGATCGAGTGAGACTGAATTAATAAATCTTCCTGAAAGAGATTTCAAAAAAAAAATCATAAAAATCCTCATGGAGGTACAGAAAAATATTCAAGAACTCAGGAACGAATTCAGGATGGAGATCCAAACATTGAAGAGCACAATAGAGGATGTTAAAAGCAGGTTAGATACAGTGGAGGAGATGATAAATGAAATAGAAATTAGGGAAGAGGAATACAAAGAAGCTGAGGGACAGAGAGAAAAAAGGATCTCTAGGAATGAAAGAATACTGGGAGAACTGTGTGACCAATCCAAATGGAATGATATTCGTATTATAGGGGTACCAGAAAAAGAGAGAGAAAAAGGGATAGAAAGTGTCTTTGAGGAAGTAATTGCTGAAAACTTCCCCAATCTGGGGAAAGAGATAGTCTCTTAGGCCATGGTAGTGCACAGATCTTCCAACACAAGAAACCCAAGGAGGACAACACCAAGACATATAATAATTAAAATGGCAAAGATCAAGGATAACCACAGACTATTAAAAGCAGCCAGAGAGAGAAATAAGATCACATACAAAGGAAAGCCCATCAGACTATCATCAAACTTCTCAGCAGAAACCTTACAGGCCAGAAGGGAGTGGCATGATGTATTTAATGCAATGAAGCAGAAGGGCCTTGAGCCAAGAATACTTTATCTGGCAAGATTATCACTGAAATTTGAAGGAGGGATTAAATAATTTCCAGATAAGCAAAAGCTGAGAGAATTTAGCTCCCACAAACCATCTCTACAGTGTATTTGGAGGGACTGCTATAGATGGAAGTGTTCCCAAGGTTAAATAACTGTCACCAGAGGTAATAAAAAGGGACAAAGAGTACAGAATATGATACCTAATGTGTAAAGAATGGAGGAGAAAAAGAGAGAAAAAAACACCCTTTAGATTGTGTTTGTAATAGCATACTAAGTGAGTTAAGTTAGACAGTTAGATAGTAAAGAAGCTACCCCTGAACCTTTGGTAACCATGAATCTAAAGCCTGCAATGGCAATAAGTACATACCTACCAATAATCACCCTAAATGCAAATGGACTGAATGCACCAATCAAAAGACATAGAGTCACTGAATGGATAAAAAAACAAGACCCAACTATATTCTGCCTACAAGAGACTCACTTCAAACCCAAAGATATACACAGACTAAAAGTGAAGGGATGGAAGAAGACATTTCAGGCAACACTAGGGAGAAAAAAGCAGGTTTTGCAGTACTTGTATCAGACAAAATAGACTTCAAAACAAAGAGTCACAAGAGACAAAGATGGATATTATATAATGATAAAGGGGTCGATCCAACAAGAGGATATAACCATTATAAATATCTATGCACCCAACACAGGAGCACCTACATATGTGAAACAAATACTAGCAGAATTAAAAGGAGAAATAGAATGCAATGCATTCATTCTAGGAGACTTCAACACTCCACTCACTCCAAAGGACAGATCAACCAGACAGAAAATAAGTAAGGAGACAGAGGCACTGAACAACACATTAGAACAGATGGACCTAACAGACATCTACAGAACTCTCCACCCAAAAGCAGCAGGATACATATTCTTCTCAAGTGCACATGGAACTAGGCCACAAAAAGAGCCTCAGTAAATTCAAAAAGATTGAAATTGTACCAACCAGCTTCTCAGACCACAAGGGTATGAAACTAGAAATAAAATATGCAGAGAAAACGAAAAAGCCTACAAACACATGGAGACTTAATAACATGCTCCTAAATAACCAGTGAATCAATGACCAAATAAAAACAGAGCTCAAGCAATATATGGAAACAAATGACAGCAATAATTCAATGCCACAATATCTGTGGGAAGCAGCGAAGGTGGTGCTAACAGGGAAGTATATTGCAATACAGGCCTACCTCAGGAAAGAAGAACAATCCCATATGAACAGTCTAAACTCACAATTAATGGGACTGGAAAAAGAAGAACAAATGAGGCCCAAAGTCAGTAGAAGGAGGGACATAATAAAGACTGGAGCAGAAATAAATAAAATCAAGAAGAATAAAACAACAGAAAGAATCAATGAAAGCAGGAGCTGGTTCTTCGAGAAAATAAAATAGATAAACCCCTAGCCAGACTTATCAAGAAAAAAAGAGAGTCTACACTCATAAACAGAATCAAAAATGAGAAAGGAAAAATCACTATGGACACCACAGAGATACAAATAATTATTATAGAATACTCTGAAAAATTATACGGTAACAAACTGGATAACCTAGAAGAAATGGACAACTTTCTAGAAAAATACAACCTTCCAAGGCTGACCCAGAAAGAAAGAGAAGATCTGAACAGGCCAATTACTAGCAACAAAATTGAATTGGTAATCAAAAAACTACCTAAGAACAAAACACCTGGACCAATGGCTTCACTACTGAATGTTATCAAACATTTAGTGAAGACCTAATACCTATCCTTCTTAAAGTTTTCCAAAAAGTAGAAAAGGATGGAATACTTCCAAACTCATTCTATGAGGCCAGCATCACCCTAATACCAAAAACCAGGCAGACACCACAAAAAAAGAAAATTACAGACCAATATCCCTGATGAACATAGATGCAAAAATACTTAACAAAATATTAGCAAACGGAATTCAAAAATACATCAAAAAGATCATCCATCATGATCAAGTAGCATTCATTCCAGGGATACAAGGATGGTATAATATTAGAAAATCCATCAACATCATCCACCACATCAACAAAAAGGACAAAAACCACATGATCATCTCCATAGATGCTGAAAAAGCATTCGACAAAACTCAACATCCATTCATGATAAAAACTCTCAACAAAATGGGTATAGAAGGCAAGTACCTCAACATAATACAGGCCAAATATGACAAACCCACAGCCAACATCATACTTAACAGCGAGAAGCTGAAAGCTTTTCCTTTAAGATCAGGAACAAGACAAGGATGCCGACTCTCTCCACTTTTATTCAACATGGTTCTGGAGGTCCTCGCCATGGCAATCAGACAACACAAAGAAATAAAAGCCATCCAGATTGGTAAAGAACAAGTTAAACTGTCACTGTAGGCAGATGACATGATATTGTACATAAAAAACTCTAAAGAATACACTCCAAAACTAGTAGATCCAGAAATCTATTGCACTCCTATTCATTAATGATGAACTAACAGAGAAATCAGAAAAACAATTCCATTCACAATTGCATCAAAAAGAATAAAATATCTAGGAATAAACCTAATGAAGGAAGTGAAAGACCTATACACTGAAAACTACAAGACACCCATGACAGAAATTAAAGAAGATACCAATAAATGGAAACATCCCATGCTCATGGATAGGAAGAATTAATCTTGTCAAAATGGCCATCCTGCCTAAAGCAATCTACAGATTCAATGCAATCCCTATCAAAATACCAACAGCATTCTTCAACAAACTAGAGAAAATAATTCTAAAATTCATATGGAACCACAAAAGACTCCAAATAGCCAAAGCAATCCTGAGAAGGAAGAATAAAGCTGGGGGCATTATGGTCCCTGACTTCAAGTTCTACTACAAAGCCACAGTAATCAAGACAATTTGGTACTGACACAAGAACAGACCCATAGACCAATGGAACAGACTAGAGAGTCCAGATATAAACCCAAGCATATATGGTCAATTAATATATGATAAAGGAGCCATGGACATACAATGGGGAAATGACAGCCTCTTCAACAACTGGTGTTGGCAAAACTGGACAGCTACATGCAAGAGAATGAAACTGGATTATTGTCTATCCCTATACACAAAAGTAAACTCGAAATGGATTAAAGACCTGAATGTAAGTCATGAAACCATAAAACTCTTAGAAGACAACATAGGCAAAAATCTCCTGAATATAAACATGAGCAATTTTTTCCTGAATGCATCTCCCCAAGCAAGGGAAATAAAAGCAAAAGAACACATGAGACTACATCAAACTTAAAAGCTTCTGTACAGCAAAGGACACCATCAACAGAACAAAAAGGCATCCTACAATATGGGAGAATATATTTGTGAATGACATATCTGACAAGGGGTTAACATCCAAAATATATAAAGAACTCACACTCCTTAACATCCAAAAAGCAAATAACCCAATTAAAAAATGGGTGGGGGATATGAACAGACAAGTCTCCAAAGAAGAAATTCAGATGGCCAACAGGCACATGAAAACATGATCCACATCACTAATTATCAGAGAAATGCAAATAAAAACCACAATGACATATCAGCTCACACCAGTTAGGATCCAAAAGACTAAGAACAACCAATGCTGGTGAGTATACAGAGAAAGGGGAATCCTCCTACACTTCTGGTGGGAATGTAAGCTAATTCAACCATTGTGGAGAGCAATATGGAGGTTCCTCAAAAAACTAAAACTTGAAATACCATTTGACCCAGGAATTCTACTCCTAGGAATTTACCCAAAGAATATAATTTCTTAGATTCAAAAAGACATATGCATCCCTATGTTTATTGTAGCACTATTTACAATAGCCAAGGTCTGGAAGCAAGCTAAGTGTCCATCAGTAGATGAATGGATAAGGAAGAGGTGGTACATATACACAATGGAATACTATTCAGCCATAAGAAAGAAACAAATTCTACAATTTTCAACAACATGGATGGAGATGGAGGATATTATGGTCAGTGAAATAAGCCAGTTGGAGAAAGACAAGTGCCAAATGATTTCCCTCATTTGTGGAGTATAGCAATGAAGTAAAACTGAAGGACCCAAACAGCAGGAGACTCACAGACTCCAAGAAGGGACTAGCGGTTACCAAAGGGGAGGGGTGGGGGGGGCGGGTGTGGAGAGGGTGGGAGAAGGGGATTCAGGAGTATTAAGATTGGCCCACATGGTGTGCGGGGATCATGGGGAAGACAGAGTAGCACAGAGAAGGCCAATAGTGACACTGTGGCATCTTACTACAGTGATGGACAGTGACTGCAATGGGACAAGATAACAGGGGTGAATGTAGTAACCACATTGTTTTTTCATGTAAAACCTTCATAAGAGTTTATAGCAACAATACCTTAATAAAAAAAAATAGCCTCCCTGAGGGCAGTGTGATCTGGATGTTCTCTCTGAGGTCCGTGGCTCCTGGGGACGGGTCTCATCCCTCTGCGGGTGAATGCAGTGAAATGATTGCCAGCACACTGCTCTTTCTTATCAGAGCTCTGCCCACATGCAGACTTCATGTGGCCCCCACCCCCAGCCCTCCAACTCTCTGATGCAAGGGCACCCTGACCCATGCCAGGTTGTCTTCCATCCTCTGTCCTCCCTCCATAAGGTGCTCAGGAAGAGCCGGGTGCTCTAAGCACCAGGCTGGCACACCTTGGCAACACTGGGGAGGGCTGTTCAAACAGAAACTGGACCTTTCTTCCTGTCACCTATAGATTATGATCAGACACCAAAATCTATTGATTAGAAGCCCTGGGGTGTCTCTTCACATGTTGAACACCACTGCACATGTAACCCCAGTAGATCCCAGGGCGCAGGGCACCAGTCTAGCACTGTCCCATTTAATGAGACACAGCTGCCCCACACATTCCAGAAAATTCCTTTTTAAAAACCGTTGAACTTGGTCTCTCAAAGCACCTCCAAGAGGTGCACGCCTTACATTGGGGGCCTTTCTCAGCCCAATTTCTCCATGCTTCACACCTCAGAGCACCCACCAAAGCTCCCAGATCCCCCAGTCCTCCTCCACGGTGCCCCTCAGCTGTCCAGCCCCAGGCCAGGCTGGTGTGAGGCCCATGGTGTCACACTCATGGCTCCTGGCTGAGTGGCCTGACATCTGTGACAAAAGGTTGGGTAGGCTGAGTGGAGGCACTTGGCTCTGATTCTCTCCATAACTCTCCCCCAGGGCTCTCAGGATGTGTTCACCCTCCCAGGAAGGGAGGGCTGGCCTCGGGGGGAGTTCCAGGATCAGCACAAAAACCCGCATGGGGGGCTCCAGCTGGAGACAGTCTCCAGCCCTTATGCTGCAGGTGCAGCCCCAGACTGGGACTGGGGAAGCGGACATGGGCCCTCCTGACAGCCTCAGGTGACCAGGTGACAGGTGGTAAAATCGGGACACATAGGCCACCCTCCTTCCCCCCATCCTGCCCACGGCACCCTCAGAGCCACCTGCCTGCACGGTGGTCCCAGGGATGACCTCAGGCTCCCCGGCCACACAGGGAGGTAGGTTTGGGCAGAAGGAGGGCAGATGGGCCTCTGGCAGGGCTGTGGCGCAGGTCAGACCTGTCTTCCTGCAGGGCCCACCAGCCTCGACCTGAGAGAGATGAACTTCTGGGCCCAGAAACAAAGCATCAGCCCTGGGTCTGCTGGCGGGGGGTCACTGGGGCCAGCGGTCCATCCTGCCCCGGGGGTGTGCGGGTGCCCCAAGCTCACCAGGGCCTGGACCGCTGCTGCTGGGACACCAGGCTCCCACAGCTGCCTGGCCACCCTGACGGTGGGCTGCAGCGCACCTGTTCCACCCAACTTGTGCTGGGGAGGTGGCAGGGCCCTCTGGCACCTGGTGTGCTGCTCTGTGCCCAGGCATGGGGGCTCTGGGACTGCCCGTCATCGGGCTTCTCAGAGAAGCCATGTGGCCAAGGCTACCAGCAGCATCGATGCCCCCAGCTGCTGCTCCAGGGGCAAGGACGTCAGGAGCCTGTCCCATCCTCTGCTCCAGTATGGAGCTCCTCTGGGTGCCAAGTGTGTGGACACAGCCCCGGCCTCTCCCTTCAGGGGAGGCCTGTTGCCAGAGGGGCAGCTGGCCACAGCAGGAGGGGAGGCCCTGGCCCTGCCTGAGAGTTTGGCCAGGTCCCTGGGAATAAGGCTGGGGATGTGGTGGGTCCTGCAGGTCCTGGGAAGGTCCCTGAAAGTCAGGCCCAGACTGGGAGGGGCAGAGAGAGCAGCTGGACCCCAAACACCTCCCCATCTGGTTCTTTGGGCATGTGCCCC
This sequence comes from Smutsia gigantea, assembly GCA_032199065.1. NCBI lineage: Eukaryota > Metazoa > Chordata > Mammalia > Pholidota > Manidae > Smutsia > Smutsia gigantea. The sequence goes on along the minus strand of JAVSCE010018638.1, from coordinate 3,219 downwards.
CTGCCCCCCCCATCATGGAGTACTCATCATGTGCCAGGCTGGACCCTCATGACAGACACCCGAGCAGGCTTTCATTTCCCATTACACAGATGGGAAAACCGAGGCACAGAGCCCCCAAGTCCCTGGCCCAACCCCCACAGCCAGTAGAGGGCATAGGCAGATCTGAAGCCAGGGCATAAAGCCCCAAACCTCAGTGTCCTGGGCACAGCGATGGAGCAGAGTCCCATGTCTCTCTGAGGCATAGATGCATATTCTTTTCCTTTACCAGCACAATGTTAACAGCATATATTTTGTTCCATCCTTGCTTTCTTACCTCTTTGTAAAAATTTATTTTGCTGGTGAGCTCATTAAGCCCCTCTCAACAATGATCATTATAAAAATGTTTTCTCACTAAGATAACGTTCACATAAAATGAACCACTTTAAAGTGCTCAACTCCATGGCATTTAGTACATTCACAGCGTTGAGCAGCCCCCAACTCTATCTAGTCACAGGATATTTTCATCCCCCCAAAATGAGCCGCATTCCCTCCTCCCCAGCCCCTGGCAATGGGCAATCTACTTTCTGTCCTTAGGAGTTTGCTTATCCTGGACATTTCATATGAATCGTACAGCAGTCTGGCTTCTCTCACTTAGCATGATGATTTCAAGGTTCATTCCTGTCATAGTGCGTGTGGATGCACTTCATTCCTTTCCATAGCTAAGTACAATTTTGTGGTGTGCACAGCACAGTTTGTGCATCCATTCACTAGCTGATGGGCACTTGGGGGTGCTTCTCCATTTGGGGACTGTGAATAGTGCTGCAATGCATGTACTTGCTCTTTACGCTTCTTAAGGCGTCTTGTTTCTCTTGCTGTGTCAGTTTGGCGAGAACTTGCTCACTCATTTTTATGTCTGTGGCGGACACCGTTGCAGAGCCAAGCTGTAATTTATGTGCCTAGTCACCTGCTGGTGGACATGTCTGTGTTGAGCCTTTTGTCATCTCAGGAAATAGCCCAGTTTCTGTGTCGTCTCCAGCTAGGTTTCACGCAGGGTTTTTAGAATTCTTTTCTTGATGGAAGATGTCAAGCATACACACAAGCAGAGAGAATATATAGACAGTGTGCCAAACCTCCATGGAGCCATCGATCAGCTTCCGTAATTGCCAACATTCAGGCACTCTCGTCACCTTCCACCCAGCAATGGGAAAACATTTCCCAAGCTACAGACAGACCTGTGTCTCCAAAGGAAAGGGCCCCTGATCTCAGGACCCCCTCCCCCATCACACACACCCCGAGAGGGTCGCACACTGGCTGCATGCAGAGTGCCATGAACTGAAGATCAAGAGGAAGTCCTAGGAGAGTGTTCTTATGGGTAACCACAAAAGCCAGAAGACAACGGAGAACCACTGTGCACATTTGAGAGGCAAAAAGCTGTGAAACCCATGAGGTGCCACCTCACACCCACTAGGATGACAATTATAAAAAAAGAGAAATGGAAATTAACCAATGTTGGTGAGGATAAGGAGAAATTGGAGGAGACGGTGGTGCAGCTGCCATGGAAGGCGGTATGGCGGGTCCTCAAAAATTTAACATAGATTCACTAAGTGACCCAGGAAACACACTTGGGCACCTGAACACGCATGTTCACAGCTATGTTATTCACAGGAACCAGAAGGCGGAAGCACCCCCAAGTACCTGGACAGATGATGGATAAACAGTTTTTTAAGAAATGTGGAGGCCGGGACTTCCGGGAAGATGGCGGTGTGAGCAGGGCGGCAGAAATCTCCTCCCAACACTATATTTATCTACGAAAACACAGAAAATACATCTATTCCTAAAAGAGAGACGAGAATACACAGGAAAGCGCACAGCGTGCAGCTACACCCGAGAGGACTCGGCACACCAAGAGACGGGTAAGATACGGAGTCGTGACCCGGCGGGACCCGAGCCCTCCCCCACCCCAGCGCACCGGCGGGAGGAGAGGATTCAGAGCCGGGAGGGAGTGGAAGTACACCCCGCGAAGTAGCCGGCCCCGGGGATCTGCGCGGGGAGCGCTGACCCACATTGCGCAGTGCAGCGGAGATTGGAGAGACAGAGGGGCAGGATCTGAGCGTGGAACGCGCCAGGGTGCTTCCAGCCGGCTCCCGGGAAGAAAAAAAAAAGCGCGCGCTTTCTTCAGCGGTCTTAAAGAGACAGGGAGCCCAGCGGAGGAGCCGGATCGCCCCAGCACACCTCAGCCCAGCAGGCTGGGAGTCCTGGGAGTTTCAGACGCCTTAGCTGGCGACTGAGGAAGCGTGAGCCATACTTAACACTTCTCACTGAGATCAACAGCCTCCTATTCGTTCCCAACCCTGCCCGAGCGATAAAGGGCCCTGCGGAGCTGGGCACAGTCACAGCTGTGGGAATAGTGGGGCAATAGCGCCACCTAGAGCATTCCCACAGAATCTACGTCTGGTGGGCATTTTTTGTTTTTTGTTTTGTTTTTTTTTTTTTTTTGTTTTTGTTTTTTCTTTTCTTTCTTTTTTTCTTTTTTCTTTCTTCTTTTTTTCTTTTTTTCTTTTTTTCTCTTTTTTTTTCTCTTTTTTTTCTTCTCTTTTTAAAGTCTCAAAGAGCCCAGCTGACATACGTGGCAACTATCAGTGACCAAATTATACAGCCATGAAAAGACAGAGGAATATGGTTCAGACCAAAATCAACCAGACAACCCTAGAGAGGGAGTCTGAAGGGATGGAAATGCACAGCCTCCCTGAAAAAGAATTTAGAATAAAAGTCATAACCATGTTGATGGACCTACAGAGAAATGTGCAAGAGCTGAGGGAGGAAGTGAGGGAACTGAAGAAAGACAATACAGAAATCAGACAAGCGATCGACGGGCTTAACAGCAGAATGGATGAGATGCGAGAGACTGTTAATGGAATAGAAAACAGAGAACAAGAGTACAGAGCAGCTGAGGAAGAGAGAGATAAAAGGATTTCTAGGAATGAAAGAATATTAAGAGAACTGTGTGACCAATCCAAACGGAACAATATTCGCATTATAGGAGTACCAGAGGAAGAAGAGAGAGAAAAGTGGATAGAAAGTGTCTTTGAAGAAATAATTGCTGAAAACTTTCCCTCGCTGGGGAAGGAAATAGTCTCACAGTCCACCGAAGCCCACAGATCTCCCAACAGAAGGGACCCAAGGAAGACAACACCAAGACACATAATAATTAAGAAGGGAAAGATCAAAGATAAAGACAGG